>CM040750.1:28539693-28854693 GCA_022829145.1 Albula goreensis
TCCCACAGCTGACTAGTCTTATAATTCAGTCACATATAAACTCCTCAGTTGGTTCATGTAGGTCTCCTGTCAGTTAAAATCCAGTGAATACAATTATGAAATGGACTGGCATCTGGAGACAGACACATATAGATATACATGCTGTACTTGTATAACCATGAGTTATATACACACACACACACACACACACACACACGCCCTGATGTCACCACCATGTCTGATCAAGGCCACAAGTTGTCTTTACCTCGTTACCCTTATTCACTGCTCCTAATGTTTGCTCTCATGCTCTCTGAAGTGTTCATATTTATTGCCATGATGAACACCTTCAGAGCAAAATAAAAGTGAAACTCAGAGAGCGCAACTCAGCCCACCTCACGTTTGCAGGTCCGCTGTGGAGCTGTAGCCTCACTCCTGAAGCATTGTAATTCTCCAAATAAATGAGCTTAGACACCACTCTTCATGGGTTGCATTAATAAATAAGGGCAGAATGTAACACATTCATTTGAAGATAGGGGCAGTCAGCATTTCCAATGTCTCTTGGCTTTCCATCAAGATGAGATTCATTATGAGTCTCTTTCAATTATTCACATCACATGCCTAAAATGTGTCTTCCCCTCAAATGATGGCTTTGTCCTAATTCTTCCTCCTGCTCTTATCTTGCCTCCAAAAAGTCCACAACTTACAATATGAACCCTTACATAGATGGATATTGCCTAATATCATCCAATCAGGTTCACCCCCTTTAGGTCAAAAACAAATTTCTACTGCCAGCCAAAAGACACGCTTTCATCTTCTCCTCTGGAAGGGTGAGGAGCTTCCAAAGGGAGTCTCTGTGGGAGACAAATCGATCTGGAGCATTTATTTCCTCAACAACCACCTTGTTCAGTTACTGCCATCTCTTTCTTTTCTGTCTTTAATTCTTGCTCTGTATACTCCAAATTACCTAGCACCTCCATAAGTCCTGGCCTGCAAATCCAGTCTCTCTTTCCAAACGAGTTGGTGCAATTAAGTGATTAATATGTGTCTGAAAACCTCACAGCATGTGGGGGCATTGTGGGCTCTCACTGTGTCTTTAATGTCTCTTCAAGGCTGGAAGGAACAGGGCCCATGCTTGTCCTATTGGCCTGTCCTATTGCTGTCATTAAACTTACTTTCAGTCACCAGGTAACCGCAATGATTTCACTTGTAGCATTAAAAGAATCTAATTAAGAACAATTAAAAGTTTGTACAGTGGTTGTGATTATGATTAAACATAAAACCAGTAAGTGTCCCCAAGAAATTTGAGAATCCTCCTGATATAAGATAATAATGAAATCAACATTAATCATGATCTAGTGAGTTCTTGTTTGGAGCATTAATTATTTTTTGTCTATGTTGGCGTTCTGTAGGCATCTTTTTCTGATACAAGCTATCTTTGGTAGATGTCTGATTTTGTGTTTATCAGCATTCTTTATATTAAACATCACATTTCAATCTTCTAACAATCATGCTTTCTCTCATTTTGATATTGAGTGTTTTATTTATGAAAAGTGATTAATTTCATTTTAATGCTAAGAGACAGAGGCCAGGACCTCATCAAATTCAGTTATTTTCTTCAAGGGTAGATTCAATTTAATCAAAATCAAAACAGCTTTAATATCATAAGCTTTTGTTGAGTTTATCTTTCATTTTTTGGAGACAAGCATGTATACAATTTAGAATGTGTTCTTTTCATTACAAAATAGAACAGTGTATGCCCTTAAAATATTTTCTGTTTTGATCAACTACATTGCATAGCCCCTTAAAGAGACTAGCATAATTTTAAGTGTGCTGTTGTGTGTTACTTCTGCTTTTATATCAGCTTTGGTTGATTCATCAGATATAACCTTTGAGGCTCCTATCTCTGAGGTTTTCCTGTGTGAGAGGGAATTCGATCTGGTAATAGTATTCTTGTAGGAAGGTGACACTATCATTGCATGGGTTGTTCATTTGATATGAATAGGAATAGAACAGAATAAGGCAGAATACAAGCAATAAATTAGAAACCTGGAGGAGAACTGAATTGTTTTATTGAAAAATGTGCTGTGAAAAAGGATTGCATTCAAATGTATCAATCAATCATACTAATTCAGTGCATAACAAAACAGTGGCAATGTTGAAAAGGTATAATTTCATTGGAAGCCATTATGAGAGCTATGCATACATAGTCAAATGTATCTATCAAAATGGTTCATTTGTGAATGGCAGAGCAAATTCAAAAGCAATGAGAGAGGGCAAAAGATAATGGGGACAGTAAATAAACAAAAAGAGTTTTGTTTATTTACCATGTGGATTCACTCATTTCAATTACATGTTTATTAGTGTTTTGAGTAATGTATGAAGCAACAGATAATATTGTGGTCTATGCCCTATAGACACTAATAGATATATAAAGTATACCAATAGTATTTTATTTATATTTAGTATACTGCTAAAGTATACTAAATAATAATATAAAACACAAAACCTCAGATTCTTACATGCATTGTTCTGTCACCAGGCAACCAGCCCCAAGCATGTGCATTTCGTCCTCTTCAGCACAAAAGAGAGGGGCAAGGATAAAAGGGTTATTTGTCAGTTTTTTGGAAATCAACTGATTCACAGGACGAGCAAGAGAAAGAGAACAACACCCAAAATTCAGAGCAGCAAAAAGGTCTGGAAGTTTAGGGTACTGCTTAAAGACGAGAAAGAACTGACAACCCTCCTGGAGTGTGGGGTGTGATGGGAATGAAGAGGAGCTAGCTCCAACTGAGGGGGCCGGTGTGAGTGTGTTTCTTAAGAGCAGGAGGGCAGAAAAGAGAGAGGAGGGGAGGAACTGCGAGCAGGGCAGAAAAGAGGGAGGGAAGGATGAGAACAATTTGGCCCCACTCCCAGAAGCCGAGGCCAGCGAACTGGAATCTCCAGGAAAGCGATTTTTTTTTTTTTGTGGGAGACAAAGAAGTGGTAGATGGCGGCCAGAAAAGGGCCAGCCAGTGCGAGCAAGGAGGGATGACAGCTCTGTTTTATTTATCTTACAGGGAAGCTCGGCGGGGCGTCCTTGGCGATGGTGGGATCACAGAAAGGGACCATTGATCGAGATTTACAGGCAGTGGCAGCTCGCAGTGTCATCGCTCAGTGACAGAATCCTCCAGGAGGGTAGGGCCACCGAGCCTATACAACTGCAGTGCACTAGAGAATATCTCACAGACCCTGCCACTGTGGGAGGAGGAAAAAATAATATGCTGTCAGAGCTAATGAAGGCTGGGAGACACAAAGGACTGTGCATCACCATAGCGGAGAAAAGCCAAACATACCTACTGGAAGTGTCTTAACCTGTTTCAAGATAGTCTCCTGGGCTTGCATTTCCAGGGAAACATAATCACCTCTTGATTGCCTCACAAAAACAATTAATTCCATAACAAGGCTGTTGATGCCTTCTGCACTGTCCCCTACTCTCAACCACCAACCCCCTACCTGTTGCTGCAGAACCTTTGCTGTGTAATGCCATTGGTCAGGTTGGTTTATGTTCTCGTGTCACAAGCTGATTTTAGACCACACTGTACGCCCAGTGCAGGTCACCGACAGACCTGCCCCCAACACCACAGGCTTTTTATCATAAACAGCCTCCTTTGGACCAGCTCTGGTTCAGGATCATTTTGGTTTCGCAGTGCTGTCACAACCCTGCAGCCTCCCCTTTTCACCTATTGACCATTTCCAGGGGGAATGCACAGAGTCCTTTTTCACGGGGTCCAGGTTCTTGATACAACCAGCTGTCAAAATTCTGTTCCCCTGTGGGAAAGGTGTTTGGCAAAGCACAGGTCAAAGCCCATGCACCAAACCTGTCACCTTCCACAGGTTTAACCTTGTGCACTTATCCTGTTCATTTCAGCTCTGTAGTGACCCATGGCTGTATGCATGACAGATCACACAGACATGAAATGCAGCTAAATAATGCAGCTTTCCAGCTACCCTAAAAGAAAAGAATGAAACAAAAAAATGCACCTGGGCCTTATGCTTGTTCCCTGTCACTAAGGATTCATTACAGAGTATTCCCATGAAATGTAAACCACATCACTAAGGCTTCCAGGATATGTACTCTGTCTACAGAGATGTACACTTCATCAGTGAGGATATGTGGGAAATATATACCCTATGCCTGGGAGAAGAAATGCACATTCTAGAACAACAAGGACATTAGAGGCCCTCTAGAAGACTCAGATATTTATCATATCAATGAACAGTTGCTGCACTCCAAACTGGATTTTCATGATGTGTCACCTCAATGTCAGAACTCTGAACAACCAATAAATGTTAATATCATTTGTCACTTGACAAACTGACTTGCTTCCTGTGTTTCTTTGAAGAACACTATCAAATCACCTGCAATATCTCTGGTCAAAACAAGCAGATTCATTGTATATTCAGGCCTTTCAAAGGAATTTCAAGTAAATGTCCCAAAAAAGAAAACATGTCGGCATAGAACAGTGATAATATTTTCACTTACTGCTATTATCAGACATCATGTTCACCGTTCAAATTCATCAGGATGGACAGTGGTCATTAGCAAGCTTCTGGCAATTGCGGGTGAAATTTCTCAGGCAATTTTGTTAAAGATCTGCTCCTGACCCGTAACATGAGCATTATTCACAGTATCCCAGTTCATTTCCTTTGGCCATTTGTTAATACAGACTGTATCATTTCATAGCATCATACCCTGATACTTCCAAACAAATTCTTCAAATTACATATTAACTACAAGGGCATTTTTATTATTCATTATATATTGATTGTGGTTCTGATTTTTTCTTAACCACTACTCACAGCTAGCAGCAGTCAATTCGAGACTCTCATGGTCCACGGTAACCTTGACGTAAAATGTATGTTCTCTGTTTTCTTCTGGCTGAATGGGATTTCAGTACATTGCATTTTTTTATTCACAAGGGCATCTTGATTTTTAAAAACATATGATATATTTTTGTGAAAGCTTTTAGAGGTAATCCAATTTTACTGAAATGCAGACATGAGTGGAATAGAAAATATAATGTGATTAATGAAGTAAGATAGTGAAAGGAAAAGATGTAATATATTGGGGAGGCTTTGTTATTCATTAAACAGAATTAATTAAGCCAACTGAATATTGAACTGCACTTATTATTAGAGCAGGCTAGCAGTCTGTGAATAGCCTCTTTGAAGTAAGCCAGGAGCTGGGTAGCATTAGCTCATTTAAATCTAATACCATTGCATTGCTACATGTTTTTATTTAAAAGTGTATTTCTATTTTGAGAGTTCCCATGGATTATATCATGTGGTGCTATTTATTGTTAAATGGCTACTAACGTTTTTTTCTTATTTCTATGAGAAGATTATTAACTTTGCATAATATTAGAGAAGTTGCTTATATTAACCTTGGCCTCAAGGTGCCTCACCATCCATGTCACAACACAACTCTGCAGTGAATCAAATATTCTAGGCAATAAAAATTTGCCTAGTATTTAAATATTATTTTAAATAAAACTATAAACTTTAAGTGACTATTAAAATAGTATAAATCTTTTATAAGAGATTGGCTTTCCTATTAAGAAAGCAACTTTTCATCAGATTTACAAAAAAGGTGATGATGATGCACTGCTTGCCTTACATAAATACTGGATTTTAAAATTAATGCAAAAGCATTTATTTTTCCTCATTGACCATCATAAATAAAATGAACATGTGATATTTTACAAAAGATATGCTACTGAGGCTGGAGTTGGGGATAAATCTATGTTCGCATCTTGATGCAAATATCAGTGCAAAGGGTGAATATAAGAGCTATACAAGGTCATAACTTTGGACCGACTTGGTCTACATGGGAAGTCCACAGCAGAGTGTCCTCAGATTTATTTTTTTTTTTCTTGGAATATAAAAAGACAAAATAAATCCTCAGGTGCCACAGCTCTGTGCTTCGGAGGAAACCAGGGGTAAGGGGATTACCCTCTGCCCCAAAGCTCTCCTACGTTCCAAAATGTGTCACTGTAAGTACTAAAAGCGCTCAGTGCCAAAGACGCTTGGCGGAACCCTAGTTCAGTGGAGCGTACCATACTGTGGCATGTTGTGACATCACGAGACACCGCACCCGGCTGGGCCAAACCCTGCGAGGAGCTGGCGCCAAGTCAGGGCCAGGTGGGCCCAGGGGCTGACCTAGGAGGAAGCCCCAAGTCCCTGAACATCTATGGCAATGAAGTAAAACCAGAGCGGCAGCCCAACCAACAGGGACAGTGAGACAGAGCTCAATATTGACTCAGTTGTGGGAATGAGGGAGCAGACAGACAAAGTGTGACAGACAGAAGAGAAGAAAGAGTGAATAAGAAAGTTCAAATGCAAGATAATGACAGAAAAGAAAAAAGATAGGGAAAACACTGTGTGTGAGAAACACAAAGAGAGAGAGAGAGAGAGAGATGTGAGAATAAGACTCCAGTTGGCACAGCATCATTAAATGCTATGGGACATTCTAATTATAGAAGGAGAAAAAAAATTAAACACAGATGAAGGGAAAATCTGGTGAGAAACACCAAGCACCTCCTCCACACAATTTAAGACAACATCTTACAGAGGCAAACTGCATGCTCACTCTGACCTTTAAACCCTCAACACTTAAAGCATTACAAATGTAGGGTGGCTATGTACTGTGCATTTAATGCACTATCATTTGTCTTGTAGTCTGTGTATATGAAGCAGTGCACTGTATGTGCAGAGTACATAAAATGGTGAAAGTGTTTATTTCACATTTAATTCAGGGTATGTGCTATGTATGCAATGCTTATAGTTGCTATTTTATACTGACAGCTGACATTAGTTTAGTGTATTTCTTAGAAAAATTGTTGATATGAAGACCTCTTACACAATTTTCAGATGCTGATCTGGTTTAAGTGAATACCTAAACCATTGATATTGGGATGTAGCATTTTACACAAGTAGCATATAAACGTCAATGCATTAGTGAATCAATTAACCCACAAACACAAACACACGCACAGTCGCATGCAAGCATGCATACACACAGGCTGCGCTTAACTGCAGGCGAGAATGGCAATGCGTTTTATATGATCAGTTTTTGATAGAACACAGTAAAATCAGAATACAGAACCTGCCACACAATTAATGCAGATTCCCACAAACCCAAACAACTGGTACACAGCCTGCTGACACAACAGAATGCACATTATTACCCAACATGCTGTGTATTTCCACTAATATGCATCAATTTTCTCCCTCATAGTCCCTCTCTATCAAATAAGAACAGATATTTTAACTTTGATTAAAACTAGGGCAAAAAGTAAAATAATGAACCAAAAAGGAAAAATGGTAATGCAAACACTGATCAGATATTTACTTATAATTAGACCCACTCCCTCTGCTTGAGCTCTAGGAAACGGGCTCTGGAGGGGACAGCCATCCCTTTGCACAGCCATATATTGCAGGCACAGTGGTGGCCCCGAATCATTATGCCTGGCCATCAGCCTGTGGTGGCCCCTTTTTTAAAATTGTGCATCCAGATAACATTTTTGTTTAATGTAATTGGTCCCCCTAAAAAAATGCTGGTCCCAGCTTGGACCGTTGTTTAAAATGGTCTAGAACTACCATAGTGGTGGATCACCTATCATTCTCAGACAGCAAACACTTGACTTTAATTATAGTCACTTAAAAAGTGATAGTTTGTATCACTGGATTGATATTTCTGGTTCAGAATTTCTGGCTTGCTATTAGAGCACCCACCTCTGAGATTCATCACATTAAATCACTGACTGGGAGCATCAGCAGGGCTTCACCCTGCGATATTGGTGGGCTAATCACCCAGCACAATACTTTTATAGCCAGGAGTTATATCCTCAAGGATATAAAAAAAAAAGCCTGGCTTGCAAGGCCATGGACCCATGACTGACCCAACCTAGATATGTAATACACTCTGTCTGTCAAGTTTTAGCTCCGGCAAAACTGAACCAAACCTCTATGTTTAACCCCTAAGTAACAGTTTCACTGGTGTCTGGGTTAAACCTGAATATAGTTGTACCTTATGGCATTCTTTTTCCTTATTACGCCATTCAAAATCTTTCAAAAGCTCTCACTTATGTGACAATTATGGCAAAATAGCTCTGTTCTTTCGCATGATGGCCAAAACACACTGCTAAAGAGAGTCAGGCTCACACCCACTACACCTTGTGTTGAAAATATGGAATTTATTGTACCCTCTGGATTGTTGTTGTATGTTACTCATAATCCAGAGGGTGCAACAGAAATTTAGATGTGTATGCTTTATATGTTGGAAATGCTTGTGTTTATTCGCAAGACTAAATAATGAAACATTGTACGGCTGGCATCTGCAAATTTCCTCTGTCTGGCAGGATGTGGTTTGCACATAATTTCTTCCTCTGCACACAGTTCACAATTTATTAATTGTAAAGATAAGCTGCAAGACATCTCAGCAGAGCAGTGAGGCCAACCATGAAGTGCAAAGGAATGGCACTGATCTAAACTGAGCAATGGGCCACAGGGTGGACACACACTCAAACGTATGCATCACAGAAAAATACACACACATGTGTGCGCATACCACATCCATGTTTTCACCTGATAAATACTGGGCTGGCATATGAAGTTGCATTACAAATTATGTTCAAATGGACAAAATGTTACATGAGAATATGATTTGTATATACTGGACAATGCTTACTATATAGATATATGAAATGTATTATAAATGAATGGATGCTTTAACAAAGCTTATTCATCAGGAGTATAGGTTATCCACTGGTGGTACTTCTAATTAATACCAAAACACTATGAAAGGAACATATTTGTTCCTTTTCTGTACTTCTCTTGCTATGAATCCACATTATGATTTGTTCTAAGTCTAGATCTAACTCCTCACAAAAGTAGATGCAGGATGGTTGATTAAACCCTGCAAGGCCTTCTCTTAGCTGGGAGTATTCTTAGTCATAAGAACACTTTTTGAGCCATTCGTATGAGTAATTCTGAGATGCTTTGTAAATAACAGCTTATGTTTTTCCAATTTTTTTCCTGAAAATGTCTTTGTAAAGCCAGTCATATCAAGCCATTCCAATAAGTAGAATGTGTCACTGGTTGCTATTTTCAGGATGAATACAGAATTGTGGGGGAAAGCCTCAAATTAGAATTTACAATCCACAGCAAAGGACATTACGCAGCAGAAATGTCAAACATGAATTCAAGACAATGAAGTCCAAGAAAGAATTTGTCAAGTTCATCATAAACTGGAGCTGATGTTGATATTATCATCCTTGTTAACATCATGATAGTTATTTTTGTACAAGAACAGTTCCTCAAGATTAATGGTACCCAACAGTAGTTTGTCAAACTGTGTTTATTAAGAAAAAAAATGTAATTATTTAGGTTTTCAAAAGACAAATTCTGATTGAATCCAGGCTACACTTTGTCCACTGTAGAGTCTGAGTGACAATAGTAGTCACAGTAACAGAGACTACACCACAATGTTTATTATGGCTATCTGGATAACCTATATAGCGGACTTGAGCATAAGTTCAGTGTCCATTTCTAAACTGTACTGAACTCTGTTCATGTTAAGAAGAAATCACATATTAAAATTAATTTATCTGATGTATAAATCTGGTGTTTCATTTTTTCCACTGATGCAAAATGGCTTTTTTATTTCAAATGTAGGAAGAAAGTCATAAAAAATTAAATAAATCTTTCTATGCATTTAAACAGGACTAAAATATGTTTGAAGTACAAATCGTGTACAAAACCAATAATGGTACTCTTTTCATTCGTGAAAAATCTGAAAAAGCCTTCAGTTCTGTGGGGGAAGGCCTTAGCTGAAAGTATTTATTTTGCTATCAACTACAGACTTTTGATGAGACACCCATCCCTACACTAATAATAAGAGGGCATTTAAAGGACTAAAAACACTGGCCTTTGAGTGGCTCATGCAGTAAGATGTTTGTTTGGGAAGGAAACGTGAACCCTGCTGTGAAACTACCAGCGATGGCACGAATGGTACAGTGGCAATACAACATTTGCCGAAGGCCTGTAAGGAAATGTGGGAGTTAAGATGGTTGAGTTTGTTAGACTCATTGCTCTCTAGCGGCCACTCCTGTTCGGCTGACTGCCTATGAAAGCACTAACCGAGTAGATGCTGATATCCTCTGGCAGCTTAGATTGTACGTGGTTGGTGCATCTGCAAAGTGGAAAGAAGTGACTTGTTGTCATATGAATTCAAAGTGGCATGAGATATGGCTGTAAGAGGGTTTCTGTATGAGACATGACTATTCAGTTGCTTTCAGTGTGGATTAAGGATTAAAATCCAGAATAAATATGTGCCATATTAAAAAAAAATCATATTTTACTCTTGTCTGCATGCAATACTTATTTTATTAAATAAGAGTCAAGACCACCCTTTAAAGAGGGATGGCAGAGAATCATCAGGGTTTCCATGTTTAAAGTATGAGCAGCTGTTAGTCAATAGATATTAGCTAGTTCTGTGGGGGCTGAATGCATAAGTAGGAAAAGTCCTGGCTACTGTCAATTCAGGAAACAGTAAAAGTATGAGGGGGCCACTGAGTCAGAAGGGCAAATATAGCAACATCAGAAGATACCCTGGGGGTGGGTAAAATAAGTTGCTTAAAATTACCACTAGAGATTTTCATAAGCAATCAAAATGGTTAATTTTCCAAGGCCCATCTCAGCTCTGGAATAACTAAAGAGTAGCAGACATTGTGTTTTATTCATTTATTTATTTATTTTGTGATGGCAGCATCTATGTTGACAGACTCTCTGCTGCATGGATTATGCTTTCCCATCTCTCCTGAAATAAGTACAAGAACTGTGAGGCAAGTCTAACCGTTGCCTCATTCTCATACTCACAGTTAACTTCAACCTTGGTAACCACCACTACTGCAAGGCTGACCTAGTCAAGCAGAGCTGCGCTGCTTTTTGTGCCCCAATCGAGAGCTTTGGCAGCTTGCAAGTTTCTTGCCTCCAGGGTCTATGGTTAGGCCCCAGGCTACACACCTGACAATCTGCCAAAACAGTGCAATAGCAAACACTCAATAGAAAAACACATAAATGACTGTTCTTTTTCAATGTACAAAAAGCAGTAATGGGTCTATGCAACATGAATACCAAAATGCTACGCTGATGGGGGAAGTAAATTCTCCAAAAGACACTGGGAATACCAAACTAACCCAAGACCTATTTTATAGTCTATGCACTTGTTTTGGTTCTTGCTGTAACTAAATCTGCTGAACCTGAAATGTATTGTGTGAGCACCAATAACAGACTTGGATGCGAGGTGCTTTAACTTGTGGTCCTAATGGAATTTTTTGCATTTATCCGCAGAAAAAGACAGACATTTCATGACTTTCAAGTGCCAGGGCCATAAACCCTACTGTCGTAGGCAGATAATATGCCTATAATGGAGATGATGACAATAGTAGTCAAGCATTGGACGTCTTTTCCATAATGACAAACTAGAGGGAAGTCCAGCCCAGGTACCAACAGACAGCTTAGATGTCTGTCACTGCAGTGCTGTTGAGATTGAAGTAACTAGAGGACTTGGAGACATTTAGCTATTTTCAGTTCCTACAATGGGAAATAAGGAAAAAACAGCACAGGTCAAGCAGATCCCACATCTCAGGAGCTCAATTTGAGCAGTGACATGCCACCCCCAGGTGCCTGGTGCACAAGATTGTTTCATAGGACAGGCTGACCTGGAAGTAAAATATTTACATTACCTGTAACCTTAAGTATCCATGTTATAAACCTTCTCTTACAGCTTCTGAATGATTTATAAGTTACATTGTGTACACATGACCCCACACAAGAAGTAAGTGAGGCTTTTTGTGTGGAGCAGAGGGTTGCTATGAGGTATCTTTAGGAAATGTATAATTAGGAGAAAGTACTGTAATAAAAATCCAACCATGTCCCAGCTCCCACTGGAATCTGAAATGCATTTTAAAAGAGAGAACAGAGAGGACAGGTGCTATGTCTATTGGGTTCCTTCACCAAAACCTGCTTTTAAGGGAATTTAGCATTTTAGGAGATGGGTAGTTCCATTTTACTGTTTGCAATCAGTCTCAGGGTACAAATTCAATCATTTTTCAAATGGCTCTCAATAGAATAGTCACCGTCCTTTTATAACCAGCTATAATTTTCCTAAAGAGCTTTTCCAGATAATATTATTTTGTAATCCTCCTGTTTCACTGATTACTTTAAATCACAAGGCAGCAGAATAAAAAACAATGGTTCTAGTAGTATAAGGGAGGTTTATACAAAAGCCTAACAAATAATAATTTACTTTATGCAAATTATGCATTTAGAGAAGATTCACAAATGGGTGGGAAGTATTTTAAGGATAATCAGCTAGAATTTGGAAAGAGCTGAAGCTCACAGGAATGATTCCATGAAGAATGTGTCATCATGAGACCATATTGAATAAGCACTGATCTAAGACTGACTCTCAGGATGGCAACAGGATGGGTCACGGGGGATTTATCTCCAGCTAATTAGGGTGAGTTACTGAAGCAAGGGCGTATTTAGTGAATGGAATGGGGGCCAATGTTGATAACATCGTAATATAGGATGCTTTATAAAGTGTAATTTAGACAACATATCATATACATAAAATACGATACATTACATTTTCAAAATACTGTTGACCAAGAGTAAGGTGGGTTGTCTGAGGTTTGGAGGCTGGGGTGTCTCTGTTTCATCTCTCTCCATGATGGTGAGCCAGGCTCCCGCATTCAGCCTGTGCAGTGCTGCACAGGATTCGTCTTACTCCAGCTCATGCGTCTGCAAGCTAAATTTGTTGAGTGCAGTGGGAAAAGAAGTGGCGGCTGCCATGTCATGTTTCAGAGAAGACCATGTCTGTGCTCTCCCAGACTGCAGAGTATGATATAGCAGTGAGCACAGCATTTGAAGCACATTTTTTGCTATCATTTACTTGACAGGAAAAGTGCTTTTTTTGTACAGTCATTCAGTTTCCTATAGGAGAGTATGATCTAAATAAATAGAAGTGAACACTGACTCACCACCTTACCATATCACTTGGGTGTTATTAGATAGGGCATGTCCACTGAAGGTACCCATCAAATTCTGTTTGGAAGCAAGCAGTCAAAATGCATACAATCTCTTCCACATTGCTGTTCATTATCCTACTTTTAAAAAGGGCACAGTGAAGCCCATACAATACTATTTTAGTAATAATTAATAATTCTGTACCCGTGCATACGTAACCTGCCCTTACCCTTGCCATCGCTCTTTCCTTCAGTGGGAGATAGAAAATAAGCTGTAATTAATTAACTTCTTTTGTCCACCTATCACTGCTCTGCAAGCAACACGTGTCATAGGTGGACAAAAGGTCCACACCTCAAGTCAGAGGTGTTTTAAAATGGCAGCCCATAAAACACACAGACTGTAGGAGTGGTCTACAGTACAGAAGACAGCAGTGGGGAGGATTTCAGCATAAATTGATCATGAAAATGCTGTTTAGGCATTGTCTTAATGGCCTTCTTTGATGATTTCTGAAATCAGGGTAAGGATTACACCTGATTAAATCACAATTTAATTAAATCTCAGAACTGACCCATTGGTCAGCTCTGACATCCAAGCTGAACACTAATGCTGCCTTCCCTTGGGGCAGAATTAGCCGGGAAAAATATATATCTATAAAAAATACTAGTAAACATATTAACAAACACTACTACTACTACTACTACTACTACTACTAATAATAATAATAATAACTAGATGAGGCCATATTGCATAAGACAAGAAAAGCACCATTTTAGCTGTTGCTTCCGAGAAATGGTCTGCTGTTTTGAAGAGTAAAAAACCTCTGAGGTCAATTTAATTCAAGCTAAAATTTTTGCAAAAAAAGAAAGTCTTCATTCAGCACATACCATTCACCACCATTTCAATTTGGAATCAAAGTAATCAGATTACAGTCTTTACAACCAGCAAGGTACTGTTTTAAGATTTTCTATTAAAAGAGTTGACCTTTATCTTCAACTGCGGATTTCTGATTGAGACCAATGGTTCAGACACTGTTTCAGAAAAGAGGACTGCACTGCTGAACAATATTACTTGCCATATTCCATGACTCTGGCTCCTCTTCATATCATGGAGAATGCAGCAGCATTCACTCTGCCAAATGACAACAAGCCCTCTCACACTTACTGATAATCCTGCTATCCACCCCTTCCCAATTTAGTCTTGTCACCACAAACCAGTGAAGAAAGCTGCAATTATTGCACTTCAATCAGTGCTGACAAAACAAGGAAAGTGCCAAGCCACTGTGCTGAGAGTAACACAAGATGGTGCAGGACTAACTCTGTGACCAAGGGTGCCAAAGGGGGATTTTATTGGTATTTAATATGTGATGTTCTTCTTTGTATTTTTGTGATGCACATGATGAAAATGATGATGATATGACAGCAAAAATAATGAAATGAATATATCTTTAAAATAATATAACCAGTATGTGTGTATGTATGTATGTACCTGATCTATCTGATCTTCCTACTGTAGTGTTACAAGTACTGTACCTGAACAAGAACTGTAGACCTGAAGTACTTCACAGTAAGGAACCACTTCATAGTTCAGTTACACAAAATAGAACACGTTCATGACTGTGCAGATCACACGGCTGAACTAAAATATCCCCCATTTGGCTGAAATATTGAGTGCACTAAAAGATTGTGCATGCTAAATGTTTGCTTGCTTTTTTATATTTATTTTTCCTGCCTGTTCCAATCAGAGCTGTGGTTGCCATGGAAACCACCATCTTTAGGCCTATGATCTTGCTGAAGATCTGGGGCAGTACCATCTGGGTGAGAATGGGGGGATGTTCTGCACACAGCAGCACATTAACCAGTACAACGGGTGTACATACCTGTTTCTACTTCCTCAACAGTAAGGCCAGAGGCCGCTCTTGAAACCTGCTGAACAGCCAACTACTGTGGAAGCAAGAGTGTTACACCTGTGTACCATTTCAAACAGGTGACCAAGTTTGCAAAATATGAGAATCAGAGAGACTTGTTTGTGTGTAAAGGTAAGTGTGTGTTCAGAGAAGGGGGTAAAAAATGTCCCTACAAAACTAAACTGCAACAAAATGATACATTTTACATTACATGAGTCATGAGTCTAATGCAGAACATCACCTGTAATCTTGTGATTAGGATTTTGCAATTATTCCTTTGACATTTACAGATGAGGCTGTCAGCCTTGTGAAGGGATGAATGACCTAATTGTGACTATTACATGGGGGGGGGTAATACTGCTGCTAACAAGTAGAAATGGTGATGTACTTTTTCATCTTAGTCTCCTTTTGTTTCAGTCACAACCTAACATGTGAGGCTCACTTGAAGATTACAGATTTTTGTGATTTCAAAGTCACAAACTCAAAGCCTTCCACATAAGGGAATTCATCTGAAGGTGCAAATCTCTGCCAGACCTCGGGAGGAAAAGACTAGCAAATTCACTGAGTAATTTTGCACAAATATCTGTTATTAGAAATGTAGATGTTATTCATAAAAAAGTGTAATAGGCTTACAAATATAATTACATTAATTAAAATTCTAATTTATTGCTTAATAATTGTGTTTAAGATTTGCATTAACAGCCAGTGTTTTCCATCCTCATTGATACAACTGATTTCATATTAATGATTTCCTGCTTGGTATTTTGACTTCCTTTTTGTTTTAAATTAGTCTTGTCTAATGCAGGTTGATGAAATGGGCCTCCAGTTAATTCATAATGAATACAATGTCATGTGATATTCCTGTACTGTATGCTACTGTTATTATGATTCCTGCTGGCATTTGTACAGAATTTAGTCAATTTATTCATCTTAATGAACCTTCAAACAATGTCTCGAACTGGTTTTGATCGCATCTGCACGTTTGTCCTGTCATAGCCCATCATATTTTGAGGGAGAACACAGCCAATTCAAATTTCAAGCCGGGTAGAGCGTGACAGGTTTCTTCAATGTCCAGCATATTGCATGAGTCCATGGTAATGAGAAACAAGTTACATGCAGCAAATCCAAAGCTCATCTGCTCATCTGCACACACGCCTCCAGAGTGTAGATGAGTAGTGAAAATGCAAAGATTTTGCCGCAGTTTCGTGTTCACAAGCCTAAATGGCTTTTAATGTGAAACCAACTTCTGAAAATGTTATACTTAATACATTATTCTTATTATTATGATGATGATGATTATTATTATTATTGTTATTATTATTATTATTATTAGTACTAGTAGTAGTAGGAGGAGTAGTATTTCAAAGTAATGTGATTCAAGTTAATCTGCCGCTGTAAAACTCTATAAGAAAAAAAGCTTTTTATTCCATTTGACCATTGTAAACATTGTAATTGTTTACCTAATGACCAGAACTCAAAATTTGGAAAACAGGTCAAAATAATCAAATAACCAAGAAAAGACCAAAAATGAAAGAAAAAAAGAAAGTAAAATATGCTAACATTTGAATTTTATTTACTACAGAAACTGAACCAAACATTATGCCCTGACATTGATTTTGGGGAATCAGTGTAATTTATTTGCCCAATTAGACCCAAATGAGACAGCGCCTCCCTAGTAATGAGATAATATTAACTGGAAGCACAAATCCTTCAAAAATGAACACTCCAGTATTACAAAGTACCTTATCTCTCTCTGTCTCTTTTCACTCTATTTTATGATATCAGTTTGGAACTTACTCTTAACTACATTCCACATATCCTCCATTGTCCATGCCTTTGCTTAGCTTGAAAAAATACTATCTGAAGCACTAAAAATCCTGCTTCTCCTCACGGCAACAATAGTTTTAACTTTAAGAGCAAAGAAATGTTTAGCTCATTTAACACCCAAGATGAAACACAAACAAAATTATCTGTCAGGTAAAACAATGGTACAAAGATTAACAGGAACAAAAGATAACAAAACAAGTATCCCTCACCTAACACCAAACAAGACGTCATCAAGGCAGTATTTTGCACATTTTTCCTATTAATTAATACTTGTCAGACATTTGAGAATGTCTCCCCAATTCAAGACAGTAAAGGCAAGAGTATGTAGTATTTATCTGATAGGGCATATTACCATGTGATAAGACATCATTTTACTGTCATTTAATTTCATATGACCAACACATGTGAAATAACTAATATTTTCAAATGTGAATCTTTAAAAGATAACTGCTCTGCCACTGTGAACCAATGACAAACCTGAAACAGCTAGTGTCAGGGCTATTGGACTTAAGTCCTTGTGGAAAGTGTTAGACATGTTAATTAACATGTTAAATAATGTGCTGTGATATGTGTACCATGTACACTTCCAACTGATGGCAAATTCAGATTGGCTCCAGAGGACACGCCAGTACAAGTCATTGGAGTGCAGTGGACTACAGAATGCATAAAACAAAACAAAATTAAACAAAAAAACTAGGCCTTGCCTAAGTTCTTAGCTATAAATGTAAAAAACAAAACAAAATAGTAATAAAAAACATCAAGTAAACTGAAATAGCACAGCATGGATTAAAAACAATGATTAAAAGATATTCATCTGTATCCTCTCACCAAATAAATACATACATACATAAAATGTATAAAATACAATTAAATTAAAAATACAAAAAATAAATAGAATGGAATAGTCAGTGAACAAAATAAACAAGCTGAACATACTTTTCATTACGATTGTATTCAACATTGTGAGTAAATCCTGAAGGTAGAAAAAATAATAATAAAAACAGATTAAGCACAAATTCCAGCCACATCCTGGTGACGCACAAGAGGAAATGGAGAATAGCATATGTAAAAAAAAGAAAAAGAATAGGTTTTAAAGTTCCACTCTGATCCTAATGCTGACATCACCCAGGTCTGCTTTAGTTAGATTTCATAACATGTCATTTTTTGTGCTTATTTAATCTCCTTTCTGCTTTTCTGAAGTCATTTCTGTTCCATGGCAGAAGGCTCCAAACCACTCTTCCTCACACTGAAATAATGGGATCCTTGAGTTTCATAATAGAACAGGCTTAGAAAAGAGAATTTAGTGCTGACAAAAGCAGACTTTTCTCTTTTTCAAAATGTTATTTATTTGCTTAGCAGACACCCTCATCTAGAGCAACTTACACAGGTCACTGCTTTTTTCCCATTATCCATTTATACAGCTGGATACGTACTGTAGCAATTCAGGTTAAGTACCTCGCTCAAGGGTACAGCGGCATTGCCCCACCTGGGAAACAAACCTGCAACTGCTTCCATTAGGCACCCCTTTCCTTAACCACTACAACACACTGCTGCCTGGTATAGTCTACCAGTTACAGTGGCATGTTCATCCCAAGGGACAACTAAGCAAAGGGCTATATTTATATATCAATGTAAGGCCGTATATAACGTCCAGATTTGGATATATTCGGATATATGGATACAAAGACTAGAGCTGGAGTTCTGCAATCTCATGCAATCGACTAATCCTGCATCTTGCATGTTACAGTCTGTGTTGTGGAAATTTGCCTGTTGAATGTGGCCCTGGCGTAGAGCCAACCAGAAAGCTACACAGGAGGGACCCATGAGAATCAAACCACACTGGGGTTCTTCCATCCACAGAGAATCAGAGTAAAATTTCAGTCTTTGTGGATTTTTTTTGCAACATCCCATGAGTTCAAGCGCATGCTCTTTGGAACGCTAATGAATTGATGGCATCACTGGAAAACAACAGTGTGGAGCAATGAGAACTGTTACAGAACTGGTCTTCCAGTCCTGTTTTATTTTGGCTTTCACACGGCTTAATGTTAATGGATTTTATAAAAGCTGCACATTCAAAGTGTTTAGTAAAATGGAATGCAATTAAAAATTGCACAAAAAAGACACATTAAAAGCTCTTTTTTGAGAAAATATGAGTTCACCACAAAGTACACAGCTTGCGTTTAGATCAGCTTCTTTCTAGAATTGCTGCTCAGCAGATAAGATGGGCCAGAGGTTGAAGGTGAGCCTAAGCAACACATCACATTAAGTAAGTCTTTGTTCCTGCTGTAGATACAAATAAAAAACAAACAGTTTGTTCACTCACTTAATGTTGAAAATTGTTCCCCTGAGAACACAATTTGTAAAATTTCCATCAAATTGGACAAAACAGAAAGACTGACATTGCTTCGCAATTACAGAAGTACAGAAGCCTGAATATTGTGAGTAAAATTAGAAACTATGGTCCACTTACTGAAATTGATGGAAAAGTGCACACCATTTTATTTCTCTCTGGCACAACTAAATCACAGACCCTAGTAACACTGATATAACTGTGTATGCATCTGGAGCCAAGAATAAAATTACATATGGGCTACCATAAACCCTTATTTTACTCCAACAACCTATGATAAACCTCCCTACATTGGTTATTTCTGTATTTGAAACATTGAAATAAGGATCCAGCAACTGTAAAGCAAATTGAGGCTTGATCAGATATACTTGTGCCAGATGGAACCTTTACACAGAGGGCAATGCAGCACTTTGCATTGCAATGACCCTTTCAGAAACATGAAATAGGTAGACTGCCCAATGACTGCCCTTCTCACTGCACCATGAAGGAATTGCAACACACCCTTCTATTTCCTCTCATTATCCTTCTCACATTTTATTAAGAGGGCCAGATCATCTCTGCTGCCCTTTTATGCTTGTTAGTTCAGGCCACGCAATGGAAGGCAACCCCTAGCTAACTGAGGAAATGAAGTAGGAACTGTTTCAATTCTCGTATGGTCTTACTGATTTCCAGCGTGAATACTGCATTGCTTCAGCATGTGGATTCTGTGGCACATTTAGGCCATCGATTTAAACAGAAACTCCTGATATAAAATTCAATGCAACAATCTACCACAGAAATCAATAAAAGCAATAAAGGGGAAGGAAATTCTGATCATTCATATCATAAAATGAAAAACCATAAGCAACTACTGTCTTCAGAAATTCATATCCATTTTTCATATCACGTGCTGAATGTGTTTGAGGAGGATAATGGGAGCTGTCACATACATGTTCAATTCAATCAGATGAATCCTAGATCTAAGGTGCTAGCAGTGTGACATTAATTTATGACCGCTGCATATCTACAAACATCTGTCAGTGACTTAAGTGACATGCAGTGAAGTCCTTGAAAGAATATTGAAATTGCAGGACTGGTTTTGTGGCATTTCTCCAGCTTTACATTTCTTGAATCTGATAGCATTGTTGTGTTAATAAAAATGTAAATGGCCATAGTGTCAGCATTCTGCCAGTAAAGACTATCCTTGCCTTGTTCCTGCGTGCCTGTGCAATGACAGAACTGCACCGTATACCTACAGGAAAGAGGAACATTTGCAGCGGTGCATTAACACCACATCAGCACCAACATTTCCTGAAAGACAATTAGGGACAAAAGCAGTGATGTCCGTTTGACCATATCAGTGCTAACTGTAGTTGGCAGTACCGCATGGTAATATATAATTGCTTATGGAGGGAAGGAGTCAATCAGTGGTTATTCCCTGTGACTGGACTGATAGTCATCAGCATTTCTGTGCAGATGAACAGGTACAGCAGCTGTGCACCAGCTTGTGCAGTACATAGTGGGAAGAAGTAGAGGAGGCTGCACACTGGTTAAGAGACCACCTTCCAACATGATGAAGAATGTCAAATTACAATTTGGCATTTAAAATATAGGGAGAAAAGAAATGGAAAGTTAAAAATAATCTGAAAATCAGTTGTTTGACTAATAATGGCCATTTAAAGGTGTATTTCACTTTGACACTACTTAAGCTTCCTTACCTCCTATCACTTAAGTTTCTTTACCTCTGGTATGCCTTCATGAATGAGGTACAATTGTTTCCTATTTGTCCTTCATATGACCTACTAGTACGTTTTTCAAGTTCTATCAAGAAATACAAGTGAATTGAAAGTTGGGATGAAGCCTAAATTGACTGGTACAACACTTGGCTTGTTCAGAAGACAGGATGAACAGAAAATAATTCTGCCTAATTTATGAGACGCACCAGAGGTAAGGAAACTATAGAGGTTAAGGTGTTACCAAAGAGAAATGCCCCCTAAACATGCATAGCTATTTTACGTATTGAAATATTGTTGAGCACAAAACCATAAAAGATAAGTTCAATATTGGAAAATGAGATCATAGGGAAAGGGTTTGGCTGGATGCGCACCATAAACAGAGGACTAAACGAATCATAAAGCACTGCATGTATGATTGTTTGGAACATACCTCAAATACAAATGTTTTCCCTGGTGTCCTCTACCATTTCCTTTCCAGGAGGTACCTTGTGCATTTTGTAATCAAATGCATCCATTGGAGGCATTTGAGTCCAATAAAATATGACTGTTGTGATGCTGAAATCTGTTAACCACGGCAGAGTGCTTCTCCATTTCCCCCATGTGCTAATGAATTTGAGGTTTAAGTTAAATGTATGATGGATAATAAGCCCCCTGGGATTTTTTAGGTTGAAAGAGCGGTCTGACGGCACGATTCCAAAGCACGATGCTGTGCTTTGAAAAAAACATATAGTATAGAGTCATACCAGTCATTTCAGTCCCATTAGAATACTGCAGGCGCACTTGTCATTTCAGTCCTATTAGAATACTACAGGCACACGAGTCATTTCAGTCCCACAGGACCACTGCAGATATGCAGGATTTACCCCAGCACATTGTGGGCATGGCACACCACCAGGCTTACGCACTGGAAAAAATTATTAATAAATATGAAAATTACAAGTAAGCGTGAGTATTACAGGGACAACTCAAGGTTGCATGACAGAGAGACAATCAAAGGTGCAGGATCAGTATATCCTGTTTTGGGTATTGCATGACAATGGCTGATCTTTCATCTGCATTGATATTTCATATGTTTTTAGTTACCTCTTTTCATATGATATCAATGCAGTCACTGCCCTGCTGTTGGTCATTGCTTTCAGAGCAAGTGCTGCTGTGCCTAACTACTTTCCTTAGAGAACCCTAGTTATACCACTCATCTCAGTCTCAATGGAACTTTACAGTTCCACAGGAAAATTACAGTCACATCGGCCGTTTCTAAAACATCAACCATTTGTAACCTTGGCAGTCTGCAGTTTTAATGCATTACTTTATGTGTGCCTCAATAAGCCACACAAAAAGGAAAGGCCTTCTCATTAAAACAAAAAAGCTTTCAAAATCTTTTGACAGTAAACTGTACTGTTGATTAGGCTACTGCAGTGATGCCAGGATAAAGCATAATTTGTCCTTGTGGATGGGACTAGCCTGTTAGCCTTGCTGCCATTGGCCAGAGTACATTGGTGTACATTATAGCCACAGTTTAATTTTCTTCTGGCCCCCAGAACAGTGTACATTAACCTAATTATGTGTTATTATAGTGTGTATTCTTTCTTTACAAAACAAAGTTCCCATCACTTGGTAAATGGAGGACTGACTGAAATCATGGTGGTTTTGAGAAATCTAAAAGCCTACAGCCAAAACCATCTGTCTTACCAAATGCAAAATTTGAGTGAGGAAAAATGAGAAAGAAAAACGTCTGGACAGCAGGGTCAGTACAGCAGTTTAAAAAATTGGCTTGGAGCAACAGCTTGCAGGTTTGAATATTTGGTAGGAATATGCTGCTGTACCCTTGAATAATGTGCTTAACCTGATTTCCTTGAAGTATAAATGGATACAATGTAAAATGTGAGTTTTGTAAGTCTCCCTGGATAAGAGTCTCTTATCACCAAATAAATAATAAAAGTGTAAGGCCAACAGGGGAGAGCGGGATGAACTCTGGGCTATGCCGATAGGGACTGTAAGAATTTTTTAAAGACTCAACACCAAGTCTGCCTTTATGTACTGTACCTCATCAGCCCTTTTTATCAGTCTTAACAATAGTGACATGTTGTCAAGTCAGAGCTGTTCTGAAAACAAATACTTCCCAAAACAAGCACCTACTGCACTGCCTCTGACAAGGGCAGCCCTTACTGCTATCTCTTCTACATGTACACACAACCATGACCTCACAACCACAAGCTGCTGCCAACTTTTTTCGGAGTAAAGTAGCTATTGGCTGCTCAGAAAGTTGCTATGCAACATCACATGCTTATCTGCATATCGATGCTATTTGTCTCCCCCAACAGACTCTCACTGCCTCTCTTATTGCTCTAATCGGGGGTTGTGCTTCTATGCTGCTTTGTGTGTACTGACTGACTGGAAAATCAGATAAATGGTCAGCTCAGCAGAAGCTAGCATTGCAGCAATAAAGATCAGTATACTGGCCTTGCTTGCTAATTATGGTTGAATGCCAAATGTGTGAAATGTTATGTA
Organism: Albula goreensis; assembly: GCA_022829145.1. NCBI lineage: Eukaryota > Metazoa > Chordata > Actinopteri > Albuliformes > Albulidae > Albula > Albula goreensis. The sequence continues at coordinate 28,563,047 of CM040750.1, forward strand.
AAAGTCATTGCACATTTGCATAGCCAATTATATGACTTGTGCATCACAGATTCAGCAAGCTGTCATGATGTCATTATGTCAGAGATGGCTAGCTTGGTAGCTAGAAACAATCAGTAGCAACAACAAAAAAAACAATTCAGCAGTCACTATTATAAATGGTATTTGTTGTTGCAGGTCATTCCATAATGTGTACATTGTTAAATAATCAAACTGTTCATAAAAACAACCAATCAACTAATTATTAAGAAAAAGTGCCGTGGCCCTTCATGTTATGTTTTCCTACGGGCAGTCAAGTTGTTTGGTTTTCACTTCAAACACATTGCCATTCACATCCATTTCCAAAAGGCTGAACCTACAACATAGTCCCTTTTTAAAGACTATTAATTGCTATCTGTAAAAAAAAAGCATGCATACATTTTAAATTATGTGTTTAAAGTTAAGGAAATGGATGGCAAGAATTCAGGTTGAGTTCTGATACATTCTGCCATATTCGTCATATTTTAAACACCCAGATCAAAGAGTTGGCTCAATTCTGTTTAAACCAACACTGTATAACAGTCATGTATAACACAATTCATAAACCACTACTATGTGCTTGTGATAAGTAAGCAGGGTCAATAAGTTTCTATCCAACGGTGGCCTTGGATTAGTTACATTTCTTCTTGTGTGTTTTGTCTACATAGCTTTGTTTGTTAGGAAACATTTTGAAGTTGTTATGTGTTTGATTAAACCAGCTTTTAACTTAAAGGCTTTTGTGGAGATTGATGAATAAAACATGGGTGGTTATTTACTCTTTATTATGTTACCACTGGCTTCCATATCAAAGTGACTGCTTGTGTATAACTGCAGAAGTTCAAAAGTTAATTATTCATATGCTCATTACTCCTAATATACTTCCTTTTGATTAAATCCCTCTCTTTTCCTCTTTTCAGTTCTGTTTTAGTTTTCCTGTGATCATGTTTCTATGAGAATAGGAATTGGAAACATGGCCTTCAAAAGTAAAGAAATGCTATATTGTCTTGGGATTTTAAAATATCTTCTACCATGTATTCACATTTCAAAACACTTACATTTATGAATGATGTAGACTACCATTGATGATGATGATAATAATAATAATAATAATAATAATAAGAAGAATTGTTGTTGTTATTATTATTGTTGTTGTTATTATTACTAAGTACACTAATTAGTATATTAATTGAATAATTAGTATAGTACCAGTGAAGAACCATGAAGTGCTATAATATTCTCCTGAGGCAGAGAGGAATTTTATCATGCCGATAAAACTCAGAGAGGGAGAGCTTCCTGGCAATAGACCTTCCCTTTGGGACAGGTGCCATGACACACAATCTTAAATGACCAGAGTGAATCAAGACCTCAGTGTAAAGTCTCCTCTCAAACTGTTCATTTCAGATCATCAAGAAAAGAGGTTGCAGGTTGCTATAGCCTCTTAGGTTGTGATCGTGGTTTTAATGTAATTCTCCTTGGAAACCTGAATATATGCAGTTTAAACACAGCCATTAAATCTGTATTTACATTTCAGCTCAAGGCCTCCCACATTTTTGTAGTTTACATGTACCTGCATTAGGACTGACAAGAAACTTGAGAAATTACATGCCATGTAAGCATACATGCATTTACTGACTATGTAAATGGCCAGAGTGGATATCAGCAGATTAACATTCTCAAAACATTCTTTTTCTGTGCCTATATGAAGATAAAGTTCACCAAAAAGTTATCTAAAATGAGAACCTCCTTTCTGCTGTATTCAGCTTTAATGAAATTCCTGCAGATTTACACTCACTGTAACAACCATTAAAATATGAATTTAATTTGGATGCTACTCAATATTTTAAAGTAAATATACTGAGACTGTTGTGGCTAGGCAGGCCTCTAAAGTATTTTTTCGGCACTTAAATTAAATCTTTACACCCCCATGCTTAAATTTAGATTTTGTGGAATTGCTTTGCTCATTGACAGTTATATTCACACTGCTGTGCTTTATTACCTTTGGGAACTACAGACTTGCATCCATACAACTGCATAGTGAAAACAAGTCCATACATCTGAGACTCTAGGTCAGGATTAAAATATGCCAGATGAAGACATTTAAGAAAAATCTTTGTATATTTTATCTGCATTTTAAACTGGTATTTAGTGGAAGTGTCCCATGATTTGAATTAAATAAAGGTCCGACTTCCTAAAATCTGTCTGTGACCTATTACAGAAAAGATAAAGACTGTTACTCATATTTCTATCTAGGTCAATGTTAATTCAAATGAATTTTCTTTCCCTCTGTGTGCACTCTAATTGCTACCCTTTGACACACAAAGCTGATGTGGCTTGGGTGCCAGAAAGACCATCAGATTACAATCTCCCTTAAAATCCCCATGAGAAAATGCTCCCACTTTATTTTTCACCTGTTTTAAGGATTCTGATGACTGGTTACGAAAGTTGAGTCGGTTTCAGAAGTGTCACAAAATACGACAGGTAAGTAAAGCATATTAACCAGTCAGTTGCAAGTAAAAATATGATCATGTGATCCGATGGTGTAATGCAGTGGCCATCAGCTGGCAGAGTGATGTACTAGAATGATACATCATCTGATTCCAGAAACATAATTAAAATTGTTTATAGGTACACTTACTTGGTGCTGAAACAATTGCAAATGAATCTGCGTTGAAGATTAGAGTGCGCAAAATTTTCTTATTTCACCAACTGTCCTCTGGTTACTGCTAAGGAAATTTGATATGTATTTTCTTTGCTGTCTCCAATGGAATTATAGGTCCCAGATTTAACCCAATAATTTAAATCAATGAAAAAGATGCCTCTGGACATATGCTAGATGAGATTCCCCTTTGGTTTCCTCATATGAGGCATTCTTTAAGTGTAGCCCTTTGGAGGAGTTGTTCATTTATCATACTTCTTCTCACTTCTGACTTCTGGGGAAACAGGGCATTTCTGTGCCAGAGAATAAAAATGAGCAAGACATTTTTAATAACAAGGATTTTAAAAGATTATAGAGGCTGAGGTTTTAGGCCTGATGTATACAGAATAGTCTAATCGGATAAGAATGGACTATTGCCATTCATTCGATCACCACTGCACAACGCAAAGTCAGCCTAAAGTCACAGATCCTTTGTCACTGGTTTTCCCATGTGACCTGTATTGTACATGCAATTTGTTGTGTTTGTTTGAAAGAACAGCACAAAAATCAAAATGGATGGATTGTAATCAGAAGTTGTGCATTATGCATAGAGGCGTAATGAACGGATCTCATTTGTATGAAAAGACGGAATAGGCCCTCTTCATCTTCAGAGACTCGTTAGTGGCGATGGCTGCAATCACACCGCTCACCATCCCTTTTGAAGTGAAAAAGGAAAAAAAAACAACAAGACAACAACAGTCATGGTCCTCTCTTTGATTTGGACAATCCACTCATCTTCAGCTCATAAATTGAAAAGAACTAGGAAGCGTGTGATATCATAGATGGATATACATATGAAAATGCCTTCTCTCACCTATCTGCATATCTTATTGTCATGCTGATATCTTCCTGCAGCCCATTTAACTATTGAGTAAACACTGCAAATCAAATTCCTTCCAAGAGTTTTAAGCTTTAAAAAAATACATATGGAGTCAATCTGTGGGAGGGGATGGTGGGAGGATAATAGGTGTGAAATAGAAAGGTAAATACAAGGTAAATGCAAACAAAGTTGTTTTTGTATATTATGTGGAGGCTCTAATAGATGAGTTCCTCTGAATTTAGTTCAATATGTTTGCTTTGTTTTATTTATTTTCAAATACATTCATCACAGAAATGTTTGCTTGCTGTTTATCTTTGAACTTGCATAATGAACATTCATCTTTTTGTATGAGCTCAAAGAATCGTTCAGAGATCAGAAACGAACGTTCAACATTAACGTGGGGTTTTAAGAGGGACAAAATAGCTTTAAAACCCAGCGGGATGCCTTGCCTTTAAACTAGAGCGTAAACAACATAACCATCCCTGACAGCACTGAGGGAGACGTCAAGAGCTCATTCGGTTTGACAAACATGATATCCCACAGTACCCTGACCCACACTCCACTAACCAAATTTAAGGATCAGGCAAATCTTATTTTTTACATAATCAGAGACTATGCAGGAATGCACCGTATCTTAATATGCAAGTCGAATGAATGTCAACAAAAAGACATCCCAATGCTATAGGCATTTTTAATATTTTTGGTGTGGATCTGTGTTTGGTTGGTTTACCTTGTATATGACTAGGAGATACACCATTTAAGATACAAAATATGACAACAAAAAGGTTGGTCTTTGAGCCAGACAGTGCCTGTTTAAGCTCTGCGAATTCTGAATGCAGAATCATCAGGATTGTGATATTTTAACATTGGAAAATAGTATCATTATAAATATTAATGTGCAATAATTTGAAATTTTTGAAATTATTGTGTGTGTGTGTGTATGTGTGTGTGTGTGTTGGTGAGATCCTGCAATAAAACTTCTCAGATTGCAATGCTGTAATTATTGAAACATTGCAGGATGTGGCAGAGTGTCTGTACCAATTAAGCTCAAAATCTCCCTGCACTCAGCCTTCATTGGATAATTTTTTATTTATCAACATACTTAAAATAGATTTTACATCTTTAAACATTCAGATCTCAGGCAGTGCATAATTTTAATAATTTACTGCATGAATAACCCAAGTTTCATCTTTTGCCCCCAAAGTTGCACTTACAACAAGATAGCTTCAGTGTCATTACCTTAGCTGCCACACTTCTGCTATAATTTAGTTCTTACGCCAGGACTAGTTGACACAGATACCGCTTTAGGAAAGAACAGTTTAACGTAATCTGTCACAAAGGTGTTGAAAGGTTATCAAGACCACTTAAAGAAAGCATTTTTGAATGAGTGACGTTAAGACAAGTGAGTGACTTTGTTTTCTCTTCTTCCAATTGTGCATATATTATTCAGTTAGACATCAGAGAAATGCTTTATAAGCATTGCTATTAATATTTTCTGATACATATTACACAGCAACTCAACTGTAATTGGAATACTTTATAAGGATAGATGAGGTTTACCTTTAATCCCTAACCTATTTTTGGACTATTTAGACTTTACTTTAGATGTAGACAGATACTAAGGTTCTGTAATGACTATCAACCCATGCCATATACCACTTTGATCAGAACTAAAATACACAAAGACTAGTAGTAAGCACCAAAGTTATATATAGATTGAAGATATATTGAAGACATGACAATATGTGTTGTGCAATTGTATTATCTGAAAATGAAATTTTTTGAGAGGTAATGTGTGTATAAATGTAAAATTTCCATCTTTCATATATCCTGACTCAATCATTTCAGAGCTACTGGACAGTCAATCTTTAATTTTGCAGGATTACAGTACTTTAAAAAGCACTAATTGACTGACAAAGATTTACTTCCCTATAAATCTATACATATATATACTGTTTCTTCAACTGGGTGCTCTCATCTACAATTGTATTCTCTGGGTATTTCTGTAATTTATTGGCTAGTGAGTTAACTGATACCAATAGTTAATATTTACCAGTAGATAACTGTGATTGTTCTACCATCCATCCCTGAGGAAATAAGTTGTGTTAGTGTTCATGCATAATAAATAAAGAGAATTATAAGGTGTGATATATTATGTGGTTCTTGGCATTTAAGTAATCAACATTTACAGTAATCTGACTTTAAGCCATTCTTACCATTAATTGATTTCAGACTTTGGCAAAAACACATCACTGTGGTGTCTCTAAAACTAAGGCTTGTTCCACTGCACATTGAGGACTGTAACTGTGCCAAATACATACAACAGGGTGGCCACAACAGAGAGGCCTGTACAGTAAAGCCTCAGGAAATGTAAAAGAAAAAAATCTCATTACTTATATTTTGGACAAATAATGGAACATAAATATTAATGATGGATTTATCATGACACTTACATAATGCAGGATGTGATTCATATGTTACACTGGGATTTCTCATTTTGAAATGTAAAATTTAAAGACAGAAAAAGGCACCCACATTGGATGGGGTGAACATTAGTTTGTGCATTGAATGCAGGAACCCTACACAACATGAGTAAAATGAATGTTGTTCATATGTCCTATGCTATGTGCTTAGAGAGATCACCACTTTAGTGGTGGCTGTTTTATGATTTGCTGTTTAAGCACAATTCTGTTCAAAAAGCCACCATTCCTTCAGTTCCTGACTAAAAGTGTGACAACTACACAACTACATTTGTATATTACCATGAAATCACTGAACACACATAATATCACAAGACCTCAAGTCAGTCTCATTTTAAAACCAAATGAAGGACATTCCACACAACTCTGATAGAACCATACCTATTGTTGGATAGCAGGAAACTCCCTGCATGATCATTTCTTAGGTTCTATGCTTCATCTTTACCTTAACCATATCAACGACATTTCTTATGATGGAACATTAACTCTGTCTGGCACAATATAAATGCAGCTCTGACAAGGGAATATTGAGCATGAGCCTGAATCCTTTCTTCTACCATTTACTGGTAAAGCTTTGTTAAATTACATTAATCACGGATCAGGCCTTATGTTGGCAGTCATGGGGTGCAGGAAGATATGTCTCAAGAGGCCTTTTTTACACTGTAACATCTTGAATCTCTAATTTGTTTCATCCTTGAAACTGTTTTTTGAGAACATAAACTGATGGACTTTCATGTCTGCAGTTATCATCGGATTATGTACAGCGGCAAAACATCTCAAAGTGCTCCGTTTCTCTCTTTAAAAGCATGTGTTTTCTTTTCAGAAGGGTAATGTACATGTTTTATATGTTTTAAATGAAGGCTTTGGGGTAAATTGACATAACATGTCTGACTCCAGAATGGATGTGATCAATCTCAACCAGACCTCTTTACAATATTGCTAAAGCATTTCTAGGCTATTTGAGCACCAGTGCGTAGGGCTGCACGATATATCATTTCAGCATCGGCATCGCAATGTGCGATGTCAAGTAAGGCAAATTAACTCAAAGACATCATGCTACAACTTTTTTGCTGCTTGATACAAAACGAAAACTCACACGGTTCTCATTTTCCATGACTAATCTACAAGAAAGGTCTGTCTGATATAACATAATTTACTCCATTTTAGGGGTTCTTGGATACATGGAGTTTGTTGCTAATGAGTGACATGCAGGCTGTGCATGCACAGCGAACCACCAATTACAATCATTCTTGATCGGTTTATCAAACAACCAAAACAGGCCCCGTCCCCCACTAGTCATTGATTTGGTTTCTAAAAGAAAAATAACATCAGTTGTATGGAATTATTTTGGCTACAGAATGGATGATGTTGACCAAAAACAGGTACTTTGTCGACAGTGCCTTGCAATTGTTGCCACAACACAAGGCAACATGACTAATTTGTTTGATTATGTAAATCAGCACCACAAAGCTCTGTATGACGAGTGCAAAGCCAGATCTGAATGCCATCCAAAGCAAAAAACTATTTTGGATGCCTTTGCCGACTTCAGAGTAAAAAGTCATTTTTCAGCTTTTTACTATTATTATTTTTATTTCCTATGCAGATGCACTCGCCTACAAAATCACCCCAATCATTCTTGAATGATTTATTCTTTTCAAATAGAGCTATTCAAGTCATCTGGTGAAAATTCCTGTATTTTTTCTTATTGCAATATATATCGCATAAAAATGCGATGTAAGTTTTTTTTTTACAATATCGTGCAGCCCTAACCAGTGGGGTCACGTAGTACTACCGGTCTATTCTGGACTAAAGAACATAGAAAAATATGTCAATTATGCAAAGATTTATATAATAATTAACATGGAAATTAAATTGGGCTCACCTTAACCACTGCAGTTTAGACAAGAGTGTGTATCATATTATACCTCAAGTATTTCATATTTGTGCAGAAATATGCCACACTCATTCAATGTACTCAAGAGATATGATACAGTGTATTGCTACTGTGCACTAGCCTGTCCTATTCTTCCAACATGTAGAGAAAACCCTACAAACCACATACAATTTGACAAGTAGCACAATTTATAAAATGTATATTCATCAAAGCACATTAGTCATAGTTTGAGTCTTACAGCACCGCAGTACCTCATCGGCCATACGGTCCAGCTGAATTTACGCCGCAATAAAAAAGTGCTGGCCTGAACAACAGTCTGCATGAAGCACTATTTCATAAGTGCTGCAAATACATCTTTTCAAAAGTCCCTGTATCAAATCATGGCCTTAATTCATAATCCAATCTGAGCTCGTAATGTATCACCAACAAAAAGGGAAATCATCTGTTAGATTCTTAATAGTGCCAAACACGTTTTAAGTCGCACATCCTTTGCAGTTTTTATGAAAATGTTATGGAGGATTTATTTCTTTTATGCTCTTCTAGATTTGAAAGGGCTGTCTGATTGTTGATAATAGTTCCTATACTAAATAGTAGATTGATATAAACTTGCATGTAATACTTGACATGTTTGGAGAATGTGTCCTGGTCTAACGGTGAGAATTTTTAGGAAGAAAAATGACCCGCAAATTCATAAATGAGAAGCTATTCATAATATACTGTCATTTATGCTCATGTGGTGAAAATGTGTTTTATTTTAACCTGTCGTCTGTGTCATGCAGTGTACCTAAGTGAACCATCTATCAAACCTGGCAGGTATGAATGTCCCCATTAAAGAAAGGTGTTTCTATGTTTAGATCAGCCATCACGATTATTGCTGATGTGTGTAGGAGTGTGAATAGGAGGCACCTTTTCTTTATATTTATCATTTACTGACTTGTGACTGTTAACTCACTCATTCTGATTCATTCAGCAGTGCCTCGTTCTTGCAATAACAAGCATTTTTCTTATCTTGAGATATTGGGTGTTATTGACTAACAAAATCCCATGGTAAACCAAATCTACACACATCTGCAAAGGCTGTGGAATATTAGACAAATGATGATGTTTATTTCCTATTTTAAAATCCTGTCTGAAGATGATATGAGATTTACTGTAACCCTTTTTTCAGATTAATGGGTGAGTGTGTGTGTATAACAGTGAATCTGATGTGGAACTTTTTCACATTTACGTAATTTAAGTCACCTTTTAATGCAAATAAATTTGAAGGGTACAATGCAGGGTCTCGGAGAAGATTATCATTATGATAGTCATTACTATAGTCACTACTTAAGTCTGCAACCATGTGATTTTGATTACTGGCTTACTTTGATCTAATTCATTCTTGCAGATACCTTTTATGTACATCAGCAAGACTTTGAGCCAGAATTTTAATCAGACACAGGTAATGACTGCCAATCCTTACTTCACTCCTACTTATTTACTTATTTCCTTTTCTGGCAAAAATTGATAGGAAAATCCATAAAACCACTCAAACTCCATGTTAAAAGATCTGTATCACTATAATAAATAAATTAATATAATTATTAAATTACAGATTTTGGAGACAGAACCACAAAAACAAAACATTCCTCCCCAGTGTGTTACACTTTTAATTGTAATTAAATTAATTATGATCTTGGAATGATAACTGACAACTTAACACCTTTGAACACAACGGTGCAAAATGGTGGCATTCCCTCATTGAACATTTGTGAATGGAAAAAAAAATAAACCGATTCCCCTTTATCTTCAAAAAATGAACTTCCACCCATCCAGGCATGCTGGTCTTATGATGAGGTATGGTCAAGTGCATAGTTGGCACATTGGTGTGTTGAATGCAATGGAAAGAAATTGCTTTAGACCAACAAAAACCATATCTTGTGGTCTAAGTGCAATCACATTCAAAACAGCAATGTACCTGACCACACCTCATCTTCAAACCAACACACTTGGACGGGAGCAAGTTAATTTACTATGTAAGCAATGTTAAAATGACAACTGCATCAGTAGGAAACTAGCAAAGACACATGTGTTGCACTAACAATTGCCTTGCACAGTGTATAAGATAGAGGATATATACTTGCCAACCAACCATTCAAAATAGACAAACAGTAGGCTTGGTTTACTGTGCAATAAAATTGAGTGCATGTGCATGTTATACAGACATGATATGTCATAACATAACAATGACATAACAACATAACAATTTTGACTGCCTTTGCATATTTCTATGAGTTCAACAACCTATGAATCTTTTCTTTTTCAAAGAGATTCTGAGAAAAAGATTTATCTAAATCACCATTAAATCAACTTTAATTTAGCCTGAACACTCAAGTGATTTTGTATTTTCACTGGCCTCCTTATTGTGAACAGCATCTGCAAGGAATCATCTATGTATGGTTTAAATATTAAATCTTAAATTCCCTACTGTTTAAATTGCTTATGTTTGGTAGTGCAAGGCACATATGAAAATATACCTTCTATTTTAGCAGTTTCCAGAAATCAAAATAAAACTACATTCACAAATTCTTAGTAGTTAAAACAGTGACATGCAGTGTCAATACTAAACATATACATTTTACAGTACCATTACCAAAAAGAAAATCACAACTACAGTTTGATATGTGATTTTAGTTTAAGACTAAAAACACAAGGAAAAGGAGGGTGCTTGGGTGGTGCATGATGTACAGGCACTTGCACTCTGGCTAACTTCCCATGATCCTTCACCTTGGTCATACAGAACAGATGCCATGCATCCTGAAACATGGCAGAATGTGCAGTCTGTTCACTGCAGCATTGGGAGATGCAAAGGAAGATTGTGAGGACTACATGTATAAGGCCAGTTTAGTCATCCAGTAGAGCCCATGAGCTCTGAAGCTCATCAACAGTCATCATTGATTAAATTCAAACATGTGATGTCACTCAAACCCCCCTTCAGTCCTTATTAATAGCTCTAATGATGCATGGACATGAACATGACATGAATGTAAGCCACCGAGAGACTCTGAACTCAACATGTTAAGAGTGCATGGGAGACACATTATTACGAGCTGTCACATGACCCTATAGGATGCAGCAGGAAAAAGGCCATCATATAAGACTGTTTACTCATCCATTCACTTGGACTTGTGTGTGCTCATCTGCATTTTCCAACAAGAGGTAGTAGGTATTGCTGTTCTGAATGGCTCACAGGATGAAGGGCAAAGACTCTACCAGAAGATTGTGGAGCATTGCCTCTCCACTAAATATCCACACACTACACAATACTCCAACATATTCAGCTAAATGATTACAGGATAGCATTTTGTGCACTGAATACAGTAAATAAGGTGGTGCTCCCCACAGATCAGATGAAGGGCTAAAATGTTAGTCCCATAATAAAAGTACTAGAAAATAAGAAAAGCAGAAATGGTTCACAGTCTGTTGGTGTGTAAGTACTGTATGTATCAACATATTTAATTATGTATTATGAATTGTCCACTATCAAAGTCATACTATCGAAGTAAGGCCATTGCTATCCGATTAAACACACAGATCAATGTAAGCTAGTTACCTGGCTGCTCACCAGTTGGTGATTTTATGATTGAGTAGGCTTTTGATTTCACATTTATAAAACCATATAGGCTAAATCAGTACTGCTCACCAGACAATTTAAATAACTGTTGCAATTCAGACATATTTAATTTAGTTTCAAAATAGTTTAAAGAAACTAAATTAATATTGTTAGACCCTTTTCCTGAGCTACGTTTTGTGGACAGTAAACTACCCCATATGAGAACCTCACTAGGATGGAGATGTACCCACAACAGTAGATGCTAAAGGACTGCACCAAGCAGTGGCAATACTCATATTTCTCAGTATTTGCTGTGTAACTTCCCTGTGGATAGGCTGGAAGACAATACATTGATGGAAAACCTTGCCATTGCACTTTTGCTGTTAGAAGAGGATCTCATCTCAGAAATTCATGGAATTACCTTGATAATATTTTATTCAAAACGTGAAAATCATTCAATAGAATTAGACATAACAAGAACATTCAGTGATAGCCACAAATCCACCTCCAATAATGTAGTCCAAATTCCAGTTTTGAGACTACATAAGGAAGTGTAATTGCCTCTTTCTCCCACAGCGCTGAGTTGAATTCTGTGTGCCGATTGAGCAAGCTGACAGAGCCTCAGGATGGATTAAGGCCTCAGTATGCAGAAGAGCTACCCAAGGAAGAGGGCGGTTTGTGGAGGAGGACAGCATGCATTAGAACACCACTCAAAATCTTCTCATTTCCTAACATACCCCACTGTGACTTTCACTCTGGGTACTTGCTGTGTCTCAAAACGCTGATCTGGGATCAGCTTACCAAACCCCTAATCCCAGCAACCATCTTTTGTCTGCAAACAGTTGAAACTGATCCAGAGTTTGAGCTTTGGGAGGGCTGGATGGGTGAGTGGGGGTGGGGGTGGAAGTATATCTTTTGCAGGGAGTTTTCAAACAGATAGGGATTTGTTTAGTCAGAAACCACGAAGAGGGAATTTAGATTATGTTTATTTAAAAATGGACTACATGCATTGAAAATGTATTTAATGTGAGTGGGTGGTGCCAGGAGGCTCTGAATGCCTAAGTATGGAGCAATTTTGTTCAGATAACTGTGTGCGCAAAACATTCTCTAAAATTGAGATTAATAATTAGGTAATAATTAGGGTAGGTAGCAACAGAAATTTCCATATTTGCATACTGACATCCAACTACATGAATAAGTCAGCTAGTTAGTAAGCTAACAATTCAGTCAACATTTCCTCAATATTTAGAGCAAAATAAATTCAGACATTTATATGTTTTGTTAAGAAAATATTTTGGAAGGTTCAGCAATCATCAAAAGGGACTTTGAAACACCAAAATACAAACATAATAGTGTTGTGCAAGATAACTTTTGCTTTGATTTTGCTATTGAACTTAATGAGTATTTTTATTGAGGAAAATAATACAATTCTTGCCTTTATTTGTTAGTCCACTTTCAGGATGAACATTGATTAAATACGCCCATGTGATCCAGCCAAGCAAAAAGACCCAACTCCCCCAAAACACACACACATGCACACACACGCACAAGGGCACGAGTTGAGCATAGAATGAAACGGAATTTCCCTTAATGCAGGTGCAGTAAACAATGTCATTGGACACTACAGAGATCTCCCACTCTGAACTGTATCCTGCCTCATTACTACCAGCCCCCTGTCCTGTAGAGCTGGCCACTGCTCAAGAGCTGGGATGCAGACGGGAACAGTCACACAGCCTGACATGTCAATCAACTGAGCCAAGTGCTCCAGGCCAGACCCGCCAATCCATGCAGGCGCAGTCCCTTGGAAATGAGAGGAGCAACAGAGCGTGTGACAGCCACGGGCAGGAATCAGCAAGTGAGGAGGTAGCACTGCAAAACACTGGTCATCTGTGGCTACTGACCCCAGACCCCTCACACCATGTACTGGACCCCAAGAATGACCTCATAAACATTTTTAGGTTCTGTTTCTACCAAGGCCAACATTTTGTTGTGGTCTAAATCACCAATAAATCAATTTCCATTTAATCAGAACACACAAGCGATTTTTTATTTTCACTGGCCTTCTTACTAAAAGCATCATCTGCAAGGAACTTAGTCTGCGTACTTGTGATATCTGCACATGAAATGACCAGATATCACAAGTACGCAGACTAATATCTTGAAATGATCATATCTTGATTTATCATTTATGAAGTGATATGACCACTGACCATAAGACACCTATTCAAATATATACATAGTTTCTATACAATTTACATATGCCATTCAATAATTGCCAAGTGCTCCATAGCTTTTCATGCTACCAGTACAACCTACATTGAAAGGGCTGTGATTTAAAAAATCAAGCTCTTAAGATGCATTTTTTTTACAGTGAGGAATTATTCTTCATCTTGGCCTTTGATTCCAGTCCCCCACTCCCACCACTATAGTATATACATTACATTGCTATCAGAATTTAGAGCCAAGATACAGAGCTTTGTCAAGATGAGTAACACAAATTATTATATTCTTAAGAACGGAAACTTCAAGAGTCCACCTTTGTGTATACATATACAGATATTATAATGTTGTGATGACGTTAATGAAGTATTTTCTCACATCAGCCTTTATTGTGAGAAGAGTCTACACCTCTGCCATAAATGTATCAAACATAACAGCTGATTCCAATATTTGAAGAATCTCTGATCATTGTACTATAAATTACTGTAATAAAGAAATCCACCTCTGCTGCTATTTAGAACCTTTTAGTGTAATACAAACAAATCCAAACTTTTGGCAGCTTTCCCTAAGGACAATTGGCATCATATATGTAGTATATATAGGCATTGTGTTATATTTCCAGGTCCTATCAGTTTATGTGATGGCATTTATGCACACAGATTCTTGCAGGAACAGTCACTGCAGTCATGGTGACAGTAGAGTGAGTTTATAGCCAATTGTATGTTCCCCTTCAGATAACAGGTTCAATCATCAAAATTATTTTAATATTCTATTAATACTGCACTACACATATACTGAAATACAGGATAATGGTCAAATTACACATTTCTCAACTATTTCTGCACTTTACTTGAATAATTTTTATGCAAATGTATGGCCCACAATGACAAATTATCTCTGAAATACAAGAGGAAACAGCTTCCCTTCCTTATACAGTAATTCTAGTATATAATGTGATAGTATGTGTTATAAAAAAATAATAAAATAAATCTGTAAAAGAGCATTAGGTTAATTCTTTAATGTTTCAATCCAGACAGCATGACCAAAGCCAATGCACAAGTGCATTAACAGAGTTCATCAGCAGGATCTTCATCATGTCAGATTTTTGTCTTGCTTCAACCACACTGGATCAGCTCTTTTTACGTTTATTTTTAATATTTCATTTTTATTGCCAGATTTATCTTTGAGATGAGTCAAATGAATTTCAAATGCCAATTAGAAAAAACATGTTTCTAAATATTCGATAATGACATCTAAAAATAGCGATTATGTCATGGAGTGTTGAATGCAACAACACCTGTACGGCAGATTATCATTGTAAACTTGATAATGAAGGACGATGACAATCGATAAAACGCACTTTCGGTATAAATAAAAAACATTCCTCAGTTGCTATTCGAGACAAATACTGCAAATTGTCCCCAAGTTCTAATTCAAGGCTTGCTGGTAGAAAAGTGCCAGAATGCCACATTGATCGGAAAAGCAATGGACTGACTTTTTATAGTCTTTATTGCTTCGTTTTCCAAAGTCAACCTCTGTTGCCACGCTAGAAGGATATCAAAGGAAAACGATTTATATCAAACAGAGACCTTGTCAACGGTGAGCGATTCTCGGCTTCTCCCTTGAAACACCCACTCTGCTGTCCGATACGGCACAGCAGATGAACTCAGCACTGCTCGTTTAAACCAGTGGTGATCCTCTGGTTATCCAGATGAAACGGATTTAAAAATCTCTCATCTAAAAATAGAAGCTTTAAAGGAAAATCTTCAAAAATCTGTCTATGTTAAGCTGTTATAAACATGTGGATAGAATAATGCTCGAATGTCTCTTGTTGATACATTTTCATAGGCTATACATTACTACGTTACATTCTTATCCTGGCCAGATATTCATCTGTCCTCTACGTTTGTTTGTGTTCGTATTATTTTCAAGATGTGTACAAAATAATACATTTCAAGTTTGGCTCGGGGGATGATAATGGCGATTTATTTATTCACGCTACTGCAGTGAGGCGGAAATTACGTTTGTTTCATCAAGACCGACAGTGACAAATTGCAGGGTAGACCATATTTCCAGAGAGAATCTCAGAACAACTGCTTTATCAATGTTCTAGAGAGACATCGGACATGAGAGGCATAATGATTGAGTGTCAGGAATGATCAACATCAATCGAAAAAGTATTTTTAAAAATAAGTTAATTAATGTATTTGACAGCGCAGTAGATGCGTACAGTGATGTGCTCAGATTGTATAGTTGAGGTGGACTGCGGTTCGTCTATTTGCGTTTACATTTTACAAATAAATGACCTTACTATAGACTTAACTCCGCTGGAGTTGAGTAAGTTTCCGCGTTCATCCGACCACAAAGCCACCACTGGTTCCCAAGGGTACCATTACTTGGCTAGCGTAGGGAAATCGTCCTACATCAATCAAGTTTTTTTTTTGTGCGACTTATCTTATATTGTACTGTTGAGACGGATAAGCGACACATCTGTCAATACAGATTCAATTCGAAGACGTAAACCTCAGAAATTATGATTATTACTACTATTGTTATTACTACAGTGAATTTACTTATGCGATTATGCGTTAAAGACTACCCCTCCAGTATGCCGTTTTCACATGCGGCAGATCCTCTCTTACATTAGTATTCATTAGAGGTGACTGCAGACCATGCAAATACACCAAAAATCGTATATGCAACTGAGGGAGATGACCCGATCAGTCTCAAGAATTGGCATTGGAAACAGAGAAAGGGAGGGCTGCGGAATAAAAACCAAGCAGGTGACAAATAAGTAAGGGGACATGTTACATTAGAGCTTACTACTCACTCACTCACCCCTGTTGTAAATGATTCGTTGCAGTATCGTCTGTGATCGTGAACAGCTGTTTTTTTTTTCATTCTTAAACTGGTGTGCGCCCAAATGTCAAGCTAAGTCATTAAGTTTAAATTTTTAATGCATTTAAACATAGCTTCGACTGGACTTCATTCGTGGAAACCTTCATTCACAGAAACCTGGTGATGGTTTGATATGCTTAGACTTGGGACAAGTACAAATCCCTATATATAATACCGTGGTAAAGCCCTCTGCATCCTACATTACATACAGGAACCATTCTATAAAAACAGATCAATGCTGCTTTTCCATCTAATATCCCCGCAATGAGAAAATAACTGACAAAAATGTGCAGTTATGGAGAAATAAATCGCAGTCAAATCGTTTATAGCCTTTAGTTTATCCGTAGTGTACCGAGATGCATAATTAATTTACCAACAATCTAAGTCATATAATTGTATGCAAATCAAATGCGCAGGCTGACCTGAGGTCTTAACCGAATATATAAAAAGTGGAATACTTGGACACACTACCTCACTATGGGATGCCAATCTACCAATCGTTCATTTATTTGGATAACAGTCTTTATAGAATCTTTCTTTCTCTCACGTGTTTTCACACACTTTCACACAAAATAGATATATTTGTCCATATTTGTCCATTACATAATCAACCACATCTTGTTTTTTTTTTCCTCAAGCAACACGTTACCTTTGATTCATGATTCATCAAGATAAAATCTACTATTGTTTGGAGGTGGGAATACAATGAAATCATAACCTAAGAAGAAGTACTTACAGTTATGGATAAAGGGCAATGCAGTTTTATTGAATCTAGGACATAGCACCACAGACATGGTGGCCATACCAACGTAATATGTTACAAGAGGGTAAGGGAACATTTTCTCCTCTTCGCAATAAGTATCCTCGTTCCATAAACTTATTAATCCGTGCTGATCTTGTGCTGCGAGTGACCTAGCTGGACAGAGTCATACAGCTGTAGCTCTAAAGAAAGCATCCAAAACATTAATACAGACATCAAGTTCCAAATTGTACACTTGAAATGTAGCGTTATTTTTGGGAAGTAATGATGCACATTGGAGGTTGGGCCTTAAGCGATATGAGGAGGATTACGTTGCTTCATGGTTTCCCCATGCATATAAACTACTAATAAATCAGTCAATGTCAAAAATCAACCCATAACATAACATTTTTATTCAAGAGTATGTTGAGTGAACTATGCTTTGCAGGGATGTTGCAGAAGTATTGTATACGCCCACTCCTCTTCTTGACAAGGCTTATAACACTTTCCCTCTATAGGAGACAATTGCGGTCTTTGTGCTTAAAGTCGCAACTGACTCTGTATGGGGGTGGTGGGTTGGAAGCGTTTTAAAACGTTTTAAATGACGTGCACAGTTAAGTCAGACAACAAACATTTGTTCTACACACAAACACACATTGCCAGAACCAGAGGTAAAAAGTCACCTTACGGTAAGGAAAATGTACTCACCCTCCTTAGGGGGTCGTTTCACTTCAGCGCTTAAGTTGCAGACTTGCGCAGTTCGGAGCTGCGGAGTCAGACATCCTTCCGTTTGGGGATTTAGAGGCAAGACAACATTGTTGAGCACGAGCGCATTTTCCGATTCTCCGTCGCCCAAATGCTGAGGACAGGTGCATTTTGTATACACTATTCCACACGATTCCGCCGTCCCCTTCTCCGTTTTAAGGCAGTTCTCCAACCAAGTACACAACACCTGACACCCAAACTGACTAGGGCTCGCCTTGTTCAAAACTAAGAACTCCAGTACCGACTTCTGCTCCTCTTCCGTTTTCTTTTGTATCAATCCGGTATAGTCGAAAGGGAACACCCGGCGAAGCTGAACGAAATTCTTGTCGTACTGCAAAAATATATAAGTATTCTTGGAGTCACAGACGTACACTATAGACTCGTTGCTTCTCAGTAGCTCGTTGATTTTCTCGTGCGAGTAATGATCAAACTGGTAAGCCAACAGAGAGAAGTTTGAGCAGCTCAGATCACGCTTGTACAATTTCAGGTAGATACTGTATTTGGTAGGATCGGGGTTCTCCAACGTCCAAGTACAGTTTGTGTAGTTCTTAGGAAACATTTCATTCACCGAGTAAGATCCATAGATAACCCCCTTGACCAGAGTGGAACACCAGAAGTCTTGGGCACCAGTATATCCAAACATTACCAGGAGATAGGTGGAAAATATATAAATCAACAGGTTACGAATAGCCTTCATCCTATGTCATTTGGCCTGCAAGAGGGACATAAAAATGCAAGTAACACACAAATGGATTTCCAAAAAATGCGATTAGACGTCCTACTATACTGAACATTTGCTCCTGTAATCGGATTACATATTTATTCTTATACCATTTATGTCCATAGGACCACTAGTATGTTACAGCTGCACAGTCCAAATCAATTACCTGACAACACAGTATCTAGCTATGTCTCTGGTAGGCTGCAGTGTAGCAGACCCCGGCGTTTCCTTTTTTCCTCTGACGGAATAAAACTAATTTTGGGCAAACATTGCCACCTTGTGGTTCCAATCTTTTTTTTTTTTTGTAGAAATATTACAAACCTCTTTCAAGCATCCCAGACAAGATATCCGTGTGTATGTTTTAATGGGTATTTAGTAAATTATTTGCGCCGCTGAC
Source organism: Albula goreensis (assembly GCA_022829145.1). Taxonomy (NCBI): domain Eukaryota; kingdom Metazoa; phylum Chordata; class Actinopteri; order Albuliformes; family Albulidae; genus Albula; species Albula goreensis. Next base: position 28,582,283 of record CM040750.1, read on the forward strand.
TTTTGTCTGAAGGGCACACACATGCCAGCAATGGGGGAGTGACGTATCTGTGAGCTACCGGAGACCTATACAGATACAGCAGAAATTCGAATTGTCAAGCCTTTCTGTTGACTGCGTGTATAGATGTATTTGGCATGTGCGTGTGTGTGTGTGTGTGTGTGTGTGTGTGTGTGTGTGTGTGTGTGTGTGTGTGTGTGTGTGTGTGTGTGTGTGTGTGTGTGTGTGTGTGTGTGTGTGTGTGTGTGATCACTGACTACATCACAGATATATACTCATGAATGCAAGCCAGTGTGGAGAGGCCGCACAGCTGGACCTGGTCCGAGATGTAAATATTTAATTGTTATTGAATTTAATACACTGTATACCATGTTACAGCAAATACTGTGATGAGAAATATCACTATGCAAACATCTTTTCCAAAATATTTCACCACATTTCTCTAAAATATTTTCACAATATTAAATGAGCTTTTGCGAACGTTGTAAAACGACATTTTAGATACATTTAGAGCCATAAGAACTATTAATAACAGTTTGTTAGATGGTAATGATAATAATAATAATAATAATAATAATAATAATAATAATAGTGATGATGATGATGATGATAGGTATTTGATTCAAATCGTATTAAGGCCGTGCCAATGCCATTTAATCTCGGATTTTGAAACAGATGTCCGTTACTTCGTGCTGCAATGCCAAGTACGAGGCCACCCTCAACCTGTGTCTTCGCTAAAAAAAATTGAACTGCTCTTCCTGTTACACGGTCTGATACACTGGAGCACGTCTCAGACGGTTACCGAAAGGACTCTTTCACCGAATCGTGTGCTAATTCACGCCTCCGAGTCCCCCGCCCCCTTTTTAAATAATGGGGAATTTCTCATCCTTAACAGGTAGCTAATGATGTTCGTTACTGTATATCATTCTTTAGTCTGATAAATAGATTTAGACTAGCACCACCACTTTCCGAGAGAGAGAGAGAGAGAGAGAGAGAGAGAGAGAGATCTAGCGAGGGAAAAATGCTATGCGATGTCCTGATTGCATTAATCCTGCAGGCAATGCAGCTGTGCAGTGTCACTGTGCAGTGTAGGCGTTGAAATTCTGTGTAAAGAAGATGGTGTCTTGAGATTCAGCTATTCTAAAAATCGAGAACTGCGCGGTTTTACTGGAGGCACAAGTGTTTGCATAATATAATGATCTACATTGGGGTATCTCCTGCGTCCACATATTACAATGCCAACCGATTCTCGTCTTTATGTGAGAGACCAGTTTATGTGGGACGCAACACGCAGCCTTTCCGCACATTCTGACGAATCCATCAGTTGCTTTATCACTTCGCATTTAAAGCATGCATTGAGTATGTAGCTACTTGAAACTACTGCGACATTTCAGCAACATCGAAACTGTTTGTACGGGCATATGAAAACAAAGTAAAAGGAAATGGTGAACGGATTTATATTTTTTAACAACTGATAAGTTCTTAAGACAAAGAAGTATTAAAATGATGAGAGAAAATACCCCCCCCAGAATTTAATGAAACCTAGTCGGCGCCAGAACTCCATTCTTGGTCGTTTTTATATAAAACGCACACAATTTCACCTCTTAACTTCCCATTAACCCTCATACACAGTGGATGACTCCTAGACATTGCATCGTCGTACTTTAAAGCTATTCCCAGGAACACAAAGAGCTATTTCTGTATCACAGAATAGGCTATGTTAACTTTCCAACTAAATGCCAGAGACCAATGCGGTGTCTATGTCTTGGGCACTTGTCTATCTGAATCTCCTAGGTCTGTACTTGCTTTCAGACTCGCAGCATTAGCCTACAGTAATAATAATAATAATAATAATAATAATAATTACCTTGCACTCCGGAAACTATGGCTATTTTTCCAACATACTTGCACACATCCTTCAGAAATAACAACAAAATGTGCAGCTTTCTTGCGAATCAATACTTCCCATTGCCCACGATTTCAGTCCAGTGCAACAAGACGGTCGAAAGACAAAAAATACGTTAGGCTCCAGTCGGTCTCATCCCCTTCTTTTTCTCCACAAAAAAAAAAAAAAAAACGATACAGCGAAAGAGACAGCACGAGCGATTGCCACACAAAACCGCGACAGAAAGAAATACAAAAGGGTAGGAAAACAATTTACTGCGCCGAGAATTAAAGTAAGCAGAACGAAAAAACCACTGGGTTGCACCAAAAATAACGAAATTAATGTGAAGGCATCGAGATGAGTCTTCCACCCCTTCCCCTCTCTCTACCGATATTAGAGACAGGCAGCAGGTAGACAAAAAATCCTTTGCTGATGGAGGGAAGATGTTTGAATACTGAGCATAGACAGAGATAGGAACCGCTCTCTCGCTTGCTCGCTCTCCAAGCTTCAGGACTGGGGCTGCAATATCACGTCACAGCCACTAAGATAAAGCACGTATGGACGTTTCTTCCTGCGTCTGGTACCACTTTTCCCCCCTTTGCCTCGCATCCAACGCCTTCATTTCATTGAAAATCAAGGCAGAGGGATGTTCCCCTGAACTGGACCCTCCGGTTTTACATCCTAGTCGACTTCTCGCATCGAGCCAGCACTATATTCGCCACCTTTTTGGGACTACCTTGGTGTTTTGCAGAGGTTTGCAGATGGCGCTCCGGATGATGAAATCCGAGTTTTATCTCGATACTTTCAATGGAATTATATGCTTTCATTTAACAGAGGATTTTCTTTGCAAGTGTTAACGGTGCAGTCTTATGTTTCACAGTTTTCGTGCGTTTTTACCTCTCTGTTCTTAAATCATAGAGAAACTTTATTCAAACTTATTTAATGCAATGTAGTGCATATTGAAGATTACGCATTTTAGCTCGACGCTTAGGAATACATTGGGTATTGAGGTTCATTGAGAATTTGACATCCATTTTGCTTTGAAAAAACAGTCTCTGTGAGGTTTCTGTGTCTTTAATATTTAGGGCTGAACTACTGCAAGCGAGGCTGAGTTAAGTCTGGCATTAGTGCATCCACCCAAGCGTTTCTAGGAGGCATTCTGTACAACAGGTTATTATGCTAGCGCAATTCCTTTTTTACTCCAGCAATCGCTTTGATAAATACTTGGAGGACTGATCGATGCTGAAAATAGTAATTTAATTTGACAATTGTATGAATTTCCTGGATCCTGAATTAGACATGGTTAACATTCAGTTACGTGAATACTTGAAACCATGATCTCGATTGCAAACCATGAGCTAACTGGTGTAGTGGACAGCACGACATTGCTCTACCATAACTGACTAGGAAGGAATTATTCACTTGCTATTTATAATTGGCTATAGTAGGACCAGTCATTTACATCCCGCCAAGTTTATGGAAAAAAGGCTGAGCGGACCGAAGCAGGGTGATGTGATAGTGACATGAACGGAAAACAGGAGAAGGCTTTTTGAGGTAATAATGTCTGTCCACAGAAACAAAACCTTGAAGTGTACGTGAAAACGTTTGGAACAGGCGGGCCTGTGGAGAAATTACAGTGTTAAGTATTCTTACTCGAGGTAGTATTTGAACGACTTTTCTTCTCACCTACTCGAGCAGGTTCAAAAAGAAATCGTTGCAGGATTCACAATAATAAACAAATAAATAAATAAATAAATACATAAAACACGTTTATTTTAATACTTGCAGAGCTCCGAAGGGCAAATATAATATACAACATACTCATAATAGTCGTGTATAATACGTTTTAGAATGCAACAATTATTATTAAGAATTGCATTATATGTAATAAAATGTGTGTTTTCCAGAGAGAACTGGGAAAAACTGGTTTTAAGACTCAGAGGAAAAGATATATTTTTCTTAAATCATCTGGATTAAGGAAATTACTCAGTGTGGTCTGTTTGACTCAGGGCCCACAGTTTTAAAGAAGTAGACCCTTCTCTGAATGCTATAAAATACATTCCAAAGGATTTCAGGCAAAGCCTTTCTTACAGGAGAAGCACAGATCGTATGACTTTCCTGTAGCAGGGATACATGACCTTCAGGACAATAGAGATTGAACAGGTAGAAACTTGAAGGGATCCATTGAGGTCTGGATTTTAACTAATGTCTCCACATAAAGGCATTGTGCGACATTGTGAAAGAGGCAAAAAAAAAAAAATAAAAACACCTAAATCCAAAAGCAAAACACTGTTTTTAAATGAACCATATGGCTCAGTTGCTCAACACAGTCAAGAGATTTCTTCAGGGGTTTTTATGGTAGATTCCTGCCCTCACCTTGACTGAGGCTTAACCTCAGTAAGTTGAGCTGTGATGCAACCACAGGTGAACAGTGTAGGGGTATTACTAAGACTAACTGCAGTATTCAGACAGACTGTGCTACTATGGAAGCATGTAGTAAGTAGCTTTAAAGCATGCGTGTGTGACTCCATGGTCTGTTTTAGTGTCTACATATGGTACTCATGATATATTTAATGTCTGTGTCTTTTAACTTAGGGAAAGTCAAATGCCTGGTCTCTAAAATATACTGTATATATGTGTGTGAGAAGGTAGGCCTTCTCATGTCCTGAGCAGTAAGATATCTGGTTGAGAAGAATATCAATACCAAAACCACTGGTGGGTAACCAATATGAATGATGAGTCAGGCATTAAGCAGATTGTGTCATAGAACATGTGACTTAACTATGAGGACATATTTGTGCACACAGCTGTTGTTGAGTGTGTGTTCATTTGCATTAATTTCTACACATGTGTTAGCATGAAAGTGGGGGCTTATGTTTGTGCTTGCATGCATTTGTGTGTTTTTGTAAGGGCGCCTTGTGAATGGGTGTGTGTGTGTGTGTAAGGGGTCATTGGATAAATTTGTGCTCAGTCTCTAAGCTGGCATATGATGTGTGTGCTGGTATCAGGAGGGACAGGGGAAGAGGCTGCAGGCTCTGTGCATTGAGACGGTTTTGTATGAGTCACCACTCAGCTGCTTTTAGCATTGAGCCCATTGCTAGACACTGCACCTCCAACCTGCACACAAAACATTGATAGGAGTAAAAGAGTCATGCCAATACACACATTCAACCTGTGTGACTGTACAGCCAATTAGCATAAGAATCATGTATCCTTTCGATTAAACAAGGTTATTTTTGAATGATTTTCTGACCACCCTAAATATGTGGTTTTGTCCAAAGGCTTGAGCTATTTTTTATTAGTCTCATTTCAGTTTAATTGTAAAATTACAGTTTTGATGAGGGCATAATTTTACAGTTGTAAATGTAAATATTCAGGCTAAGGGAAATAGGTCAAGCAATGGATTGATATATGGTATACCTGATTAGTCAAAACTACAGTAGCCTTTGATTAGTGGAGTGTTATTAGTCATTAGATTAACACAAGGGAGAGAAAGGTCCCGATTTATGATTTATCGGGAGGCAGGGTAAGGAAGGTAGAGGGTGAGGGGAGTGTTGGGCTGACTATAAATATGAAGTACAGTTTCTGCATCTTATGACACTTTTAGATTTCATAACATCAGTTGAATTCAATGGAATAACATTTTGATTTTGATGAGCACATAGAACAACAAAATATATTTTAAACTTAAGCACACTTGCATCCAGACCTAAATATGATAAAGTGCCAATTTAAATAAGCCATTGCTTTAATTTATAATTTAATTTAAATAGATTTTTTGTTCAGATATTTACCTATGTGTAAGATGAAGGGAGGGGGGCATTTTATAGCTTCACATGACATTCTGGCATCTCACTTATACAACTTGTATAAGTTTCAACTAAAAACTCTAAAGATATATTCACTAAATGATGATAAAAACAATACAATGGTTAAATCAAATGTATGCTGTAAAAGGTCGTATGGAGATTGGAATTGAAATGATTTACAGGAGGTATCCATTCATCATTCATGCTCGAGAAAGGAGGTATGACACGTGGTATCAGAGAGGATTGTTGGTAAAGAAAATGAAGATGCATTCACTGTTAAAGGGTTCAGATCCTTCCAAGGAACACCACATCCAATTTTAGATTTTAAATTTGACTTTGTCACATTCAGGTGTGGCAAGGCTCAATTAATACTAAACTCAAGTCCTAGAGGAGGGTTTTCAATGACACTGCCAAGACGTCAATTTTTCCCTGATGAATAAAGATCCTTAGTGCTGTTAGTGTTTGACATTAAATTTACAGTCATCTGCCCTTTTTAAACAAAATTCGCAGCCCTCCTCTCAGCTGGCCTTCTGTCTGCTGAAGGTCACAGGTGGCCACAGGGTGGATGCTGGTTGTTCACATCAACAATGAGGTTTTGATGAATTACACATGGAGGCCTATCATGTGGTCTGAATATGGACGGTGGAAATGCTTCCCTTGGAAACAGCTGTGGATCTAACTGTCATCTTCCAAGTTCTAATTTAGAGCAGAGATACTGGAATATAGCAAGGGGATTACAATGGTGCAGAATGTTTTGGTGCTTCTCTGCCCATGTGTTAAAGTGTTTTGTATGTATGTATTTATTTATTTATTTCCCTATTTCTTTACTGATATCATTGTGATCTGCTTAAGAGTGAGGTGTTCCTCCTCAAACTGGCCACAGATCCAGAGTCAATATGCCCATACCTGAATCATAACTAATGCCATTGCATCACCACAAAACAGAGCTGTACCCTTCATTTAACAACAAATCACGAAGAATGACTGATTAAAGCGGCAACCATGTAGACCAAACACAAGCAAGACAGTTTGTTACTAACATAATGCATACAAATGCAAAGAAATTAACAGCCATCGGATACATTGTTGCATGCTGCTTTTCTCAGAGCGGGAGATTCATTTTCAGATTAGGCTGGGCACTAACAGTTACCATAGCAACAAATTATGCCAGTATTACTAGGGTCTATAGTAGCACCAGAGGGAGTGTGGCTCCACCAGCTAGTAAAAACCTTTCAAAAACAGGCAGAAGGAGTTTTATGTGTATTCTACTGTTTTAAACTTAGAAGGATGAACTTAAAACAATTATAAAACAAAGTTTAATTTATGAAATCATTCACACAATATATAATTGTCAAAGTCATTTACAAAACAGAAAAATGCCTTTGTGATGGCAGATATTAGCTAAATTTTCACACTTTCCTCAATATTTCCTCATTCTTTTAAGGACTTCTTCAACAGGGGTTGTAATTTTCACCTCACATCAGATGATTTAGCCGTTTTGATTTCATTTATGAGGAAAATTGTTTAATTTTGAATTGTTATTAATATTTCAAATACTGCAACTATGAACTAAGAAGGAGCTTCATTATTGGATCACCATGCAGAGTGTTGCCATTAAATGCTTGCCCCAATGAAATGTAAAAGGAAAGATTACCCTTGATGGCTCCCTCCATTCAAAGTCATTATTTTTCAGTTGATAATATAATCAGACAGCATAAGCTAAAGTTTTTCAAAATTTCAGACAATGCTGAACTGTACTATCTCTCTAATCAAATATATTGAATTTTTGATCAAATCTATGCAGTGAAATCTGACTGTGAAAAAGAAAATTAGATTTTGGGCAAACAATCATTTTAAAATGTCTTGAAACTAAATAGCTGAAGGCAAAATTGAAGCTAATTCACTTAGTGATTTTTTCTAAAAGATTAGCACATCTTTGAAAACAGAAAATTAAATAAATATATTAAGGATGATACAAACTATGTGCACCCTTATAAGCTTTGCATTTTTTAATGATATGCTTTCTGTGGACTTATTAGTACATAGTAGAACATTTGAGAGAATATGGATTATTACCAGATGATTCAAAAGTGTAAATCTGACATGGGCCCCTTCATGCTTTGTGAAAACGAAATGCTGTATTCCCCTGCAGAGGAATCTAATACCAAGGTTGTGTAGTAATAGATTACATGTAATCAGGATTACGTAATCAGATTACAAAAAATAAGTAATTGTAATCAGCCCAGAATACATTTGATTTTACGATATACTTGATTAGATTTTTTATTACGTCTTTAAAATATGACAATTTTAAAATTATGAACCTTTTTCATGATAACCAATCCTATTCACTCATGAAAAACATGTGTGACATATGGGGTTTCTTAGACAAGTGCTCAACTTTGTGGTGGGGGAAAAAAGAAAGATGCTGAGTCAAGATGGAAGGTTCAAGCAGCAGCAGTCCCTCCAAAACAGCCTTCCATCCCTGACAATATCACCATCACTTCGACTTCAAATATGTGCAACACAAGAATGTCTATACCCAGTGCAATTTGTGCACGGCAAAAATAAATTTGCTTTCATCTGCAAAGACCTCAAATTCAAATCTTAAGAAACATTTAGGGGTTTCCTTTGCAGTTAGCCTAGCATAGCTAACATCAACCAGCTAATGTTAGCTAGCTAACACTGCAGAAAAATGTGGTATGGGTTTAGCTTGGGTATAGAATTTTGTTTCAGCCATTTTCACAGCAGTGCTTATCAGCTCATTTGCGTCTTCCACAGTAGTATGGTTGATATTGGTAGCAATGGCTGAGCTCAATAGCTAACATACAATACTGAGCAAATTATGGATATTGGATCTCTAAAATACAGATCTTGCCATGCATAATGTTACCTGATACGATTGTATGGAGTCGGAGCGCTCATGTTGCTACCTGTAGTCTGCTGTACTGTTCAATTTTCAGTCATTTTCCTCTAGAAATAGAATGTTGAAGGGGAGATTATGATCATTAATTTCCACTGTAGTAAAATAGCTAGCTAAACTGGACATATAACAAGTTGATTTTATCAGATTTTTGTGGCTGCGTCCATTTTTTAGTATAAGGTGCAATATTTTCAAAGTTTAATTTTGAAGTAAACAAAAAGTATTCAGATTAGATGATATTTATTTTGTAATCCAATGGATTACATTACTAATTACAAAAATTGCCATGTAATTTGTATTCAGTAACTGACTACATTTCAAAGTAATCTGACCCAACCCTGTCTAATACCCAATGCTCAAGCATAGTGTTGGTAGTGTCATGGTTTGCAGATGCTTTATTAGCTGCTTGTAGATAATGAATCCATGGTTTATGTGTGATAAGTCATTTATTGTACTGTCAATTAAAAGTCTTTTTGCTTTGTTTCTTGAACCGCTGATAACATCAGTTAACAGAACTGGATGTCAAAGCACTTGCAGTGGTCAGACCCATGAATACGTGAATACTTGGCCCCCAAAAATTCATAAAGAAAGGACTGATTAATATACAGTGTTTAGTCCACATAAAATAATCTTCTAGCTAGCTTTGGCAACAATTATTAGCCATCAAATTGAAGCACAGCAACTGAAAACATAGAGTTCCTTGCCCCCTATAAAGTTATACTGAGAATCTCATTTTCAGTTGTTGATAAATATTTTATGCTGAGGTGAAGTAAGACTGGGAGTAGATTGGGTAGAGGAAAGGAATTCACCTAAATCATGTGATTTTAAGAACTGTTCCAGGAACCCCAAGAGCTGATGGCTGGAGAAAAATCTACAGGAAATCTGAACTGATCTGTTTATCAATGAACAAAGACCTTTTGCAACAAATGTTAAAATAATAATAATAATAATTCAGTATTTTAAGTTCTCAGACAAAAATATTATAAGGTGCAGACAAAGTATGAACTTGGGCTTGGTGTCCAAAGGGGGGAGAGTAGTAGCTGTCCTCATAGGTGAGGAGTAATCCCCCTATGGGTGTCATGAAGAGACTGGCAGGAACAATATTGGTTAGGTTGTCTAAAAGAGAGAGAACAAGGAGAAAGGTGGAGGTTGGGGAGTAGGAGGGATGTCAGAAATACTAATGCTGAGATATCCTCCAGAACTTTTGCTCACTCCAATAATAAAAATAATAATAATTAAAAGGTATGGTGTCATTTAGGAATAAATAATTGTGTCTTCCATAATTATTGTGTTTTATTTTCTATTTTTTTTGTATTTCTGAGTGTTTATTCTGCATTGGAGACAGGCAAACAGATCAATTTGAAGAAAGCTTACTTGTTCTTTAAAAAAATCTGCTTTGAGCATATGTATTATGAATTTAAAGTAGGACATTTCCATGTTTTATAGAATACAGCCAGGTATTGGATCTGTAAAACTGATTGGACATTTTTTGTACAATAAAAAATATTTTATTTACAATAGCTTATAACAGCATTGAGTGGAAAAGTGGTGTAGCTCATTAGCAGCAGATATATGACAACCAGAACCTTTTTTGGAACACTCTCAGAACCTGGCCTGGGTTTAATCAACATTTGTCCTTTACTTGACTTACAAATTAATTCAAGTGTTGTTTTCTTCATAGACACAGTTCTGCAAACACCAAAATGACTTTCCCAAACTGAAGTTGTGAGTCAAAGTTAAGGACAAATGTTGATTGCCCAGCCTTTAATGAATGTGTACATTATCAATGCCAATTAAAAAAAAAACAAACAAACAAACATTGGTTCTGGTAGCATACCACCCTTGCCATCTAGAACCATGTAAACATGAAAATGTTGTTTTGTTTGTTTAGCAATATACTATATATATATATATATATATATAGTATATATATATATATATGTGTGTGTGTGTGTGAGTGTGTGTATTTGAACAAAAGCATAGTGTGTTTAATATTTTTTTTGCATGACTGACAGTCATTTGAGGACTTCCAACCAGTGATTTGTCAAAAGCCATGTACAATATTGCACTGATAGAAGATTGCCTTCCGCCTTTCTTGACAGGCAGTCTTGTTGAGAGTAAAGTTAGAACCATCAATTTTCTTTTCTATTCCCCAATGTCTGGATTATAGGCCAAATTACTCGTTTAGAGCTGGTGTTCAGCAAAGACACCATATCTGTAATGAATACTCATTTTTGCGGAGTACCCTGCACACCCCTCGTTTATACTCTGTATTTGGTATCTAGGTCAACCTCTCCCTCCCAGAGTGAGGTGGAGGGAGATTCTAGGCTAAGATTCAAAATGGAGGAAGAAAGCACTAGCCAAGAGATCCATACTGAAAAAGCTTCTTTTTCTCTGATACGTGGCAAACGGTGGAGGAAACATTATCTAGGCTGAAGCCAGAGCTGCTGCTGAATGAAAAGCAATATTCTGCATTTGTACCAAATGTATCGAAGTCTCTAAATAGAAGGTGATTAGCTTTTGTCATTTGACACTACAAATATGCCAGACATATATTTATTGGACACACATTTATTCAGGCTGTCTGGAGGTACAACTGTGTAACTTTGAACTATAATGAAGTACTAGAATTTTTCCTTCACAAGTGCAATTTTTGTGTGCTGAACACACCAACATTTAAGTGAGGAAAAAACAGATTATCTGAATATCATCAGATGTTCCTGTAAACTCTCCTCCAGCTACATCAAACCAATATAAGTCCACTTTCACTCTTTCTCTCTCTCTCTCTCACACACACACACACACACACACACACACACACACACACACACACACACGCTACCAACATGCTATGACTTATACTATTGATACAAAACAAATGCTATCAGAATTAATAGCCATATTAGTACTATGGTTAAAGAGTACAATCTGGTAAAGTTAAGATGACTGGGAAATATGAATAGAAAGAAGAAAAGAATGTTGATGCACCACCGATTTTGTTCAGAATTCAAATCTGTAGCATGTGCAAGTCTTCAGCATTTGAAATGTACAAAATGCATACAACACACATAACTCATAAATTGCACATGATTGTATACATAAGTCTTGAAAAAGTTATGAGACTCTATATATATATATATATATATATATATATATATATATATATATATATATATATATATATATATATATATATATATATATATATATATATATATATATATATATATATTGTCTCTTACAGAGTAGTGAGAATACTGGTGGTTAAATCTGTTGTGGCTTTGATATAGTTCTTAACAGGTTCCCAGATTGGGGAACATATGCTGGTAAAAGTCAGTGTGGTAAAATTAGAATAAAGACGTCAGTACTGGTTTGTTATGTTGATGAGGCAAGGAAAAATATTTTGAACAGAATGTTGTATTTTCTCTCCAGTCTTTATTTTATGGAAAGTTTTTTCTCAGAGGATTTGGTCCCAAAAGCCTTCTGAGTTCCTTGCAGAGAGATGCTGTGGTAGTAGCACATTATAATGAGATATTTACATTTTTGTTCTAGGTTACAACTGTATTCACAGTGTGAACAGAATTAATTGCAAAAAAACTCTCTCCTTATTTAGTTTTAACCTTGCATTTTTTTTTCCTCATTTCATTCACAGCACACTTCACATTGCTGAAAGACTTCATTCACTTCTATCATGAGAAACCTACATTGCAGGATAATGCCATCCTTTGCTGCTGTGTTTTTCTGTACTGATATGCCTACATGTCAATATGTCATAAAGTTCCATGGACTCAAATCTCATAGGTTCCTGAAGGTTTTTAGGACCATCTGTAATGCACGTTAAGACAGAATATTGAATTACAATTTCCACAGCATTACAGCTTTTACCAGCAAGCATGCAGGAGTTACACAGCAATAATTACTGATTTTTAATTTCATTGATTTCTTTTAAATAAAAAATGGCAGGACACTTATCATAATTGTGTGAGCCTCAAGTGAAAAGACCAAAAGTGCAATCTGAAGGTGGGCAGGTATATGCCTCCTAACAGTTTAAAATGCTGTCATATTGTAAAGTTGATTGTACCCATTTCAGTTAAGAATTTGGGAGGTGGAGGAAATGAGATCATGGAGGAAAGAAAATTGACATGTGGGAGGAGATTCATTTTAGTAACATTGATTCTGAAGTGTAAAGAGTCCATTTAATTAAATCCCTCATGATATTCTCAAATGAAGAGGAATAATTACCTTTAACCATGGAACTCAGAGTGGGTCAAATTATGACATCTAAACATGTAAGGCTATAATGCTGTACTTGAGCTGGGAATGACGTCCAAATGAGAGATAAGCAGGAATATTCAAACGCATTAAAATGGACACTGACCAACTCATTATTAATCAGACAGACAGCCAAATTGTCTGACAGCACTAATGCCTAAAAACTGACTTGCTAAAATTCAAAAGGTAAAGAAGAATGCCCTTTTCATTTAAATAAAATGGACACAGCTCTTAACCTAGATGTTTTGAATAACAAAGCTTTGCCAAACAGGCTGAACAGAGCTACCTAATTAGCTACAGAGATACCAATTTTGGGCATCATACTTTCTTGTGTAACCTGTTACACCAAATGTGACCCATTATGTCACTAGTAAAGGGTTAGTACCTAAAAGAGTGCCACTAAACATGCTTATGTAGTATACCACCATTATGTAGATTTAAGTTAGGTAGTCCTAAGGAAGCTTTTTTTTGTGCTGAGAATAGTCCATTATCTGGCTATAACTAGTAATGGCACAGTAATTCAGCAGACTCAAACCTAACTGCAGGCCCCTCTCCTGCCTCCCAAACTCAAGAGTTACTGTGTGAGCCACCTGGAGGCTCCCCTTAAAAAGATTTTTTATGGAAAGCAGTTTTATGTTTTATATACTCTTTTATTTGAACACTTAATATGAGAATGTGGGTTATTATCTGACCATTAAAACCACTTTACCCACTATCAAGCTGCAGTTCAATGTCATTTCTGATTAGCTGTCTTGGTAAAGATAGTCATAAATTTTGCTATATAGAAAGCTAATTACCTAATTTTGGGAAACCTCAATTTATATAGCTAACAAATTTTAATTCTATAAATGTTGTAAGAGCATGAGACTCTGGCTGCTTTTGGTAGTTTTTGATTTGTTTTGTAGTAGATTTACATTAATGGACAATTACATTGTTAGAATAATTATATGCAATTCGCTATAGCATAGGATACATGGAAATGATGTACAGAAATGAAGCTACATGAAACATGTAAAGACCTGTGCATGATGACTGTTGATTTGTTTCACTGCAAACAGTTTACAGAAGAATATACATAAAGTGTGTATGAATGATATAAGCAATACAATTATAAAAGTTTATGTTTACACTTTAAAGGGCATACAGTAAACTACTACATTAAGCATCTATATGGACATTATAAGAAAATCATTTAGCATTATGAATGATGAAAAATATTTCATTTTGAAGGACAGAATGAAAAACTACATAATGCATCTATGAATAATTTATAAAGCTATACCCCAGCATTAGGAATGCTGAAGAGGGTTCACTTTAAAGGATACACAGTGGAATACTACCTTAAGAATCTTTGTGTGAATTATAAGGGAAGTCCATAGCATTATACATATTGAAAAGATGGCTGTTATGACATGTACAATGCATGATTCTGTACAATAGAGTAGTAGAGTAATTCTACAGTGAACGTTAAAATATAGGATAAGCCAATGTTTCATAAAGGGCCGTTGACCCTTAGATATGACTTTAGTCAGGGATGTTACTAGACTTTTAACACTGATGGGGCACAGACTTATATAATGTTTTTTTTTTTTTAATTACAGAATTATGAAAAACATAATGGTTAAAATAACTGCTAATCACTGGGCCACTATTCTTCAAGAAGCTGGACACAGGTAAAAGGAAACAAGCTTCCAATATCTCCTAGCTTAGGTACATGTGTGTACTTGTAGTAAATCAGCTGTGACAGACATGCATAAAGCTCTGTTACTGCTTAACTAATCTTTGCATTTGTAAGTTTTTATTTCTCTATTTATATGACATGCAAACACACGTGTAGCATGTATAGCAGGTAATTCATATATAAATATGTATAGCACATGAATGGCTGCAAGAGATTATGTTGCCTCCCATGGAGAAAGCAATGCCCATGTTAAGTGCCACTGGCAAGGGGACATTGGTCTTTAGCTCAGCAGGCTAATCATGTCTCTTATTGTACACAGCAGCTGGCAAGGGTGAGCGTTCCCAACCCATTGCAGACCTGCACCCATTCAATCTGTGCCAGTGATAATATGACTCACTTGCCTCTCACAGCACACATACCATGCCTACCACTGTTGCATACATGCATCAACAATAATTTCACATATGTACATACATGTATCATAATGTATATGGGTTCCATTTCTCTTGCATGTAAAAATCAATCATCTTCTCTTTACAATGCAGAGCAAATTTTCTGAAACAGGCCCATTAGCAGTTAATGAGTGCATATTAGGACTGAATTTGGGTTATGGTCCAAACAGACTGGTGCTGATCTCTGCCAGGCACAGTATCATATGGAACTATTTGTCTCCCAAAGGAAGCAGCAGATTGAGCCACACAGCCACAATAAAAAAAAAAAAACTGATGTGTAACTCAAGTGGTCTCAAAAGATCAAAAGACCAACATGCATGGCTCACACTTCTTGTCAGGTCTTCCTAGAATGGTGTCATCAGTGTTTGAACTCTAATTGCACCAGGGCAGTGCTGAACACAAATGTCTAACACAATGGCTGTGACACTAAATAACTCCTTCACGACTGGGTGCTCCCTGAAGAAATGATTTAACAACTGTCCACATCTACTGCTGAAAGACTCAGAACTCTGGAGAATAAAGCTTTCATTTTGCTGTCAATTTCCACAGGAAAGGTGATAGACAAACATTAATCAGTCGAGTAATATGGAGGACCCTGGGACCTATTGTGGATGCAGTCCTCTGAATATGTGAGTCAAACAGGCAAAATTAGGGTTTTTCCAGTGCAAGCACCTCATTAATACTGCTGATACAGAGCAAGATTTGCTCACTGAGTAGAGATCCTCCCTCCAGCGCAGCAGTTTAGCTGCATTAAACACCCCCCCTTCCCCCAACTTCCCTGCTCTGCCCGGGCAGACATAGGAGCATCAGAGTGACCCACGGCCATCTCACACATTGCAGTCGTAATGAAGACCTGGAAGTTTGGGGAGAGCCAAGCTCAGCCAGCTAAGAGTTGGAACAAATCCACAGAAAGCCTTGTTGAGAGATGAAAACACACAGAGTGGTTTCTCTGAATGAGACGCAGGGGTGCCTTGCTCCAGGACCAGAGGTTTCTCTGAATGAGACGCAGGGGTGCCTTGCTCCAGGACCAGAGGTTTCTCTGAATGAGATGTAGGGGTGCCTTGCTCCAGGACCAGGGGTTTCTCTGAATGAGATGTAGGGGTGCCTTGCTCCAGGACCAGAGGTTTCTCTGAATGAGATGTAGGGGTGCCTTGCTCCTGGACCAGAGATTTCTCTGAACGAGACGCAGGGGTGCCTGGTTCCAGGACCAGCTCCGCTGCTCTGCCTCCTCATGGTGGGAGTGAGGACTAGTCCCCTATTCTAGTTGAGTTGCCTTTCAGCAAGCTAGCAGTGTGATGTCAACTGCATTAAATAAAAATGAAAATATCAACATGATAAGGAACAGATTTTCTGTCCTGCTCATGTGTCCTTTTTGGTATTTTCTCACAGGATGGCTTTCATCTTGAATGGAAAGGTATGTTATATAATTAAATGCATATGGTCAACCCACCAGTAATCAGGCATTTTAAAACATAATAATAATAATAATAATAATAATAATAATAATAATAATAATAATAATGAGGATGGGAGTGTTAATCCCTTAGCTTTGTTGAGTTGCAGTGGGTAGGAAGGGGAAGGAGTTGCTTTGTCTCTAATATTAAGCAAGCACAGTAAATGGAACTTGAAACCCATTAAGCAAAAGCTCAGATCTTTTATTTTATCGTCAAAATTAATATCATGGTTATCATGCATACTTCTCATATATCTTCAATGACGAACATTCTTATTATGAATACATGGAGATATCCTCAAAATAAATGGCAATTGTTTTATGAAGGAAGCCACACATCCCTACAGGAATAAGTTTACATTATATTACAGTTACATCATGAAAAGTGCCACATCATGTTTATATTTATTGTGCAATCAATTATAGGAAATTAAGAGACCCATGAAAATTGTGACAAATCAGGAGGACAAAGTGCTCCATTCATGCTACTTTCCTAAATCAAACAGACCCGACCAAAGGATAAGCATATCTTTTTATTGCAGCTCTCTGTGGTGATCCTGCAGTCTGTGGCAGAACCTTTTTTAGTCATGTTTGCCCAGTCCCTTCACAAAATCCTCATTTCCCTGGTGATTGTGTGGTTCTACAGTAGCCAAATCCTCATTTCCCTGGTGATTGTGTGGTTCTACAGTAGCCAAATCCTCATTTCCCTGGTGATTGTGTGGTTCTGCAGTGGCCAAATCCTCATTTCCCTGGTGATTGTGTGGTTCTGCAGTGGCCAAATCCTCATTTCCCTGGTGATTGTGTGGATCTGTAGTAGCTGGGGGACTCCACAGTGCATCCCCACTGTGCTATTAATTGATGCCGTGTGACAACGGCCTTCTTCAAAATGAAAGCATGCTCTGCTGACCGTCCCTGTTCTCTTCACATGGCCCTCTGAAAATGAGAGCATTTGTCACGCCTCCTGATCAGTAGCACCCAGAGGTTCTTTTCACTACATTTTCAGTCTTTGACAGCTCAGGAGAAGCTGCCACTTTCCAGTCTGTGATCACTGAATTATTCATCGCTGGGTAAATCGGATGCAAGCAAATAGGCATCTTCTCACCTCGTCCCTGCCTCATAAAGAGCATCTGTCACATTTATATTAACCAGTCCTCTTTAAAAAGAACACTGGCATATTACATAAGAGAAAAGGCTCTCAAGTCTAGCTTGCTGCAATGGCCCATCCAAATGTGGAGCAATAAAGCTTATTTACAAGCTCAAAAGCATACTCCCTGACTTCTTATACTGAACTTCCCGTCATCTACATTACATAAGATTATTTAAATTTAATAAGCCTTTCTTAACTTGATATAAAACAATGGTTTGACATAATGTGTTTGTTTGCATTACATGTGTTATGATGACTTTACATTCACATCAATCATAAGGACTCAACTACTAGCTGTCAGACTCATAAAACCCCCTTGTATCTCTAAATACCCTGTGCATAGAGAAGAAAGCCTTTGCCTTCCAGCTGAAGTCAGATTAGATAATTTACACTTATCAATGTGAGGTAATACAATAATAGCCAGGCAATAAATCTCTGAATATTATTATGTATTTTCCAAGCTAAGACCACATACATCGCCACAAACCAAAACTGGTTCACTAGTGGTAGCTGAAGACATGAAGCAAATGAGAGACCTTGGTAAATAGACTAGACATGGATGTAGTCACAATAACATTACCTATAGGTAAACACATATTGAATCATAATAAACAGCAATTACCTTCCTTGAGTCTACAAATGTGAGTAAACAATGTTTACATTCTTGTAGTTTGCTGGTGGCAGCTGTGGACAAGATACAAATTATGTAGCTGTCTGACAGCCTAGATGGGGCTTTAACATTTCTTGTTCAGAACAAATACAGCCAACTCTTATTATTATTATTATTATTAGTAGTAGTATATTTTAACTTCATTAACACATTAACAACAAAATCCTTCATACTGTACCTTCACTTTTAGTAATTGAATATTAATGCTCATTATGATCTTTGGAAACTTGTTTTGCCTTTAGCCACCAATAAGTGTACTAGGTAATCCACCTCAGAAAAGGTAGGAAAATAGTAATTGGCTATGCCAGAATAATCACCTCAGTACTGTTGAATTTGGTCATCATCAACATATATGTATCATATATGATATATGCTATGTATCATATATGATCACAACCCAAATAAATGGGTATTAACCATTTATAGGTGGCTTAATACATAGTTATAGAGTTAGCACTACTGTTGTAAGTAGCCCATAATCATGTTTTACTTAATAGTACGTAATAACAATATATTCAGGATCATCTATTTATACTGGAATATATTTATTCCAATATAAACGCTTCTGTTGTCCAAGGAAGTACATTTGTTTATCTATCTATCTATCTATCTATCTATCTATCTATCTATCTATCTATCTATCTATCTATCTATCTATCTATCTATCTATCTATCTATCTATCTATCTATCTATCTATCTATCTATGAGATGCACTCACACTGTTCAAAAATGCTAAGCAGTGTAGAACAGATATGACTCTTTTCGGTCACACTCAGCACTATTCGGAAAACACTACTATGAGAGAGCAGTGAAATAATCAATTGCTGCTATGAGAGTAGAACCAGTTGCATCTCTTTGAATGTTTATGCTTTCTTAAAAAAGCGTGGACAGATTTTTTTTCTTAAAAAAAAATCTGAAACCTGTAAGACTATCACTTTCATATGTGATGAATTCCCCAGAATATGATTAAAAACAAGCAGTTCATTTCTTAGAAGAAGTCTCCCACACACCACCCACTCATATATACACAGACACATAAACAGCCATGAGCATATAATTATTTACATAAACCCAAACATGCTGCAGTATACTCATACCCACACATAGCCATAACCACACATCTACAAAGTCAGGCATGCTCCTGTACATACTACTTCCCTCTCACTTATTCTCTCTTGTTCTCTCATGCAGTTAAAACCATGCATGTTTAAGCATATGCACATTAAGATAAACATTGCACAAACACAGGCAAGCCTACCTTCAAAGCCTTAAACATACACCTGTATACACACTGCATAAAAAATAAATTTACTCCCACTTACACATAAAACCCATAACCTGCCATCCACACACTAAGTCACATATGCATACATACTAGACTGAGCTCTGTGACTGCCAATACTGGGTTCACATTTGGATTGTGTCTTGGCAGCGATGGGCCCCTCTCAGTAAACTCCTCCCACTGAATTATTGGGGGCATCTCAAACAAATATCAAATAGATTTCACAAATACAACATTATCCTAAAATGAGCAATTGTGTTTGTCTTCATAGCCTCATTTGAGATGACTTTGATGTGGTTTAATGATCTCCCTTCATTAACATTTTAAATCCCATCTTGCTGATACAATCTGGATTGTTGTTGTTTTTGGGGGATGGCATTTTCTATTAACCAACTTCTACCTATTTCAACATGGAACATTTGAAGAATTTAATTATTTGATACCAGAGAAGTGGGTTTTATTTTTTAAACTGTCATTTATATATTTTATTGTTTGGACTTTTTTTTGCGGTTTGTAAAGGAAAATTCTCAGATGTTATGACCACATTTGGAGTTCCTATCTTAAACTGCAGCTTCTGAGTGGCTCACATTGTCAAAGAACCTGCATCAAGTGCAGGGCTTGAAATTCACTGCTGCAATGGACTTGTTCTGCCAAGGGTAGAGTGGGTAAAACTATGAAAGTTTCCTATTATTTACTGCTGCATGTACTCCTCAAAGTGACATTCCAGGTCCCTACAGGTTGTGAGAGAGGCTCTGACATCACAGGTTATCTGAAATGCATTGTTTTGTGGATTGTCCAGCCAAAGCGTTCGGTCTTGATGCAGTATTGTACCCTATGTATAGAATCAAAACCTGAAGCTCCCAGTGTGAGCTGCTGAATCCAATTGGCTGGGTAGATAAGTAGTAATTGCATCTCCCAGAGGAAAAATAAGGTTCCAGGCTCTGCCTCATTATTAAATAGGGGCCACTTTGAGTGATCACATTTTTGCTGTCTGTCTACACCAGCGGCACAGGATACACAGTTCTCTGGTGCAATAGAAGGTTGATTTTAGAGTGAGGAGGCATTGCTGGTTGCATGCATTTTAATTGATGCACTTGGTAGTCTGCACACCTGCTGATCCTCACTTGATGAAATAAAAGAATTCAGGATAAAAAAGTTGTTTAAAACGTTGTGCCTGACTTAAAGGTTCCCACTTCAAATTAAAGGTAGAAAAATCCTTCCTGAAACAGCTGGTGATGGTTTAAAATGGCATATGCACAGATCTGCACAAAACCCCTCCTTCTTCCATTTCCCACACAGCCTCTCATTATGTGGCTCAACGATATCATCGTTTCGGCTGACAGCATTCCCTGAGATGAACTCCTTGCTCTAAGATGGGTGAGCAGAATTAATTGGACAATCTGGTGAAGGCCGAGCTACATGCGTATATCTGCATAATTTATTATGCGGCCAAAGTAATCCAGAGGAGACTTCAGGAATGTCAGTTTTATTACAGCTTTGGAATACTACACCACAAACACATAATGGGATTTTCCATTTGAATGTAAGGGAATACAGGAATTAGGGTTAAGAGGAGTTATCAGTGAAGTGAATTTGTGATAAACATGTGGGAATGCTAAAAAGCAATGAGGTTACCAAGGAAAGTAATGTTCAGTAATTTATATTGAGATGGCAGGTCATAAATTATGGGTTGGTCGAAAGACATAATGGCCCCTGGCATACACAAACCATGATTTTTCTGGCAAGTTAAAAAAAGAAATAACAAAAGCCACAAAAACGCTTCAAATGTTCTTACTTATAATCTAATAAATGAAATATTTAAAGAACAACTTGTCAGGAATGCTGTCTGATGCTGTGTTTTTGTTTTTGTTTTCCCTATCCATGTGCTTTTGTTTTCATTCCCCCTTGTGTCTGCCCCGCCCTCCTTGTTACCTTCCCAGTTGATTACCCATTTGTTTCACCTGCCCTATTGTGCACCTGTGTCTCGTTGGCTCGTTAGTCTGTGCATTTAAACCCTGTCTTGTGTTTGTTCTGTGCGAGTTCGTCTCTGTATTCTCTGTGATCAGTTGCGCTACGAGCCTTTTCCTGTTCTGACCTGCCTGTTTTTGATTCTTGCCTGTTTTCCCCGATTTCTGATTTTGGATTGTGTCTCTGCCTGATTGCTGTGTTTACCTGGTTCGGACTTTGCCTGTTTTTGACCTCTTCTTTGGATTCTGTTTTGGCCCTGACACCGTGCTCTTCTGGTTTGACCCTGTGCCTGTTTTCGACTCTGTTTTTGGATTTGCCCTTTTTAATAAACTCTGGTTGATCTCATTCCTGTCTGCTCTTGAGTTCATACTGCGCCCTGACACAACTCACATCAAAATTGCTTGGCTTTTGAATTACTATTATTTAAAATAAAAAATACAGCATGGCACTGTGGATAGAACAGTGAGTTACAGTCTCAGTTTATAATTTCAGAAACATGATTAAAACTGATATGCTAAGCTCAAAGATGTGGGACGTGTGCTCGTATATGGTTGGATGTGCTGGCTGTTAGGAATATTCAACACGAGCAGCAGCGGACAATGAACCAAATGCTGTTGTATTTTGCTCAGGACTTGAACATGCCATACAACTCTCAATAAACTGTTATTCTATCACTACCAAACCCACCCAACTATGCAAAAACCAAAAAAAACCCCTATTAGACAAGGGAATTATGGAGTATTTGCTTGTCGGAACACATTGTTTTATATCTGGAATCTTTCATGAGGATATTTGAGAGGTTCCACATGTACAGTATTTTAAAAGCAGCATCAACTTTTCGGAGAGGTGTGGGAAAAAACAACTGCTGAAACCACCAGCAGAAACTGAGTCACAAAGCTATAAACCTTAATATGGCACACTAGGAGTTATAGAAAATGTATGCATGTATGAGAAGGGAAGATGATGTGTGTGACAATTTTGGTTCTGTTTCACAGCTGTTCTGCATGGAAAAAAAATCCTTAGCTCCCTGATTGGCTGCTTATAAGGTCATGTCCCATGTTTCTCTCTCTCTCTCTGTATTCTGAAGATATATGGCTCTCTTAGACTGAGCCATTAAAGCATGCTACTCTTCTGTGTGTCTTTTTAAGGCCTGTTTTCACACATCTTTTACCGTAAGTAATTAAAAACCCTAATGGAAATTGCTGAAAGTGTAGCATTGCCGATAAGGTTAAGTATCAGGGGTTGCATGTGATCATAAAACTGAATTTTCAAAGGGGAATTCGAGTGGAGCAGTGGAGTGTTTGCATCCGTCAAAATGGATGCATTATTCTGCCTCTGGATATTACCTCTCTTTGTGCAAAAAACCATAAACACAATCAATACCATACGCTTAACCTCTTCCACAAGCATATAACACAGAATATTGCCTGTTGTAGGATATAATTTTAATGGATTATACTGAGATCTTATTAATACAAGGAATATGCTTAAATATATTGAAGAGGGATGGTTTCAAATGCAGTAATTTTCTAAAAGCTGTGCATGTTTAAGTGTGTGTGTGTGTGTGTGTGTGACTTTGGGTATGAGAGCTGATTAAAAAAGAAAGAAAGCCATAGTTGTATTTAATAAGGTTCAGAAATCTTTCTGTGAGCACTAAAAATTAATCTTCTATCTTTTAACTTACCCAAGCTTCATAAAAGCATTAATTTACTATTAATGTACTGAGTAGATATTCAGCATTCCTTCCCCTCAATGCTTAAAGGTCTGTGGAAATCTGACTGTTAACAGAATGTTTTTGTGCTGCTCCAGCCATGGATACCCTATCTTCAACCAAACCCCTTCATGAATATTTATAATGAACCAGCAAATTCAGGACACTTAGCATTTAGCAATTCACAAGACTTACAAGGCTGAATATCTGGTCCAAATTGAATATCTATGTAAATACCAAATCCTGCTGCAATGTGTCTTTTAAACCATGCCATCTTTTTGGATGGCACAATTCTAATATTTTGTTTTCACAGGTCACCTTTGAATTATAAAAGGTCTCACTAAAGCATCTCTTATCTGAGGCAATGGGCAGAGACTGACAAAGTACACAACACAGCCTTATGGCACCAAATACTGACCTGTTACCATATGGCTGAGGCCAATTTTTGCTGTCCCATCCTGTGGTATGACTGGTCTCCCATACCCTTGCCTCAATGTTGATTGATAACCCCATTTAAACCCCAAGACAACTCACACATTAAACATTCCCCCTGCTGAAGGAGCGCCATCCCCTCTGCTAATCTATGCCCCACTGGCTGACAGATTTGTAGGTGGACGGGTAGATGGACAGAGATGTATTGATGCACAGCTTCTCGTCTTCTTTCGGTGAGCAGATAAAAGCAGTCATTGCCCGGACTTTGTCCACAGGAAGTTGCAGCGTAAGAGAACTTTATTTATCTGAAAGATAGCGAATTCTTTTACCTCTTTATTTCTTTAGTTATTTAACTGTTTGCTGCCTTTTATTATTGTGTCAGATAAATAGGTGTTGTTTTTTTTCTTTTTGGGGGGGTGGGACTTGGGCCTCATTGCTGGCATAAATGAGCGGAACTAATTTGGTGGTGCTGGCTGAATACACAAAGGCCTATCCGTAGGGCTCCCTTACATCAGTAGGGGCTAGGAGAAAGGGAACTGAGCGAGCAATATTGTCTGCCCTGACTGCTAAACTTTCCCCTACAAAGACAGCTGCCCGGAGACTGAATGAAGCCTACAGTCTTACGGACAGGCCAGACGAGCAGTTTGGGGGTCTGTTGCTATGGGGAGGGAAATGCAGAGTGACACAGAGTGAAACAGCAGAGGAGTTGAAAGAGAAGTAATTTCAGAGAAAATCCAAAGCAAAACTAAAATAAACTTAGAAAGAGCATGTATCATATAACAAATAGTATTATGTTTTTGCTATTTACTTCAGGGTATGAAAAATACATATAAATATGCATGAGCATTTATGGAGCAATAACAACTACATTAGCATTTTGGGAAAATAAATGTGTACACAAAACAAAGTTTCTTTGTGAACTTAAAGACTGACTAAAACAGTGAATGCTGTAAACTCCAGAAACTGTGCAGTATTCATTGATTTTACATATGACTTTACAACAATCATGTTTATTGTAAATTGAATGGATTTTTTATTAATACACATTAAATGTATCACATATCTATACATTATAATATGTGTGTATCTATTTTTTTCTTTACAGTGGTAAACATAGTGGTACATAATACTTGCAACAATGTCTTTTTTTACATTGATTTGTAATCACCATCCAACACAAACTTTAGTTGCAAACAAGGTTTAGGTCTGGCTGCTTGATAGACCTGAAGCATTAAATTGCTGATCTCAGATGTTTCCTGTGTTTCAAGCCCTAATTAATACTTTAACTTTATCTTTTTCTTTTTACCTTTCTTTTTCTCTCTGAACAGCAAGATTTTTTTTCTACTTTGAAGACATTATTCATAAGGTTTTTAGTAGCTTGAGATGCCCTGAAATCCCTCTGTATTAAACATATTTCCATTGCAAATCTTGCTATATATCTATTCAATGCAGAGTAGATGTATGATTTTGGAAAAGTGTCTCAATTTTTCACTTTTTATATTGTCTTATACACTAGGGATAAGGATTACTTATGGATAACAACAATACTACTACTACTACTACTACTACTAATAATAATAATAATAATAATAATAATTCAGTATGACTCCATGTATGCTCACTGCTTCTCACACTGTGTCATTGCTGGCGGGCAGCTTGCTTATCCAGTACATGATTTGATGTTATGGGAGCTAGACACGTGAAAAGCAATACTCTATTTTCACTTGGTGACCGCAGCTGCAGTTGAAATGAATCCTAATGGATTCCTTGTGCCTTGATCATACCTGATCATAACGTTTGGCCACAGAGAGACAGACATCAAAGCAGGGCTTTGTACTTTGGTTCAATACAATTTATGGGGTGTCAAAAAATTATTTAATAAACAGAACTCTTTTTATGGTCTCCCATGCATGGGACAGAAGATGACTTGGATAAAAGATAGGAGGTCCATTCTCAATATAGAACTCCTCCGAACGGGATCAACAGGCAGTTTCCCAGTCTTATGGCTGTCAGGCTCAAGCAGGATTTACAGGTACCATGGGTTATTACTTCTTCTGTGAGAGCTCTTGTCAGGAACTTGCCCCTGTCTTGTGATGCATTGTGTTCTCTTCCCTTCCTCCTGTGAATTGGATATAGATATTGCTTTAATGTGGTGTGACCCTGTCCAAACAGAACAGAAAATTTAAAAGAAACACATTCATTTCAATTAATAAAGTATTTTTTTCAAGATTTTTTTCTCCTTTTTTCCTATTGAGGGTAGAATGCAGTGTCAAAACACTTTCACATTTCCACCTGAAAGGATATGTTTTCCAGAATCAGCATACTAACTACTCCCTGGATTTTAAATGGCAATACATAAATAAATAAATAAATAAATAGATAGATAGATAGATAGATAGATAGATAGACAGACAGACAGACAGACAGACAGACAGACAGACAGACAGACAGATAGATAGATAGATAAATACATACATACATACATACATACATACATAAAATAGGAGTCTGAGTAGCAGGGAAAGGAGTGTAGAAGTCAGTAACCTGGTTCCAATAAGGGAAGATAACTCCAGACAGAACTGAATATTTTAGCAAATATCCAGAAATATAGACATGTAGAAGCTTAATATAAAATACAAAGAACAAATTATCTTACTCAGGCAACTTCTCCTAGGGGGTGATGCTAGCTGAGTAAGAAAGCTGAAGCACTCAAAAGTAATTGTATGTAAAATATTTAATAAAAGAACAATGTCATCTTGTCAGACTGACATTTCAACGCTGCAAGCGTCCTCTTCAGAGTCTGATGAAGAACAGAAATGGAGGATGACTGTGTCTTAACGTTCAGATGATCTGAAAGTTTTCAGTGTTTGCAAAATGCAAAATTACATTTTTTATAATTTCAGATATAATTTGTCAGAGAACTGTGACAGTTGTTTCCAAAGTGTATTGTATATATGTAATTAATCTTGTGATTTGGATAAACAAACTTATTTGTGGAAAAATATGCACTGTTAAGATTCATGACTTTGGCTTGGCTTCACTTATAGAGATGATCATT
The DNA here is from genome assembly GCA_022829145.1 of Albula goreensis. NCBI lineage: Eukaryota > Metazoa > Chordata > Actinopteri > Albuliformes > Albulidae > Albula > Albula goreensis. The sequence continues at coordinate 28,609,024 of CM040750.1, forward strand.
TCATACTTTTTTTATTTCAAATAAAATGGTACACTCTGTGAACCCTTGTTGGACTGTTGAAAATGACACTGAGGGTACCTACATGGGTTAAGTTGTCTGGATGGATTTGACGGAATTATTAATATTTGTTATTTAAATATTACCATTGTTAAATGACAATAATGAGAATAATTCGATAGGGAATAGAATAGTTAATTTTATATTAAAAGACACATTTCCGTTACCCATTACTTAACGTTTCTTTATCCTGGGAGTTGATTACATTTTAGTCATTTACATTTCTGTAACTGAATATCCTAAAGATGCATTTCTGGTTCAAATCTTCCTTTAGAGTAAAACATAAATGCCCCACCTGACACACGAACCTGTAAACATCATAGTCACAATTGTGCTACTCTAAACAGTCCATGGTATTACAGTGATGAACAGTATGGTCACTCTGTTCATGTCTACTCGTCCACACTGGCATAGTCTTAAATTGTGTGCACTCATTCTTATGGCAGAGAAAGTGTATAGGTATTGGCAGACATAAATACTGCACAAGACCAAAATGCTGAGGGCAAAATCACAATGCACTCTCTCTCTCTCTTCTTTCTCTCTTTCTAGTAAACTAGTTAGATTCTGTTCTGTGACAAATCCTCTCAGTAATATTTTAATTGTTAAAAACAAGAATAAAGCCTGAAGGAGCAGTGGGGTAGCAAATTTCTGCACCATCTACAGTTTGCTTCCTGAGACTCCTATTCATACAGCTCACTACTGGAGAGAACAGCGCTGATATTTCCTCTTTGGAACTCAAACAGCGACTGTCATTACTGCATTGTGCACAGGAAGTGCCAGTAATCCTGACCAAAACAGAATGAATTATGAAATAAATTTAGAAGCAGTGTTGTTCAGTTAGCATAATGGCAGAGCAGTTCCTACACAATGTCAGTGTTTGAGTCTTGGGGCTCTGTGTTGATGGTAAAACAGATGGCACAAGGTGAAAATTCAGTTGGTTCGTGCGAATATTGATATTCTGAAGCAAGACATCCATCATTTCTGTTCCTTTGTTTGCTACTGCCCTCTTTTTTGGCGTGTGGAAGGAGAGAGAGGAATATGGCCTGTGTTGGTTGTTTGAGCTGTGGACTAGTGCAGCCATACCAGCATTTTATTGATACTGATGATCGATACAAATTGTGAGACATGTGATATACACCTGCCTTTATGCTGGAAGAATATAACACGTTATGTTGTAAAGATTCAAATTATATTGGCAAGCATCAAATTTTAATATAATACTGAATAGATTTATTATACCTCTGCTATGACACCAGAAGCATGAAAAAAATTATGTATGTCAAAGGCACAATTATTTAACTGCATGAAGATGTGTGTTTAGGCAATACATTATTGTGAAAAAATAAATAACAATAATATTTGCTTTGGCATTTATGCAGAACATAAAATAAAATGGCAGTGCATGTTACAATCTAATGCAGATTTTTTTCAAACATTCTCCTGCAGTGGTGCAAAATGTCAACATTGTTTTGCATGCTATACTTAATAATATACTATACTATACTATAATATATAGCTTTTTATAGAATTATTTGCTCATTTCCAGCTTAATACCTAATAGGTCATTGGCAGGACTTCTGAATAAGGGCAGGTATACTGGGTTTACAATTATCTCATTATGATACACAGGGGTGTCAGATTTGTACTATGTTAGCCTCTGAGTGTAATGTAGTTCTGCTGAATTTTCTGCTGCATTACATATTAGCAAAGGAGATACCAAAAGTTGATTCACGATACAAGACATTTTTCTACAGATTGCTTTTGAAGCTATGCTCTAAATAGTTTTATTGTCCTTGATTTAATTTTTCTGTTTATAATTGCATGTACATCCACCAAAGACAAGATAATATACAAATATATACAAAAATCATTGATGCTGGGAGGATCAAAGTAAACATAAGACATTCTCCTCTCAAAGCACCAAAAAACACAGGAATGTGCATCAACTCAAATGTAATTTAATGTTAAACAGATTTTTTTTTCTGCCAGGGTATGGACAGTATAAAAACATAGACTGGCTGTCAGATGGGAAGTGTTAATATAACCACAGCCATTAAAAGTGTTTATAGAACCAATGCTTTGATGCTTGTACTGTTGGTGATTAGTTCCACGGGCATATTTGACATGGTTTAAGGTTTAATGATTAGCAAATGTTCCTTCATCATTCTAATGGTCCATTATCAAGCAGTCAATGTCATCCATGGAAATCTGCTATTTAGAGTTGTTTCCAAAGAGGTATATTTCACTTCTCATGAGGGAATATTGTGATAACACATCAAAACGACAAGGATAATTAAAATGTCTTGCTGAAACTTTGAGAACTGATGTCAAAATAGTCACTAAATGTTTACAATTAACTGAAAATATACATTTATGATGAGAGTAGCATTCCTGTAGACTACAATTGAGTGAACCATTTTTGAGCATCAATCATGTAAGATATTACATGTCCAAAAGTGGCATGTGGTACGTTTTCTCTGGAGTGTCATCTCCTTTACATTGGACACAGTTTAAAGCATATTTTATGTCTTATTTATGCATCTTGAAAATGATATTATTGGAATATTACATAGCAGAAATGCATTGCTCTTGTCAAATTTGACCTCATCATCCAAGTAATCAAGAATCACTGAATTCTTATTATTGTTCTTATTGCACACCTTTCGTAGTACAACAATCACAAATATTACAAGGCATTCCTTTTCAAAATATGTATAGGATTGAGTTCATATTTTGCACTACATACCAACTAAAGCACAGTTAGCCTTTTACAGTCATTTATAATTGTATACACTCACAAACATAGGTATATTGATGTAAACATCATGGCAATTAATGTAAACATCATCTGTAACTTATATACTTTTACTCCCATGCATTCACCTTTATTGTACATTATCTACACCTCTGTATAATAGTCTCTGGAACTATTCAAATACACCACCTGTTTAAGAATGACACATGATTTTCTGCATTGTGTCCTAAGATTTACACCCATTGGGACAATTTGTCTGTTGAGTTACAGAATGATTTCCAGGCTCAGATTGGCACTTTTGGCACCTCAGCTCAGTGTGTTGTTAAAAAAACCCAAACATAGATGGATTGAGGTGACTAGCGAGGGGAAAATACAGTGCGATGTCCTGATTAATCCTGTAGGCAATACACCCGTCTGCACAGTGTCACTGTGCTGTGTAGACTCTGAAGTTATATAGTCCGAGGGCTGAAGACGGCAATGGGTTTTTTGGTCACACAGGGTCTTTGGAAGAAGCAGATTTTTATTTTATTCTGTGCACATAGCAGAAACTGCAAACTATACCATTTCATTCAAATGGAAATGTCTTCAAGCATTAAATCAGTTTTTTAAGACACACATTCCTTTGATGCAAGCTCTGCAGCTGGTATACTCCAGATGCATCAGTGTGTCAGTCCTCCAGTGCAGTAACCACATCAGCTTAGCCTAATGACAGCTAATGGGTCAGGGACAGACTACATCCATATGGGAAGACATGCATACTAGTTTAAACCCCTTGTTGCCACAATGGGACAAACCTAAGTTACAAGTGGGTATTACAATTTAAGGAGAAAGAATGTGGAAAATATATATAAATGCAGAACAATAATTAGAAGAGCTTCCATTTTCCATTGGAGGCTAAAGCAGCCACTGCTACTGTGAGTGCACACTGAATAAGTATCCCGTTTTCTATATATATATGTGTGTGTGTGTGTGTGTGTGTGTGTGTGTGTGTGTGTGTGTGTGTGTGTGTGTGTGTGTGTGTGTGTGTCAGACTTCAACAGTGGCTGTGAAACTTTACTTTGTACTGTTATAATCCAATAGCCGTGACAAGAGAATACAGTCACTGAGTGTCACTATGAATCACAGGATGCCATTTGACTGAACAAGTGCAGCCTCTAATTTGACCCAAGAAGTTAATCCACTGGAAACGTTTAGACGTATAATTTAGAAGCTGTGAGGCGATGTTCCCTCCATACAACAGTCGTGAGCAAGGCTGCCAGCAGTTTATGAGAGCCAGAGAAGTGAGACCAGATCAAAGCAAACAGGATGCAATTGTTGTCATGAAATATTACTTCTGCTACCTCCCTGGCCCTCAGTGCAAACGTACTTCTTTCATTGGGGTAGGGGATTGGGGGGGCTGGTATGAGTTTCTTTTTCATAGCACTGCTCCAGTGCTCTGGGCCTGAGCTCTAGTACTGCAGAACCTTTTTGAGGGGCCCGTGAAATCTGTGCCTACAGTGACAGACTGTGACTCAAATGGACACAGAATTTGCCGGCCTTTCATATCTGTCAGCCTGTTGCAGCAGCCATTAGCAGAAAGCTCAACCCTGTGGAAAGATTTGCTGCATTTATGACTCCACTCTTCACTTTGGGGTGTAGAGGCATAAAACAGTCATCATTCCCATGAATAATAATAATACTACCACTACAACTACAAATAAACACATAAATCAGTAATAATAATAATAATAATAATAATAATAATAATAATAATAATAATAATAATAACTTTACAAGCTTTGTATGTAGCAATGTAGTTGATTGGAGGATTCTTATGAATAGTTAAACAGTGTTTTGTACTTTCTGTGGCTACTTTTTTTTTAATTCAAACTGACTATGATTCCATCATAGTCAGTGTAGCATTATAAATCATTGCAATGCACATAATGCTGGCTGTATTGTTCAAATGTTTTATTACTTGCTTTTTGAACTTTGTGATAAGCACATTTTCTCAGCTTTGCTTGGACAGTGTTTTTACAGGACTTGGTCAACTACTGCAGTAATCTGAATGGGTGTTATAAAGATGCAACAGATGAGCAAAAAGCAATTTATTATCACTGTACACACTAATTTGATCAATGAAGTTTCAAAATCAAGGATTAAACCAGCCATTTCAACTGCGATACAATAGACAACATGTTGTATTTATTGTTTACTGAGTAATTAACAGTTAATTCATAGTGTATTCGTATAGTTAAAAATGTAAGTTCATTTGAGACACAAGAAGTTCAAAGTGTGAATTAAACGATTCAGTGACTTCCAGACCGCTAGTTGGCGGTAATGTTTCGGTTAAGAGTTGTACTGAGGGAAAAGCGGGAAAAAGAAATACAGGAAGTATCTAAACTGAAAAAACCCTTGTTGCTAGCGCTTGAAGGATATCGTAATAAACCATTCATTTTCGCCTGTAATATATGCGCAATTGTTCAGTAAACTGTTGAACGAAGACATACGAGTCCGATCCCTTTCTTTATGAAGGAGTTACAGTTAAGTCCCCACATTTTTTGGTGCCGAAACCCGGGAACTTTAGATATTTTTTATCAGACTAGCCGATAGCTGTAACTTGCCTACCGACGAAAGAAGAGACGGATAAAATGACGGAGCATTTGCAGAGACTGAAACAACGGCGTGGAGTTGTACGAGCATCCGCAACGAAGTTGCTGCGGGCTATTGAAGAGGAAACACACAAGGAAAGTGTGAGTTGTGACCGCCTAGGAGAGCTACTGTCCATGTTATCGGTGAAGGAAAATAATCTCCTGGAATTAGAAAAGGGAATCGAAGAGGAGATACCGTTGGACGAGCTGGAAGCGGACATTGTAAAAACGATGGATTATCAGGACAATGTTAACCTCTGGAAAGCCCGTGCAACAAGGATAATTGAAAGAGAAGAAGCAACTGCGGGCGAACGGAACTCGCCTCGGCTAAGCGATGTGAGTACACATTCAAGCAGACTTACAAACAGACCGTCAGTAAAGTTACCCAAATTGGTCATAAACAAATATGACGGTGAGATATCGATGTGGCAGGAATTTTGGGATCAGTTTAAGACGGCCATCCATGAGAATATAGAGTTGAGCAAAACTGAAAAGCTTACGTATCTCAAGACGTATCTCGTGGGTCCAGCTGCAAGAGCCATTGCGGGGCTAAAAATAACAGAGAACAATTATGATGCTGCCATAGACATGCTTAAAGACAGATTTGGAAGAAAGGATCTAGGTGTGAGTGCACACATGGCAAAACTGCTAAGCTTGACTCCAGTTAAGAAATCGTCAGACGTTGTTGCCCTGAGACAGCTCTATGATGAGTGTGAAGTCCAGATTAGAGGCTTAGAGTCCCTAGGAGTGGTTTCAGCTACATATGGAGGATTGCTGTGCCCCATATTGCTCCAGATGATACCAGATGACGTTACTCTTGCTTATACACGTGAAAGAGGTTCAGGGCATGAAATGAAGGTTACAGAGCTCATGACCTTCCTACAGCAGGAAGTCGAAGGCAGAGAGCGTGCTATGCACTTAACTAAAGTGGGAACCTTCAACAAAGATCCCCAGTCCACTTACCAGCACCGTTATAAACCAGAGTCTGGGAGTGGGAGATTCAGAAAACCATACTTGCCTTCAGCCACAACGCTCCACACAAGCAGCTCAAACTCTCCACAAGGCTGTTTATTCTGTGACAGTACAAGCCACAAATCAGAACTGTGTACAACTGATACAGTCAGCATGCTAAAGGGAAAAATTGAAGAAAATGGGGAGATGTTTTGTGTGTCTGGGACAGCGGCATCTGGCAAAATTCTGTCGAACCAAGGGTGTGTCATGCAGCACGTGTGGACGGAGACACCACCTCACGATGTGTGATAAGGGTGAACAGACTGAGCTCCCAAGTAACGCTCAAGAGACAACTGATGCCGTCATATCTTCTGTGGCTCCCTGCACAGTAAAGACAAGCACAGGGAAGCAGAATACAGTTCTTCTGCAAACAGTAATGGCTTGGGTTGAAGGAGCAAAAGGGAAGAGGAAAGTGCGTTGCCTGATGGATGGAGGAAGCCAGCGGAGCTTTGTTCTGGAGAAGCAGGTAAAGGCATTGGGATTGCCAACCGTGAGAAGAGAGACTTTGAAGCTCCACACCTTTGGCAGCAACAAACCAGCAACAACAGAACACAGCATTGTAAAGGTTCTCCTGCAAAATATCAGCAGCAATGAGAAAACCATTGAAATTGAAGCTGTTGAAACACCACAAGTAAGATCTGCCATCATACAAGTTCCTGGAGAACAAATCCGGCTGCAGCTAGAGGAAAGGGGGCTACCATCAGCAGACGTCCCAGGCAGCAATAATGAAGAACTGGAGCTTTCCATACTGATAGGTGCTGACTACTACTGGCAAATAGTGTCTGGCAGAGTGAAAAGACTAACAGAATCCCTGGTTGCTATAGAAACCATATTTGGCTGGACAGTGCAGGGACCAGTAGCCATGTCAAGCTTGAGTGAAGCTTCATGCATGAAGATTGGCGTTGAGGAGACCATGCAGGTTTCGGATCAGTTACGTGCATTCTGGGAAATAGAGTCCCTAGGCATCTCCAGCAAAGGTGAAGAACGAACTGATGACATCGAGGCACAACGAAACTTCAACACATCAGTCAGATACAGCGAAGGGCGATATGAGGTGAAATTACCATGGCACAGTGATGCACCAGAACTCCCAGACAATCTGAGAATTGCCCAGAAAAGATTTGAAGGTCTGAAAAGAAAGCTGAAAACTGATGGGACCCTGTTCAAGAGATATAAGGATGTCATAGATGATTATCTTGAGCAAGGAATATGTGAAGTTGTCCCAGAGACCAAAAACACAACAGAAACTGAGAACAGCAGTGTCAGTACTACATGCCTCATCATGCTGTAATCAGGGATGACAAGGCAACAACTAAGTTGAGAGTTGTCTTCGATGCCTCTTCACATGAAGAATGCTGCCCATCCCTCAACAACTGTCTGCTCACCGGACCAAATCTGAACCCAGACCTCCTGAACATCTTAGTGAGATTCAGGTTACATCCAGTTGCGTTCATGACAGACATTACGAAGGCCTTCCTACAGATATCTGTTGCTGAGGAGGATAGAGACGCCTTGAGATTCCTGTGGCTCACCGGACCCCCTGACGCTGAGGACACCAAATCCTGCACACTGAGAATGACTCGTGTGGTATTTGGAGTGTCATCAAGCCCCTTCCTGCTCGCAGCTACAATCAGGAACCACCTAGAAAAATACCAGGCAAGTCATCCACAGATCGTTAAAACTCTGAAAGACTCTTTGTATGTTGATGACTTCATTGCCAGCTCAAGTAATGTTGAAGATGCTTATGGACTAACCACAAGTGCGAAGGAAATTTTGTCTACTGCAGGCATGAATCTCTGCAAGTGGACCACAAACTCCACTGAACTGAAGGCCAAGTGGCTGCAAGGGGATTTTGACTTCACTCAGGAGCCTGAAGCACACGGTTGTGTGTTAAAGGTGCTTGGTCTGGTATGGAGGCCAGAGACTGACGACTTCGTTTTCGATAGCAGACATCTAATGGACATTTTTAAAGAAAAGGAGATGAAGGCTGAGATGAGGTCGAGCCACGTCACAGTACAGCTGAGTAACATTGAAAGGACATCAACAGATTCATTATTAACACTGGAGAATTACAGCAAGGTTAAAACTGTGTTCAGAGTCATAGCCTGGATTAAACGCTTCATCCACAACTCTCGTTTAGAGGAAAGGAGACAAGGAGAGCTGACTGCAGAGGAGTTAGCTGAAGCCGAGAGACACTGCATTCTGGAGGCACAAATGCAAGGTTTCCAGAGGGAGATGAATGAAATAAAGGCAGGATGTGACATTCATAAGGACTCGAAAAGCAGAGACTTGAAACCATTTCTTGATGAAAATGGTTTGATCTGTGTCGGCGGGAGACTGCAACATTCAGACATGAGCTTCAGTGAGCAGCATCCGTGGATCTTACCTTCCAATCACAGACTGTCTGAAATGCTCATCAGAAACAGTCATGACCAAGTGATGCACTCAGGGATGAGAGACACCCTAGTGCAATTAAGAGACAAGTATTGGATTCCTCGAGCCCGGCAAATGGTAAAGGGGATCATTGCGACTTGCACTACTTGTAAGAGATTCAAGGTAAAGGCCATGCAGCAGATAACAGCACCCCTGCCAAGAGACCGGATAACAGAATCACCTCCCTTTGAAGATGTTGGAGTGGATTTTGCAGGTCCTCTTTATGCCAAGACCAAGAACTCCGTAGAAAAAGCGTACATAGCATTGTTCACCTGTGCTGTGACTCGTGCGGTCCACCTGGAATTGGTGTCGGACCTGTCGACAGAAAGATTCCTCCTGGCATTCAAGAGATTCATATCCAGACGGGGCCTCTGTAGGGTTGTCTATTCAGACAATGCCAGAACCTTCAAGCGAGCTGATCAAGACCTCAAGGCGCTCTGGAAAGTTATCACAGAGCCTGAGCTGTTGAAGTATTTCTCCGAAAGAGGCATCACATGGAAGTACATTGCGGAACGAGCAGCTTGGTGGGGGGGATTTTGGGAGAGACTAGTCAGATCAGTGAAAACATGTTTGAGAAAGGTGATGGGAAGAGCTTCACTGAGCTTCGAGGAGCTTTCAGCTCTATTAGCAGAGGTGGAGGCAACAATTAATTCAAGACCACTTACCTTTGTGTATAATGAAGCAGAAGAGCCTCAACCTCTAACACCAGCTCACTTTCTGATTGGAAAGCGACTCACCTCCTTGCCACCTAAACCCTTTCAGGCTGCCAGTCAAACCTCCAAATCCAGCCAAGAGGAGCTTACCCGACGATGGAAATATCGCCAGGGCCTTCTCAACGAGTTTTGGACCCGCTGGAAAAAGGAATATTTACTAGAACTAAAATCTGCAAACACCAGAAAGACCCCAGGCTCTACCTCTCTGAAGGAGGGAGATCTAGTTCTTATTGGAGAGGACAGGACGCCACGCCAGCTTTGGAAGACAGGGATGGTCAAGGAACTGTTTCTGGGAAGAGATGGACTTGTGAGATCCTGTGCTGTGCGTACACCAGACAGGACAGTGTTAAGAAGACCAGTTCAACTCCTATATCCTATGAAACTTAATTATATGGACTGTCTTCATGGGGGGGAGGATGTTGTATTTATTGTTTACTGAGTAATTAACAGTTAATTCATAGTGTATTCGTATAGTTAAAAATGTAAGTTCATTTGAGACACAAGAAGTTCAAAGTGTGAATTAAATGATTCAGTGACTTCCAGACCGCTAGTTGGCGGTAATGTTTCGGTTAAGAGTTGTACTGAGGGAAAAGCGGGAAAAAAGAAATACAGGAAGTATCTAAACTGAAAAAACCCTTGTTGCTAGCGCTTGAAGGATATCGTAATAAGCCATTCATTTTCGCCTGTAATATATGCGCAATTGTTCAGTAAACTGTTGAACGAAGACATACGAGTCCGATCCCTTTCTTTATGAAGGAGTTACAGTTAAGTCCCCACATTTTTTGGTGCCGAAACCCGGGAACTTTAGATATTTTTTATCAGACTAGCCGATAGCTGTAACTTGCCTACCGACGAAAGAAGAGACGGATAAAATGACGGAGCATTTGCAGAGACTGAAACAACGGCGTGGAGTTGTGGAGCATCCGCAAGAAGTTGCTGCGGGCTATTGAAGAGGAAACACACAAGGAAAGTGTGAGTTGTGACCGCCTAGGAGAGCTACTGTCCATGTTATCGGTGAAGGAAAATAATCTCCTGGAATTAGAAAAGGGAATCGAAGAGGAGATACCGTTGGACGAGCTGGAAGCGGACATTGTAAAAACGATGGATTATCAGGACAATGTTAACCTCTGGAAAGCCCGTGCAACAAGGATAATTGAAAGAGAAGAAGCAACTGCGGGCGAACGGAACTCGCCTCGGCTAAGCGATGTAGTACACATTCAAGCAGACTTACAAACAGACCGTCAGTAAAGTTACCCAAATTGGTCATAAACAAATATGACGGTGAGATATCGATGTGGCAGGAATTTTGGGATCAGTTTAAGACGGCCATCCATGAGAATATAGAGTTGAGCAAAACTGAAAAGCTTACGTATCTCAAGACGTATCTCGTGGGTCCAGCTGCAAGAGCCATTGCGGGGCTAAAAATAACAGAGAACAATTATGATGCTGCCATAGACATGCTTAAAGACAGATTTGGAAGAAAGGATCTAGGTGTGAGTGCACACATGGCAAAACTGCTAAGCTTGACTCCCAGTTAAGAAATCGTCAGGCGTTGTTGCCCTGAGACAGCTCTATGATGAGTGTGAAGTCCAGATTAGAGGCTTAGAGTCCTAGGAGTGGTTTCAGCTACATATGGAGGATTGCTGTGCCCCATATTGCTCCAGATGATACCAGATGACGTTACTCTTGCTTATACACGTGAAAGAGGTTCAGGGCATGAAATGAAGGTTACAGAGCTCATGACCTTCCTACAGCAGGAAGTCGAAGGCAGAGAGCGTGCTATGCACTTAACTAAAGTGGGAACCTTCAACAAAGATCCCCAGTCCACTTACCAGCACCGTTATAAACCAGAGTCTGGGAGTGGGAGATTCAGAAAACCATACTTGCCTTCAGCCACAACGCTCCACACAAGCAGCTCAAACTCTCCACAAGGCTGTTTATTCTGTGACAGTACAAGCCACAAATCAGAACTGTGTACAACTGATACAGTCAGCATGCTAAAGGAAAAATTGAAGAAAATGGGGAGATGTTTTGTGTGTCTGGGACAGCGGCATCTGGCAAAATTCTGTCGAACCAAGGGTGTGTCATGCAGCACGTGTGGACGGAGACACCACCTCACGATGTGTGATAAGGGTGAACAGACTGAGCTCCCAAGTAACGCTCAAGAGACAACTGATGCCGTCATATCTTCTGTGGCTCCCTGCACAGTAAAGACAAGCACAGGAAGCAGAATACAGTTCTTCTGCAAACAGTAATGGCTTGGGTTGAAGGAGCAAAAGGGAAGAGGAAAGTGCGTTGCCTGATGGATGGAGGAAGCCAGCGGAGCTTTGTTCTGGAGAAGCAGGTAAAGGCATTGGGATTGCCAACCGTGAGAAGAGAGACTTTGAAGCTCCACACCTTTGGCAGCAACAAACCAGCAACAACAGAACACAGCATTGTAAAGGTTCTCCTGCAAAATATCAGCAGCAATGAGAAAACCATTGAAATTGAAGCTGTTGAAACACCACAAGTAAGTTCTGCCATCATACAAGTTCCTGGAGAACAAATCCGGCTGCAGCTAGAGGAAAGGGGGCTACCATCAGCAGACGTCCCAGGCAGCAATAATGAAGAACTGGAGCTTTCCATACTGATAGGTGCTGACTACTACTGGCAAATAGTGTCTGGCAGAGTGAAAAGACTAACAGAATCCCTGGTTGCTATAGAAACCATATTTGGCTGGACAGTGCAGGGACCAGTAGCCATGTCAAGCTTGAGTGAAGCTTCATGCATGAAGATTGGCGTTGAGGAGACCATGCAGGTTTCGGATCAGTTACGTGCATTCTGGGAAATAGAGTCCCTAGGCATCTCCAGCAAGGTGAAGAACGAACTGATGACATCGAGGGCTGTGAAACTTCAACACATCAGTCAGATACAGCGAAGGGCGATATGAGGTGAAATTACCATGGCACAGTGATGCACAGAACTCCCAGACAATCTGAGAATTGCCCAGAAAAGATTTGAAGGTCTGAAAAGAAAGCTGAAAACTGATGGGACCCTGTTCAAGAGATATAAGGATGTCATAGATGATTATCTTGAGCAAGGAATATGTGAAGTTGTCCCAGAGACCAAAAACACAACAGAAACTGAGAACAGCAGTGTCAAGTACTACATGCCTCATCATGCTGTAATCCCAGGGATGACAAGGCAACAACTAAGTTGAGAGTTGTCTTGATGCCTCTTCACATGAAGAATGCTGCCCATCCCTCAACAACTGTCTGCTCACCGGACCAAATCTGAACCCAGACCTCCTGAACATCTTAGTGAGATTCAGGTTACATCCAGTTGCGTTCATGACAGACATTACGAAGGCCTTCCTACAGATATCTGTTGCTGAGGAGGATAGAGACGCCTTGAGATTCCTGTGGCTCACCGGACCCCCTGACGCTGAGGACACCAAATCCTGCACACTGAGAATGACTCGTGTGGTATTTGGAGTGTCATCAAGCCCCTTCCTGCTCGCAGCTACAATCAGGAACCACCTAGAAAAATACCAGGCAAGTCATCCACAGATCGTTAAAACTCTGAAAGACTCTTTGTATGTTGATGACTTCATTGCCAGCTCAAGTAATGTTGAAGATGCTTATGGACTAACCACAAGTGCGAAGGAAATTTTGTCTACTGCAGGCATGAATCTCTGCAAGTGGACCACAAACTCCACTGAACTGAAGGCCAAGTGGCTGCAAGGGGATTTTGACTTCACTCAGGAGCCTGAAGCACTGCGGTTGTGTGTTAAAGGTGCTTGGTCTGGTATGGAGGCCAGAGACTGACGACTTCGTTTTCGATAGCAGACATCTAATGGACATTTTTAAAGAAAAGGAGATGAAGGCTGAGATGAGGTCGAGCCACGTCACAGTACAGCTGAGTAACATTGAAAGGACATCAACAGATTCATTATTAACACTGGAGAATTACAGCAAGGTTAAAACTGTGTTCAGAGTCATAGCCTGGATTAAACGCTTCATCCACAACTCTCGTTTAGAGGAAAGGAGACAAGGAGAGCTGACTGCAGAGGAGTTAGCTGAAGCCGAGAGACACTGCATTCTGGAGGCACAAATGCAAGGTTTCCAGAGGGAGATGAATGAAATAAAGGCAGGATGTGACATTCATAAGGACTCGAAAAGCAGAGACTTGAAACCATTTCTTGATGAAAATGGTTTGATCTGTGTCGGCGGGAGACTGCAACATTCAGACATGAGCTTCAGTGAGCAGCATCCGTGGATCTTACCTTCCAATCACAGACTGTCTGAAATGCTCATCAGAAACAGTCATGACCAAGTGATGCACTCAGGGATGAGAGACACCCTAGTGCAATTAAGAGACAAGTATTGGATTCCTCGAGCCCGGCAAATGGTAAAGGGGATCATTGCGACTTGCACTACTTGTAAGAGATTCAAGGTAAAGGCCATGCAGCAGATAACAGCACCCCTGCCAAGAGACCGGATAACAGAATCACCTCCCTTTGAAGATGTTGGAGTGGATTTTGCAGGTCCTCTTTATGCCAAGACCAAGAACTCCGTAGAAAAAGCGTACATAGCATTGTTCACCTGTGCTGTGACTCGTGCGGTCCACCTGGAATTGGTGTCGGACCTGTCGACAGAAAGATTCCTCCTGGCATTCAAGAGATTCATATCCAGACGGGGCCTCTGTAGGGTTGTCTATTCAGACAATGCCAGAACCTTCAAGCGAGCTGATCAAGACCTCAAGGCGCTCTGGAAAGTTATCACAGAGCCTGAGCTGTTGAAGTATTTCTCCGAAAGAGGCATCACATGGAAGTACATTGCGGAACGAGCAGCTTGGTGGGGGGATTTTTGGGAGAGACTAGTCAGATCAGTGAAAACATGTTTGAGAAAGGTGATGGGAAGAGCTTCACTGAGCTTCGAGGAGCTTTCAGCTCTATTAGCAGAGGTGGAGGCAACAATTAATTCAAGACCACTTACCTTTGTGTATAATGAAGCAGAAGAGCCTCAACCTCTAACACCAGCTCACTTTCTGATTGGAAAGCGACTCACCTCCTTGCCACCTAAACCCTTTCAGGCTGCCAGTCAAACCTCCAAATCCAGCCAAGAGGAGCTTACCCGACGATGGAAATATCGCCAGGGCCTTCTCAACGAGTTTTGGACCCGCTGGAAAAGGAATATTTACTAGAACTAAAATCTGCAAACACCAGAAAGACCCCAGGCTCTACCTCTCTGAAGGAGGAGATCTAGTTCTTATTGGAGAGGACAGGACGCCACGCCAGCTTTGGAAGACAGGGATGGTCAAGGAACTGTTTCTGGGAAGAGATGGACTTGTGAGATCCTGTGCTGTGCGTACACCAGACAGGACAGTGTTAAGAAGACCAGTTCAACTCCTATATCCTATGGAAACTTAATTATATGGACTGTCTTCATGGGGGGGAGGATGTTGTATTTATTGTTTACTGAGTAATTAACAGTTAATTCATAGTGTATTCGTATAGTTAAAAATGTAAGTTCATTTGAGACACAAGAAGTTCAAAGTGTGAATTAAATGATTCAGTGACTTCCAGACCGCTAGTTGGCGGTAATGTTTCGGTTAAGAGTTGTACTGAGGGAAAAGCGGGAAAAAAGAAATACAGGAAGTATCTAAACTGAAAAAACCCTTGTTGCTAGCGCTTGAAGGATATCGTAATAAGCCATTCATTTTCGCCTGTAATATATGCGCAATTGTTCAGTAAACTGTTGAACGAAGACATACGAGTCCGATCCCTTTCTTTATGAAGGAGTTACAGTTAAGTCCCCACACAACATCCTGGAATCTTGGATTCTTGAACAAAAGTTTCCAGAGTCCATTTGGAATTTAGAACTGAATAAGATCAATATCATGTTTACCTAAATACATCGAAACTGATTCTCCACAAATTCGTGTTTAGCTGTACTTTTGGTGTAAGCATAAACCATAAATTGTAATTACATATTCAAAGAAGGATTTTGTAACATTATGTGGGTATGAGTGAGCTTTGAAAAGCCTCATTATTAAAACTTCAAACATATGGTACAACATTTATTGTTTTGAGAGATGAATCATATCCCTTAACAATAATCCACTGAGCTGAGTTCCAAGCACCTTAGCAGACTTTGCATTTGCATTTCCTTAGCAATCTTATAAGTTGTAACTTGCTCAGTCCACATTTGCAGAAGAAAATTTAAATGCATGGATCTGCCATTAGGTAGCGGTTTGCTATGTTTCTGTAAAATGTTGGGCCTCACCTGCATCCCTTGTTAAAAAAAAAAAAAAAAAAAAAAAAAAAAACTATTTGTGTCATTTACAAGTTGTGTATGACAATTTACAACATGCCTCAGCACAAACAGCTGTTCAAAATTTTAAAAGCCACTGATTGTTAAACTGAAATAAGATAATGACAGATGTTTCAGGCACATCAATCATAAATTTCATGACTAAATATACGTCTTTTTGTGCTGGTAGTCATAATGACTCATTTAAATGAAAAGCATACCAGGTACTTGAATCAACCAAATCAAGTCAATCAAGTGTAAATCATGCAGTGGTCCCTCTGCACTCAATGAAAAGAGGGGTTAAACACAGACTTCTAATCAAAGTAATCACATGGTGAATATAATTGCAATCGTTTCAAAATTGTTTTCCTCTTGTTCCTCTCTTCAGGTTTTTTTATTTTCAAAAATATTTTATATAAATATATATATATATATATATATATATATATATATATATATATATATATAAAATTGTAGATTGCATTCACCTCTTTCCGGGTTTTTTTTCAGTGCTACAGAAATAGCTAACATGATTAATCAAAGAACAGGTAATATTTTAACTTAACCCCTGTAATGCATACTGGCATTATGTATTACAAATAATTTAGGTGTACTACTCTCAGTACATAAGAGATGATGATAATTTGAAAATAATATCAGCACTGTTTATTCAATTAAATGCTTTCACTCACATATATTACCTCTGTTGATGGAAGAAACATTATTGATTTGTTTACTTACTTATTTTCTGTGCAGGAAGTTATTTTTCCTTGTTTCCAGAGCATCGTTTATGCTTGAGTAGCATATAATTATTTTCACACATGGTCATACCCCTCTGAATAGTGAAGGAACATGCCAAACCTTTTGCTGGGAACAGGATCTCACTGTCACTGGAGTGGAAATATTCAGTTGTGCAATAGACTGTGACAGTGGAATTCATTCAGTACACATTTCAATGATTTACCTTCTGAGAAATAAGTAAAACCATTAACTTGTCCAGGTTTTTGATACTTCCGTTAGTCATTTTTTTCTGAAATGCAGGACATTTCTGTTAATGTAATTGTGCTTCCACAATTTGCAGTTGATTTCTGGTTTGCACCATGCTACTGTAATGTCATTGCATTTTGCAGCTGCTTATCGATTTGCAGTGTGATCATGGGATTTGCAGCTGTTGTGATTTGAGGATTTGCAGATGCATTCTGATTTGCATTTGTGTTGTGCTAACAACAACAACAACAACAAAAAGGAATGATAGATGATGCAGCATTTTTTTTCTTTCTCTCCTATATATATATACACACGTATACACAGCGTTGACCGCATACTCTCTGTCCTTTCAGATATAAACCTCTGTACCATCTGACTTAATGCTGTGGGGAGCCCTTAGCCTTCACACAGACACACGGCCTTCACACAGGCACACAGCCTTCACACAGACACACAGCCTCACACAGACACACAGCCTTCACACAGACACACAGCCTTCACAGACACACAGCCTCACACAGACACACAGCCTCACACAGGCACACAGCCTCACAGCCTCACACAGACACACAGCCTCACACAGGCACACAGCCTCACACAGACACACAGCCTCACACAGACACACAGCCTTCACACAGACACACAGCCTCACACAGACACACAGCCTTCACACAGACACACAGCCTCACACAGACACACAGCCTTCACACAGACACACAGCCTCACACAGACACACAGCCTTCACACAGACACACAGCCTCACACAGACACACAGCCTTCACACAGACACACAGCCTCACACAGACACACAGCCTCACACAGACACACAGCCTCACAGCCTCACACAGACACACAGCCTCACACAGGCACACAGCCTCACACAGACACACAGCCACACAGAGTCACACAGACACACAGCCTCACAGCCTCACACAGACACACAGCCTCACACAGACACACAGCCTCACAGCCTCACACAGACACACAGCCTTCACACAGACACACAGCTTCACACAGACACACAGCCTTCACACAGACACACAGCCTCACGCAGACACACAGCCTTCACACAGGCACACAGCCTCACAGCCTCACACAGACACACAGCCTCACACAGACACACAGCCTTCACACAGACACACAGCCTCACACAGACACACAGCCTCACACAGACACACAATAATGTACCAGATTTGGGTTTTTCTTCCATTTTTTCCTCTTTTACTGCTGATTGGAAAGTTGAATCGTCCTCTCTCACAAGTAATTCTCATTTTTAGTTGTACCTAATCCAAACTCTAGCATCATTTCCTCAGAGATATTAAGAACAATAACATCTGTTTATCATAAGCAATTGCAGAACATGCAGTGGGTGACATAATTATTTTGTAGATACTGTATGCGCACATCCAATGGAACTTGCTGATTAAAATGTTATGGATGTTTTATTGCAGGAATCAAGCTTGCCTTTTAACTAAAACAGCCTTTCAAAAAAACAAATTTTAAACAGAATTGCTTTGTCGATGTATAACTTCTGTGGCTAGAAAAAAGTATGAAATATATTTCTTACCCATACAGATGTTGGTCCCCATGCAGATGACTCAAGGCTTTGTCAAAGCCATACATCTCCTTGTGATTAGCCAAATACACTACTGGAAAAATCAGCGAACGAGTTCCATGCAGAATGCAGGCAGAAGAATTGCCACAGTGTCAAGAAGAATGGCAAACATGGGCCGTAACTTTTCATTTATTATTTTCTTTTCTAACACATGTGTAATTCCTTCCATCTGGACTTCAGCATATCATGAAGTCTAAAATGATTTTTGAGAATTGCGAGTGGGGTGTGGCCATGGGCGCCACTATCATTTCTTCAGCCTGCTCATGCTCCCATTCAAAGTTTAGAACTGAATTCTAAATCAAGGAACATTTTGTATGTGCTGTGCATCAGCAGGGCCCAGGGCCTTTGGGTATTTGCACCTCCCTTTGAACACAGCACTCACCAGTCAGGACCCAGAAAAACGCTTTCCATCCATCCAATCTGTGGATATGTGCATACTTAAGGGCTGCTTCCCCCACCAAGATGCATGGTGCCAACAGGTAGTTGATATATATGAGCCATTCATTCTTCATTGTTCATCATGTACATGCAAGAGAATTATGTCTTTTCCCAGGGTTAAATGCCAAAAATTCTTGCGAAAGCGACAAAATCAATACAAAACTGGTTGTTTCTTGAGCAATCTGTTTCAAATGCATGATGCTACAAAACAAATTTGCACCATGTGCAGCTATGCACAGTTTGTGAGGAAAGTACTCTGACTTGGTTTAACAATCAGATTGTGTGCCAATGAGCTCAGCTTTCTTAATTAAAATCAAATTAGTACAAACACAAAGCATAAACTTACAAAGTTAAAGTGAGTTGAATGTCACCCCATTCACCTTCACATGGACATAGCTTGCTGGTGTTAATAAAGTCAGGATTATAATGGCAAATGTTTTTGGTTTCAATAGGTAATAGTGTCAATATGCAATATATCCACATCACATGTAGGATGCACTTTTTGCATGAAAAGATAACTAATATCAAAGGGGAATTTCACTTTGATATCACTTTAGGTTTCATTATTATTTTCAGTTTGATGTGTTTCTGTGATCAAAGTGGAATCATTGTCTGATAGACCTGCCCTTGGAATACACCAAATATTGTGATAGTTCATTTAGGCTCCATCCTAACTTACTAATTGACTTGGCAATTCTGCCAGGGTTCTGACAAGGACTCAGACAAGAATAAAATAAACCAATGTTTATTTGCAACCAAGCCAAAGTCCAAAATCTAAAAACCAGTGTCAAGTTCAGGCAATTGTCAAAACCAGGAAGGCACGGCAAAAGTACAGAATCATAATCCAAAGGCAAAAAAGGGAGTAAACAGGCAAAAGGTCGGAACCAGCTAAAATACAGCAGGCAGACAAAAGCAAAATCCCAAAGAGAGTGTGAGACAATCAGACAGGCAGCTAAAGAATGCTGGTTGTGAAACAGATAAGACACTGAGACAAACAGGCAATGGACCCAGCAACACAAGGAGTTTAAATACTGAGCTTGAAGTGGAAATAGGGTACAGGTGTGCAAACTGGCAAGTGCAATAGAACAGGTAATCACGTAATTGGCAATGAAGTTATGCATTCTGATATACCTCTGTCAATACTAACTAAGCTGTTAGTTGAATGACTGTAGCCCACTTGTTATGCTGCATACATCATGTAAGCCTCTGTCAGCCTTTCTTTAACCATTGGCTTCATAGGTGTCATTAACGCTGGCGACATGTCCCCACCACTTTTTGTTGTGGCCCATTTTGTCCCCACCACTTTTTGAAAGCCTTTAGTTTGTTGATCCCTTCATTGTCCCCAACACTTTTCAAAACAAACTGGGGCCCATGGTTGACTTAGAAAGAGCAGCTGGATGTAATCAAGTGCACCGTGTGTATGTGTACCCTGTGTGCATTATAGTTGATTTAACTGCTCACCTTCCTGAGTAATTACATTTCTTGGTTACTTATATTCTTTGTAGATTTGGAGGTCATTGTACTCACCCAACATCATAATGATTGATCTACACCTAAACTCTTAAAATGGCTTGTAAGCATCACAATGCTCATCTGTCACTTACACTTACAGATTCTCTGAAGAAATCAAGCCCACTCAGTGTTATGCTACAATAATGGAGCAGCCTCTTTAACCCGCTTCGAAGACAGCACACACCAAGAGCTACCTGCTTCAGAAGTGATTGTCATTCCCTGTTGTAAAGCTCCTATTGTTCATGCTTTGAAATTACTAAAAACCGTGAAACTTCAAGAGCACACCAACAGTCCTCCATAATTCATCCTCTTACACCCAAAGCTTGCTTTATGTATTTTCTGCACTCTCATTGTCAGTGTGTCTCAGATGTGGACAGGTCTTGTAGCACTGTTTTACCTTAATCTCTCGTATGCCGTGAGGTATTCAGATATAGAAAGTAATTGCTGGGTAACAGGAGGTGGGAAGCTCCAAGACAAAGACCATTATTTCCCAGTAAGCCTTGCAAATGGGAAAACAAACATTACACAATCCTTAACAAGCAAGAGGAACACAAGTGCAAAGATGTATGTGAGCTTGAATGAGGTTTAGGTGCACTGCCTGACGTAGGGTACAATATGCTAAGGGGAATTTTGGTGTGACTTTGCTCGGTGTTTCTGTTCGCACAGGGTCATTTCACCCCCACACAGTGCAGGATTTTTCATACTGAGTCACTGTGTCATGCCAGTAATGTGCCAGTATCAGATAATTCAGTGAGATAGGAACCTTGCACCTTTATTTGTCTAGAACCTGGTGTTAAATACAAGTCTGTCTTCCAAGGATTGCAAATTCTGTCAATGGAAATGTTCCTTGTTTCTTGAATACTTGATAAAAAAAGTATTTTTTAAGTTCACAAGCTATATGCTTATTGTTATTATTTTCTCTCAAATGATGCTTGAAATGTTACAGGCGACTCTAAGTCCAGCTAAAAGTAAATGTATTCCAGTTCTTTCTTCCACAATGAAGTTGGCTTCAGATTTTGGGAAGCTGGTTTCAGCTGTCTTACTGCTATTCTCTCAGACACAAGGAGACATTCTTGTGAGAATTCATTACCTTCATCATTTTGAGTGAGTCTCGCTCTCTTCAAATCTTAATCTATTTTCATTAGAGACCGCTCCAGATCCTGTCAAGTAAAATAAATTATATATCAACAGGACTAATAGAGGCAAGCTAAATAGAGTACCAAAAATCAATTCCATTTTCCATTATCATCTCCATAGTGTCCACAACACTGGGGTTGGGAACATGATGAACAGAAATATGCCCCCGATGGTGAGATATACAATGAGCTATACAACATATTGTTCATGGTAAAATGTGTGAACAACACACACACACACACACACACACACACACACACACACACACACACACACACACACACACACACACACACACACACACACACACACACACACACACACACAATTAAATAATGTAGTCAGTGGTGATGAATGCAAATGCATACTGACGCCAGGTCCAGAAATTTGTTCAAACAAACAACAGCCTTAACTAATCAAGAGAACACAGCAGCACGATTAAAAACAAATACTTTCAGTTCGTCAAGTAATTGTTGGAAAGGTACTTAATAATTAATTCTTCCTGCACTTACATAAATGTATTTCAATCACCCCACCCACCCTCCACACATGTAATGCATGTGCACACACACACACACACACACACACACACACACACACACACACACACACACACACACACACACACACACACACACACACACACACACACACACACACCTTAATTTGTTTCTTGCTTTTGATGTTCTGCCTTACTATTCCTTGCCAAAAACAGCATTCTGCTGAAAAAACACATTATCAGTGGTTTTTGCCAGATTCTTTGTGAGGTCATCTTGAGAAACCTGACACTGAATGTTAGTCCAGTAAAGCAAAAGTCCATGCTAGAAATGTACTTGTACATCTTAAGCACTCTCCAGGACAATTATGGTATCTGAATCCCAATGTCAATACAATATCAGATCAATGCAGCTGAGCTACACTGATGCACATTCACCCATAAAATCAAAGAGAGTGACTGACCTTTCCAGACATTTCACAAAAAGAAAAAAAATGCATAGCTGGTAATTGTACCATCAAGTAAGTCTTTATAATAGGGATTAGTAAACATCCTATGAGTCCTCAGGGGAGTGAGAGTGTACAATAGTCAGGGAAAGCTCCCTAAGGTAGCTTGTCACTGTGCTCCGTACTCTGCCCCACATAAGAGGAACACTGTTTTAACGGTTTCCTATAATGATCTGCAGGTCTCAGACCGGACGATGTAAAGACTTTGTCCGAGGACATCTCATCAACATCTAACAAAAGCGGACATCGAACTTAACAGAAAAATTGATTGGACAGGGGAGGGTGGGTGGGCAGGAATGAGGGGTTTTCCATGTGTGTGAGAGAGAAAGGGAAAGCCATCACAACTGCTCAGAATGATATACTCGGTAGTGAACCAAAGACATTACAGTGTTGGGTTTGAAAACAGGCATATTACATGGAAGTGCAAGATAGTTTCCTTTGGTTCTGGAGAGTAAGTCTGCTCCTGAGTGCATCAGAAACCTCTGTGGAAAGGTGAATACTGTGGCTATCCGGTATGTTGTTGACCTAAGGGTTCAAGCCAGGACAGCTATGTTAGCCATGCTTATGAAACTTAATCTTCAGCACGGTGGGGGGCTTTCGCCACATTGTGAAGTGGCATGGCAGATTGCACCATGTGACCGAAGATTACCAAGGAGCGCTGGTTTGTCAGACCCCTGTAGCCTAGAGAGCAGCATTTAACTTCAGCAAGAAGCCGTCCTCAACTCTTATTGGCAAAGCATTTTTGAAGGGCATGCAATTCATGCTGAACAAGTAGCTTGAAATATCTTTGTGGCAGTCAAGGGGAAGGGGTAGAAAACTCACTGGGAAATAAAAGCTCTTGTTAATCAGGAAGATCACAGGTCACCTTTGTGATCATCATTTCAGAATGTGCACAATAACAAATTATCTTTGGGACAAATCACCTGCCGGGACATTCATTTCCCCGTTTGTAATTTATTTCTCCCATAATGAAGTGGGGTGGGGGTGGGGATGGGGGTGGGGGGAGGGGGCAGAAAGGAAAACCTGACAATCTTTAAGATGCAGCAAAAGGAAACTGTCAAACAATTATTAATGTGTAACAGGATCAGTTCAGCTCAGCATCAATTAACATTAAAAGAACTTCATTGTCTCCTCTAAGTTATAGCTACTTGTTAGATTAGAACACAAAATGGACAATCAATCTTTGTTATGTTTTCATTAAGAAGGGTGTTTTTATTTTTAAAAATAAAATTGGCTGCTACTCTTGAAAAAATTATTTCAGGTTCATGGTTTCCCTTCTTAAAGTAATGGATAGTCAGTAAATATCTGGCCCTGTCATAAAACCTCTTTGGGTGTGGTAATCATTGAAATATGACCTATTACAAACAGTAATTAAACTGTTAATTTCAAGTCCAAAGTTGGCACATGTGTGTTGGTTTCCATGTATGATGATGGTGCAATTTAAATAACATGCAGAAAAAAGGACAAGGGCAAATAAATAACTGTGACAGAGGTTGGATTGGAGTAAGTAGCCATTTCTCTTCTATCTTGCAACCACAAAAATCCATCTCAGAGGACCAAGCTTGTTGATGTTTACTCCTTCCCAGTTTTGATGTGATTTTTTTGTTGAATTGAAAATGTAACAAAATGCCAGTTTTTCTCCACAATTAGATGCACATCAGCTTCTGTAGTGGCATGGATGTTTCTCACCCAAAACAAACCAAAACAGAGAAAATAAATTAACTTCTTCAGCAACGATGGTGTCATTTCCTCTACCCATCATGGCCAGCACCAGAGACTTGTGGTACAAAAGAGGAGCTGCACAATGCAGCTAATTAAAATTTCTGTGATAAAGTAATTAGCTTCAGCTGCAGAAAAAGAAGAGGGAATTTCTATTCTAATCATTCAAATGAACAGATAAGAAAACTAGTCCACATTTCACAATTCCTTGTCTTTGGAGAAACTCAAACTTTGCATGTTATTAAATTATATTTTCCTTTATGTCTTGCCCATTTCATGTAGTGAGTCAGCAGAGTACCAACAGTAATGAAAAATCACTTCCAAGGAGAACACAAATTAAGCTCAATTTATAGATAACATAATGGCAGGTGGGCTTCTGAAAGAATTCACTATGGAGCCCAATGTACGCTAAGGTGTATTATTAAGTTTATTAAGTCCTATATTTTACAAATGTAAAAAGCAGAGCGTGGTCCACCTGCAGCACTGAATAAGGTCCCATTCCCAGGCTGGGCTTTCTGGTTCATAAGCTGTGAGGAAGCAGGACTAATCTGTGATATAGTTTGTTTGCTGAATAATGGGGAAAGACATGGCTATGGTTGCTGATAGCCCTGAATAGAGACCAATTATCTAGGAAAAGGGTGGTAAAATACTGGGTTGCTATAAATTCAGCTTAATTGAGTCTATATGGAGAGTTGGTGAGTATGTACATATGCATGTATATTGTGTTAATGTTTTTGCAGTGTGTAGTTGAGTGTGCCTGTATATAGGCACCTACATATGCTGTGTATGCGTGAGCCTCCTGGCAGATTGGTGATTTTTGACAGTGGAGGAACAGATGTGTATAGACTATGCCTCTTGATCTTTTGTCCTGGGGTGTATTGATCATGCTGTTCAATGTATGTTTGTTGTGTAACAAATTGTCAGTTAGGATGATGAATATATATTGACTGATTGATTAGATGCTGTGGTCATCTGCTGTCTTTACATAGGTGAATCAGAACAACAGTTAATGCACAAGCTGCATCTTTACTCTGAAAGGGATACTCACTGTCACTGTTTTTCTCAGTCTGGGTCTGAGTTTGCAAATCTAATGTGTTGCAGTAAAGGTTCCCAAACCTCAGCATCTCAGTGCCCCTGAAACAGGACCTCCTTATTGCTGAAGACTCTACCTCAATAAAATGGTTAATTTGAGACCATTACAGGTTTCAGGTGGCAATGAAGGTCATTCATATTACTGAACTATACATATGTGTTGAAAGTTCAGGATTGATTCTGATGTGAAAGGGTGGGGGGTGTTAGTTAAAGTAACAATCTCTCTGACCTATGGAAGTTTTATTTTGATGATGTTGTTCTGTCAAACATAGGGTGATGGTATACCTGAAACAGGTAGGAGTGATGTGCTGGACAGGGCTGGTGGACATGTATCACAATGCAAATAATACCTGGGGCAATTCCAGCTAAACAATAATATGATAATTGGGAATTCAAACAAAAAGTAAAGCTGCAAGATGTAATGCATGATATATTTTGCAGATTCAAGGATTTTTATTTTATGGTAAATGTTTTATGGTAAAACCAACATCTGCCAAGGAAAAATAACATTTATTTTTCAAAAATATTATTTTTTTCTACCCATTGATTATAGAAAAGTCAATGGCTTCATGTTATTGTGCGTTATTAAGGATTTAAAAGTGTAGAGAGCCATCTGCCATTTGTAACTCGAGTGACAAAACCAAGCTGACTTTTCCCTTGTTTCATAATGGTGTGGAATATAACTGGCAATTTCCAGTGATCATCTCTACGAGCCCTGCCAAGTCTTGTGGTTCCATGTGATCTTGTGCTCTTGTGATCTTCCATGGGCCCATCAAAGTGCATGGGCAGGGCCAGTTCTCTGTGGATGAGGATTTTCTGGTTTGCAAGATCTTGAATTCATTACATCTGCTCCTTGATGAAAGGATTTGATATGTCATTCAATACAGGCCACATGGGGGGCAAAACTACTTGATAGATAGGTGGTGAGTCTGTGTGTGTCATATGTGTGAGTCTGCCAGGACAAGATGGACAGATCCAAAATTATCTTGCCATCAAAAATAATAAACTTTAAATAGCCTCGGTAATCCACACCATTAATTATTTGTAACAAATCTAAGAGCCACAATAAGAATGCCCCCCCACCCCACCCACCCCTGCAGTAGACGTTTCCTATTACTACTGAAATTGTATGTGTCATGCCCCTATTCCTGAATTTGGTTGCCCAAAGACACTCTTGTTGCCCTTTTCTGTACTTTTTAAAAAGTTCATCTGCATTTCTGCTTAAATAATTATTCTGCTTGGATGTATTTAATTCCTCACCATGTTTCAGATTGTGACAAGCATTTCATGCCATATGCATCAGGATGTGAACTGTCCTCTCTCTTGCACTTGACCCCAGTTCCTCCCTGGCACCACTGGAGAGGAAAGTGGTCTCTGCCAGTGTTGATAAAGATTTAAGAAGAGGTTTAAAGCAAACCTGTTAGAAAGGCTTACAGGGGTTGGATGAAAAGAACATGGAAGTATGTGATAACGGTAGAGGAGTAAATGCCACAGAAAAGGCAGATTACATTATAAAAGATGAGTTATGCTGCACCCTAAAGTCAGATGGCCTAAAGTGATAATCCATATGAAACTTGGATTCATTAAACACTTTCTTACCTTTGAAAATATAAAAAAGATGTGGTAATCCAGTGAGAGATAATAACCTACTCTGACTTGTACTTCACAATATTCAAAAGAATGGAAATAGCAATCAGCACATAGATATCGCTGTAAAACTGTCTGTGGACCAAATGTGATACAAGCAATAGAAAGGACATAAATGGGGACTGTTGTCTCAAAGCAACTCAGTCCACATCGATAATCATCTAACACTGAGTCATTACTTTGCAATTATCACCAAACTGCGTCAACCTTAAATACTACTATTGACTGTGTCAAAGCCAAAATGTCAGCATTTATGTCCATGTGACAGTAAAATTTGAAAAAGCTGCAGTGACTTCCCAGGGATGCATATCAAATAGTTGCCTATTTATTTGTATTATAAAAAGGCCATATTTTTAAAAGATCATGAAAGGATGTAATTAAAAATACTTCTATTTGCATATTTCAGCAAAAGGCAACTTACAATCCATGGTACAAATGACATCTTTTATACTTGAGATAACCACCCCATCCCCCTCCCCCCCAAAAAAAACTATCAAAATAACATCATTTGACACACAAACTGTAATCCTGAAAAAAGAGACATTTACAGACCACACATACAAAACATCAGGGTTGCTTCTGTCATTTCAGTTTCAGTTTCTGCAATGATGGCTAGTTTCAGTAATTGCCTCATTATGGAGTGACTGTACTGTTTCAGTATTTTTCTTCCAGTTTTCAGTAAATAAGAGTGTTTGAATGTCTGAGCCTGCTGTTGAGAAGAAAACTTTATTATACATTTTCTGAGCGCAATTGTTGGAATAGCATATGAACTGTGTAATTAAGAATAAAGAGGAAAGTCTGTCAAACCAGTTTGGTACCCATCCTTAAATTCTGAGTACTGAATTTGCGTGAATCCTGCAGCGTCCAATGCATTACATTGTTTGCACCTATTTGCTGGTCACCTGAAAGAGCAAATTTGCAACTGTTAGAATTGGCTGATCTGTAAAGATGTAGAACTGTTTGGCTTAAGGGGGCAAAGCACATAAGTGTGTGGAGTCAATATCTCTCCGTTAAGGAAGCTACAGTTACATGGCGTAGTCATCTGTGGTCTGTTGCAAATGGATTTCAAGGCAGCTGATTTTGGCAAAGCAGTAATATGCTTGAGTGCGCGAGTCAGACAGACATGAAGTCAAAAATCAGGCTGCCATAGCCTGAGAGCATTACCAGAGGATTATACTTTAATGATGCTTTGAAAATAATAAGAATATGGTAAATATATAAAAAATGCAAAGCCCAAAAATCTGTGAAAAATGATACAATTTTGATAAAATATGCAGACCTGTATCAGGGATAGGCGATGCAAATCCTTTAGGGCCAGAGTTTTATAGTTACCTTTCAGTGAACTACATGGAATTCCAGGTGGGGTAACTTGCTGTCTGAACAATAACTTCAATTCGACTACTTTCAGTTCAGCCGCCTACAGTCCCTAACTGACTGCATGCGAATGTGTAACACACACACACACACACACAAACACAGCTGTATATGAAATACACTTACATGTTTATGTACAGGAACACGTTTGGAGAAACACAAATGTGTAGTCCCTCTTGTGCTTTGAAAAATAAATAAATAAATAAATAAATAAATAAATAAATAAATAAATAAATAATAATAAATAAATAAATTTATGTGAATTAATTTTGCATTGAAACAGAGCCAGAGGATTTCCACATGAATCTGCTGCACTTTCTAAACACCCACACCTGCTAATTAACATTTTTAAGGAACACGACTTTTCAGTTTTATATATTTATTTGTTTATTTACTTATTTTGTCAGCAGAATAGAATGCAAGGTGGAAAAAACTCTTTCTGAATGCATCTATCTTTTTCAGAGCTGACAGCAGTCAAAATGTAGCACTGCTATGGTACAGTTAATCAAAGCTAGACAGCTCGTGGACTCTGAAATGTGCTGCCCTGTCCTGTTTAAATGTTTTATCTCCTGTGTCATTGCCTTTTAGCACGTACACCCCAAGCGCCGTTAACATCTCCAATTTCCCGAGCTGATCAAACAATCAGGACATGGTGGTTAATTTGCGACGCCAAATGCCTGTGCAGGCTGAACCTGCAGTTCTGAATTACTGCTCCAATCAGTCATGATTTAGGAATGGACAGAAGTCAATAAGAGTACAGGAACCCCAACATCACAAATTAGTGCCCACTATGCAAGAATGTATAGGAAGAGCTTGAGAAGGCAGGAAGTGGTGCATGGCTTGGAGAGCCTCCACTCCAACTAATTTCTCAGTCCTTTTTTGGCTCCCAATACCAAGTGACTACCAAATAAGCAATCACAAACTTTATCAAACATCCAATGACAAAACTTTTTGTGTGAGCTGGTGCAGAAGAGAGAAAAAATGTTGAAATATTAGTTTCAGCTGGGGTGCACCCTTTTTAGGGCAGACCACTTACTAGGAAGTTGAAGAGATGCTGCTGTTGGGAGACAGTTGTGGAGAGTGACACACTGTTTGAGAATGTGTATTAGAATGACAATGGGATGTTGCCGCATCCAGCCTGAGCCAAAGGGCACCGATGGTTCACAGTTAACGGTTAACGATGTGCTACATGCCAGCTAGGGAACGTGTGGTTCCCCATTACCATGTATGAGCAATCACATGCTAACGTCTTTCCCTTAACTGTATAAATGTTGACTGCACATTGTAATCATTGAACATTTTCTCTGTGCTTCTGTACAGCTGTGTAAATAAAGTGTCTGTCTTCATATGCGAGCATGGGATCAATCTCTTCATTAACAACATGGTTGTTTTTACTCATTTTGAGTATTTACTTATTTACTAACACTATAAGACACTTCCCTAAGCTCTTTGAGATTTTAGCTGATAGATAGGTTTTGTTTAATTTCTTTCTGAACTTATGATATAGAATATGTTGTTACATCTGAGAAGATGGCTGTGAACATACCTTTGAGAGGCCAGGTCCTCAAAGTAATAGTATAGTAGGTGAGGCCTTCACCCTCCACCACAACCCCCCAAAATGGCCATAAGGCACTGTAAGACCACATATTAAATTTTCAATACTTAATAAAAGTTGGATCCAATTTCATCATGCACAAACAATAAACACAACTGACCACTAAGCAGATTCAGACTCTTCATCAGAATTCAGAATCCTTGATTGATTCTGCAGATTGTCAAAACATTACATTCAAACAAATATCCAATTACATTCCTCCATCAGGTTTCATTCCTGCCTTAGAATGCAGATGATAATAAACCAACAGAGGTCTGATAATGCCAGATGTTAACTGCATTGTAATTGTTGTCATTGAATTACTATGTCATAAGATTAATTTAATTAACATGTACCTATTTTTATGTCATAACACAGAGGAAAAGGGAAGACAGACAAAAATCTGAATTTTACCCAAATTTTTCATAAGCCACCATTTAATGGAAATCAGACAAGTCTTCAGGAACCTCTATCGGATCAGATCAGCAAAAGAGAATGCATTACTTACTAATATATAATCCTAATGTATTTCTAAATGGCCGAAATGAATGCTTCAGTAGCCATGCATGTTTTTTGAGGTGTATCAAATGTCTTCTGATGGTCTGAGATTACAGTAGAATAAAAAGCATTGCAGAGACAGGACTAACAGGCATACAGGAGCAGTTGTATACTGATATTCTCATTATTAAATGGAATACACTTAGCCTCAGAGTAGCTGCAGATTTTCAATTTCAATCTATCATATTACTGAGATTTATTCTATATGCATCTGTTGCATGACTGCACAGACCTGGCACATGGTCATTCAGCTGTCATGCATATGTGCGCCTTCTTTTAGTATAGTCTTTGCATTCAACAGCACCCTGACATATTATTGTACGTAAGAGATAAGAGTTGGCTAGATTAAAGTTTCTGCAATTTTATATTTGTCATACACATTATTTCCACAAGCCTCCAGTCAATCATAAATGAGTAGTCTTAATGATGTCTTCATAAAAGAAGACATTCTGTCTCTTGTCCATTAGACTGTTATCCAGAGCTTAGCTTTTTTGGTGCTGTTCTTCATAAAAATCGAACCTGACAGCTACATTTTTTCAAATGAAACTTGTAAAAAAGACTATTGATAAGTAAAAATTAATTAATTAATTAATTTGAAAAATTGTCAATCATGTGGCACCACTAAAGCACCAACCATCCTGTATGTTCTTGTTTCCTTTCCCTCAAGAATAAAATATTGCATTCCTCGTAATTTGTCTTTTAGAAAGAATTGTTTAAAAATAATGTTGATATGCAGAATAAGAGCTTTGCTAGGAAGCACAAGTAAAAATGTATTATAATGTGATGCCAGTGGGCATAATTAAGTTTACAAGACACCCTCAGCTTTTCACAGACATTAAGCAGCAGTAACCAAACACACAGCACCATGGGAAAAACTTGCACAGAGAACATATCTTCACATTTTCCATACTTTTTCATCTGATGTACTGAAAAGGCTGCAGATTCATAGCCTATGGGATGATTTGTTTATAGCCTACAAGATCAGGATGAGGCAAAAGGTGAAGGTGAGCATACTTCATTTATCATCACGTTTGGTGTAAGCTACACTAAAACATGCCTTTAGGTTGATTCTTACATGGGTAAATAATGCCTTGTGACACATGTACACAACAAAAAACCCATCCTGGCAAAAGCAGAAACCACAATAAATTCTTCTGATGTCTCTCTCTTAAGGCACAGAATCAATAAGCTTTATGTAGTACAAATTCTATGAGCCAGATGACCACTGGTGGAGGCATAAAATAAATGCATTTTTGAAACCAAGGTATTGTATTGGTAAATATTTAAAAATAATGTTAATACAACAGCACAGCCCCCCATCACAGTGTCACTGCGCACCTAGGAAGTGGGCGCTGCATGAGCACCCTGAGTAAGCTCACTGTAGGGGGAGGGCTACCATACTTCCCCTGAAATACCTCCCTGACACTTGCCTTGTGATCATCAAGAGCCACAGAGTTGTACATTTTCTTCCCCGACTCAGTCTGTTCTCCCTTCAGAGATTTTTGTTGAATTTACACAAATTAGTCTTTTATTTGGTGTACATGGTTTACTAGTTACGCCAAACCTCTTTATAAAATGTGTCTGAAAGTGATTCAACCAAAGGCAATGCATACTTCAGGATTAAAGGCTCAAGCAAATAAAAATGTAAAATAAAAACAAACATGGCTTTCTGAATATTCTTTTGTGTATACTGAAGACAAAAGTGCATGGTCTTCGTTCTTGCATGGAAATTGTGTGGATGGCTTTGGTATTTTAACTGAATATTCAGTCATACTAGTTCAGGTGTTCTTTCAGAGGATAACGCATCACAGTCTTTTATGGAAACATTTTTATGGATGGGGGGTTTGTTGTTTAAAGCAGGCATTCTGTTTCACTGTGTGATTGGGTGATGGCTTTCCCCATTGTTTCACCTCAGTGTTGTGAGTGTGTAAATGTTAGACAGTTTATTTATTTATTCTGCAGTACAACCTGGAATGGCATTGGTAGCAATATGCCTGAAAAGTGTATGGCTTTGTGAATTCATCACTCTTCTGTCAGGGAATGCCTACATCAAGAGGTATCAGGAAAAATCCAGATATTTCTGCATGCACCCTTGTCTGAAACATGTCAGATACCCAGTTCTACTGGTTGTGAAAGCACTGTGAAGAAAGAAAAATAGTATTCCACAATCTCCTCAACCTAATGAAATGAAAAAAACTTTAAGGTGGAACTGTGGGTACTGTGTGTGTGTTTGTGTGTTTCAAATGTATTCATCATTTCAAAATTTGCATCAAGCGATACTTTATGTTCATTGATCATATGTTTTGCCCTGTCAAGGCCATGATTATGATCTCCCTCTGTTTTCTTTTCAGGGAATCTATCACCTTCTGTAGGAAAATAAACTGAAAGGCTAAAACTCAGCAAAGGTTAAAAAACAAAACCAAATCGATGTCTGAAACAAATGTATATGCAGCATTTTTGAAATACATGAAAAGTGAAGAAAACGGAACAGTAATTTTGTATGTATATGTCTTTCACTTCCTCTCCTTCTGCACCATTTTCAGTAGTATAGGCTAACAATGACTGGTGCGTCATGAAAATACATATTATTACTTCCAGTCTGCAAACATCTCAGTTTAGCCAGTTTTTTTTTTTTTTGCTTTGTGCTTTACCTTTTTAATCAGAGGCAGATAAAGTGGTTACTGAGTGAGAATTTAAAACTGGTGGTTTGATCAATTTTCTTTTGAAATGCTAAGCTAAGAGGTCTACGTTGACTATAAAGCCAGAGTGAATTAATAATATTATTTGAAAAATGGCATTTGCCAAGGAAGGAAGAAAATGTGGCTATACAGTGCTTGAACAATATCATGGCCTTTTGTCTCTTGCTAAAAAGCAATCCTACATGTTGCCTCTAAACTACAAAGAGACTGCAACCATCTCATGAGGTAATGCTGTGGCCCAAACCTAAGCCTCTGACATAGAAAAGGCAGTTGTTATCTGATATTTTGATTTTTATTCTCAAGACATCTTCGAAACTGTTTCTGTCAGATTCAAATTATAGTTACACAGAGCAGACCCTTCACATATACCTTGGAGAAATACCAACTTTTCTTACCCTGTGCTTATTGTGATAACTTACAGTATTTAATAATTACAGACCTCCTCAACAATGGAGTGCCACGGGGTGTGATGGAGTGCATTTCTACCGTTACATAATCTCTTCTCATCGCTCTCAAAAATACATGACTGCTTATAAATTGCATTTTTTTTTTCCATTATGCTTCAGCACTGTTACTGCAAATGTACAATGGAAGTGTTTTTTTTATCTCCCAGGTTACCAGAGAACACAGAAACAGCATCACCAGAAAGCAATGTTTTGTCACACTGTGACCTCACATGTTCGCAAATTAGAGTAATACTCTGTTTTATCCCTAAAACAGTCCATATCCTTCAATATATCCTTTTTTAGGGGAAAGAGAAAGGGAAATAAAGAATAGGACAATTTATATAATGGGACTTAAAAAAAGGATTCCCCTAGTGGGTGAGTTAATAGTAAGCCTTTGTACCAGCTTTTAGTCTTGCAAAGCCCACTGTTGGCACAAACAGTGTGTGGCTGCTGTGTGGAAAGGCATTGTATGATCAGATGGTATTTTGATTAGACCTAAATGACATTATTCCTGTCTGTCCAATGAAACAGGTCACTATTATAACCAAATACTGCATTCGCACACATTGTTTCAAAACAGGGAAACACAGATGCAATGCAATTGGATTGAAAAATTTTAACTTTGCCATTGCATTCACAAAATGATGTTTTAAAGGTGTGAGATTTTTAAGAGTATAGTGTATGTCTAAAATGTACAAAGCATCTTTACAAGTAATGGTCACGACTCTACCTGCTATAGGAAGGAACACCTGTATTAAAGCAATAAAAATATAATATAGCTATATTGTTTCACCTACACAGTGTACATTTTATCAGTGCTACATTTCATGAGATGTTTTTGATTTTACATTTGAAATTGGGACAGTGATAAAGTACAATTCACTGTGCAAATTTGTCAGCACAATATTTAAGTGGTGAATGTGGATTTACTCATTTGTAAATGACATTAAATTGTATTAAAATTCTTTAAATGGATTACCTTCCCATAAAAGGTTGCTTGTTGTACATACTTTCATGAAATTTGTGTAAAGTGATGCATTCAATAGGTAATAGGAGTTGCTGTACATGTACAACACTGCCTGAACTTTTGTACTGTACTTTCATGTACTTTTGCTTTCTACCTCTGAGCTATCCAGACTAAATACTCCTGTAATCACGCATGCCCTTGGGCAGTGGCCAACAGTGAAATAACATGTTTTATTAAATAAATTATTCCCTTGTTCAAAAAAAGTTAATTTCAGCTATTGTACTACAGGTTTAGCTCAGTACATCTCTCTTGGTTATCTGGAGGGTGTGTCTCCTCTTAATGTTCTCCAGGTGAAGAGGGATGTAAAGATACAGTAAGAGCCAAGGATTCCTGGCATCACATCCAGACCATTCAATTCTCTGACTGCAGCTGTCAGATCTACAGAGGAGTTTATAATTGGCCAAATTATTACCCAAAAACGTTGAGACACATTTAGTTTGTTGACTGTGTGCTGTTATGCACCAGCGACCCTCTACTCCTTAACTGGGCGCTTGCAGTCTGCCTGCACAAGCTGCACAGAAAGTGCTCTCCAATGACTGTCGGAGCATGTTTAACATATTTATATGTACATGTTTATATTCTCCAAAATTTCTAATTAATGATAAACCAATGCACATCATTAAAATGCGGATTATCAGCTTTTATTTAAGGGATTTCAAAATACATTGTGGTTTCACCGTGTAGAAATTATAGCATTTTATACATAGCCCCTCCAATGCACACACAATGTGCATTGTGTTCTTAACATATGTGTGTCATGGTCAATACAAAGAGAACAAAGAGAACAATGAAAGATGCAGCAGGTTCAGCGATGAGGCTAGTACAGATTAGTACTGTTTGTGTGCCAATGGCAGGACTGTTTCAAGTGCTGTTCCAAATGGAGGGATAAATAAAGTCAGCCTGTAGAGGGTGATTGAGTTGACATAATAGATATCCCTCCTGTACCCCTGCAATACACAGGTGTTCCAGTCCAGTGACAGACACAATAGACCAAGCAGGGGAAGTTAGTGAACTACTTGTGCGAGACGGATGAGGCCCGTTCTGAACTAAAACATAAAATGAATAAATAAGGAAAGAAATGGCTTCTTTTCTCTGTTCCTGTTTGGTGACCATCCAGTCAGTCACAGTGCAGCAGACGGCTGTTTCACCAGTGGATGGCCAATCTTTTTGTTTGCCTTCTGGTCTTCTCATGTCCTTTGCCAGAGCATGACATTTTTATCCTCCAGAAAGCCCACTCTGTTTCTCAGTTGGTATGTGCAGCTTTAGCTGCTGGTGCATCAGTGTATACATATTTATTTGTATCACTTCTATCCCTGTCTAGTGGCCCGAAGCTTAATAATTTGGCTTTGAAATACATGTTTCATACTTAACTTACCTGAGTGTGTTTATGGCCATGGCTCCAATTAGTGTTCAACAACAAGAAATATGCATAAATGATATTTATGTGATAAAGACTGTAATCTGGTGATGATACTTTTGAATACATTCACACCTG
Organism: Albula goreensis; assembly: GCA_022829145.1. Classification (NCBI taxonomy): domain Eukaryota; kingdom Metazoa; phylum Chordata; class Actinopteri; order Albuliformes; family Albulidae; genus Albula; species Albula goreensis. Next base: position 28,645,258 of record CM040750.1, read on the forward strand.
ATTTTACTTCTGAGGTTAGTCCACATACCAGGTTTATGAATGACAAATCCATGGTGAACTGCAGTTATTCTGTATGCATGAATCTGTTACATCTATACTTAAATTTACATTCATTAAACATTCATGTCCTATTATGTGGTGGGTTGTTTAAGGACAGCGCACTCCTGTTTCTGCCTTTGAGTAAAATAAATTGAAAGTTATCAAATTAATGATAACATTATCTTAGCTATAGACATCTATTTTGTCCTGAAAATCTCCACAAATCAGTTTTTTCCCTTTGATGCTTTAAAAAATGTACTTTGATCATTAACTAAGCATTGAACATATTCTAGAAACCATTTTTTAAAGTATAATCACTTTCAAAGCCAAGTATGTTTATTTAAAAATCTATTAGAAACATATTATCCCATCGTAGCAGTTGCAACAATGTGGATAACGTGGTGCACATCATATATGTGTGTTGGGTGTGTGTGTGTGTGTGTGTGTGTGTGTGTGTGTGTGTGGTTGTTCCAAAGGGAAGAAGCAGTATGAGTTGTGATGGAGGATTGATGAAGTAATACTGGAAGATTGGTGGATAGATGTCACCCTTGACAGTCTGTTGGGTTGTCTTCTCCTTTCTGAAGTAATCAGTAGGGAAACTATGGCACAAAGAGGTGATTCATATCTTAGTGAGGGCGATGCACGTGTCTAAGGTAAGACCTGGCTCTGCTTGATATGAAGAGATAATATTCATTCTTGTCACCAGCATTTCTGCTTGCAGTTCTCCCTTTCCTGTCTTATCTTTGGCATTGCTGGTGAAACAGCTTTTTGCACTAGTAGACCTGATTTCATTAGTGCATTCAGGGGAGGCAGTAGCCATGTTGTATTATTTTCTAAAATACACTAATTCAGTTTCATATTAGCACAAATATACCATTTTCCATTATTAGGCCAGATTATTCATGGTCATAAAAAAAAAAAATTGTAATGATAAAATTATTTTTTAGTTCACAAAATATAACATTAATAATCATTAGACATAAGAGTATGGTAAACCCACTTAATATAAAGTGGAATAATAAACTGTGGAAAAATGTTGACTTTTACACCTTATGTTGTATTTATTGCACCTGATAATGGGGTCAGTGGATATATTATTATCATGGCACAATTTTTTCTAACCACTTCAACCTCGACATGTGTTTAGATATTTTACATTCTACCCCAGGTCCCACGTGCAAGGCAGAAAAACGTTCTTATGATCCCTGGTCATGACATGATAATAACAATAATACAATGAGTTATTTCCTTGTCTATAAGGTAAAATTGTTTCTTTAAAAACATGCATTTTATAAAATGTTCATTCATCTGTAAACCTCTCAGTTTAGTTTCTCATCAGACTTCAGAGGGTTGGATAATATGAAAAGAGACTTTCCACAACTGGATCATGTGAAAAGAGACTTTCCACAGCTGGTTAATATAAAAATAGATTTTCCTCATCTAGTCAATATAAAAAATAGACTTTCCACAATGGGTTAAAATGTAAAACATACATCTACATCAGATGCAAATAAATTATTAAATGATTACCTTACACTTAGTTTGGAATTCATAACATAAACAACAAAAGTAAAATGTTGAACATTTGTTGGAATTGGTCTACTTCTTAAAAACAAACTGACAATTCATGATGGCACACACTGGTCTTTTCTTAATGACAAATGCCTAGTTTTTCATTTTTAAAAAATCTGCATTATACAATTATAAATGTATAATTACAATGATCAATAATGGAACTGACTAGTGTCAGTTGGGTTGTAATGTAATGAAAAACATTTTTGTGAAAAGCTTCTTCACACAGTGTAACTGTGTAGCAACTTTCATTTGTTAACATTTGAGAGATTTTCATTTATACATGACATACATAGATATATATATATATATATATATTTTTTGCAAAAATAAAAATGGCAAAAAATGTACTATTTCAGGCTGTATGTGCCCTTTAAGCAAATGTGATACATGTGAGGAAATAACTTTGACATTGTAGGTCAGATTGAGATGAAGTTTGATGTTTAATGAATGCACTGTCAATTAACTGTTCTAGCATCAGAAAGTGGCCAATATGCACCAAAATTGTGCATTGTGAGTGCTTTACATAGCCCCCTTTCCATTTGTTAGGTTTCAGAATGTTTTATACGTAGCCATCTTGCCAGAGCAAAAAAAAAAAAAAAAAAAATTAAAAACTATGGAAGATTATTAACAAGCAAATACAACAATATCACCCACATTTACAGTGCTTGGCCTTCTAATGATAATAACACAGTTAGCTCCCAAATACTAATGCATCAAATATGCCTTTACACTGCTTCTGCACTTTACAATATCCATCATATTTGTATTCATTTTCTATTGCAGGTTTCTTTTTATTCAAAGTAACAAGAATATGTAATATTCAGCCTCATTCAGTTAACTCTATTTAATGCAGAGAGGGCTATTTGTCCAGCCTGTATTTCTGTTAAGGTGATAGCTATAATTAAGCTTTTGATATGGGATATCTGTGTTTGCCGGCTTCAGACAGAGCGTTGTGCACCTGCTTTATGGCTCTAATTTAACTTCATTATGTTGACCGTTCAGGGCATGAAACATTGCATGTGTAACTGAGTGGCATACTGAGACCGATTCCTGAAGAGTTTATTTCCACATGCACAGAGTCGTATATGTATTTGTAATGTAAAGAGTTATTCATGGGATTTTACCCATGTTTGCTTTCTCTGTGGGCAACTTTGTTGATTGAATTACAAACACATGCACATACACACATACAGACCACTCACTGTGGTGTTAACTTTTAATAAAATTAAAAGAGTATTGATTTTACTATTACACTGACGTGAATGGGTAACATTTCCAGGTGGCAAAATAAATGCTAGAACACCTGCATAAGGATAAGGTTACTATAGTGATAGTTTCTATTCTGCAGCTTGAAAGCTCCACAAATAATACACCCTCTTTAGGCAACAGAATGAGAAATGGCTCCACCAGTGGCTAGACCCACTTAAAAATTGCTGTAGCAAGCCTCTTGACCACCTGACATTCATATTTCAGTGACTATTGTCAATGTAGAAAAACACACCTCCAACAAAAGCTAACTAATGGATATATCCTAAATGACTAAATTACTGAGACAAACTTAGCACTCTTCGGGGCTTGGTGACTTGACTTGGTGGTTCAATTACAACAGACCTGTACCTTTGAAGAGCTTAATATGGTTTTAACTGGGCAATTATAATGGTAATGAGCTCTGGTTGATATTTACTAGAGAGCTGTGTCATGTAAGATGTTTTGTAAATAAGTTGAGTGTGAATTGATAGTCTGGCTTTGGGGATGCCATTGATTTGTACCATTAGGGGAAGCTTCTGCCAGATCAATGTACTTGTTCATAGGTTTTTAATGGAAAACACAATGTAATATCAGCTCTTTCTGAAACTGATGAATCAGCACATCTTTTAAAGAGGTACAAAATACCTTTACAATGGGTAATTAACCCTTAATAAGCAGATGACACATACAAAACAGCATGAGATATATGTTATTCACATAAGCTGGACCGACGAACCATTACATTGGTGTAGTCAACTACTGTAATGTTGAGGAGAATGCAGCTAGCATTATCTCAGTTAGCTGTTATACCTTGCCAGTTTTGGTGAGGCAGGGCACATGGTGGTTGATCTTTTTCTGGTTTTTCCTCTGCTATGAAATAAAAATAAAACCCCTTTTCAATGGTGTTCCTTTACAGGTGCATGCCCCCCCCCTCTGTCTCTCTCTCTCTCTTTCTCTCTCTCTATCTCTGTCTCTCTCACACACACACATCTGACGATCACAAAGACTTCGTCCACCTGCCAATATTAACAGTAATATGAAATAGAAATTCCTTCCCTGAACAGACACTTTTCTTGCAGTGAGTCAATATTGCCTTTATGAACATTGGAGCAGTTCATAGATGTGCCAGATCATCTGTGCAGCTCTGAGAGGGGAAACATTCAAATGGAAAAAAAATCCAGCTGACAGATGGTTCCCAGGTTTGTGCTTTAGATTTAGTTTAAAAGCAACATACGGCAGCACTGCTCCCTCACTGTGCCTCAGGTAGGGAATTCTACACAATTCAAAAGAAGGTAAAAAGCAAAGTAGATACGACTTCCTGTGTGCTTTGTGGAAATATTCAATCTCATCTATTGTATTCAGGTTCCCCTGTCCATCGCTTGTCATGTATTTGGTTTGGGGCGGCATAGCCCCAGGGGAATCAATTCATTTCTTGTCAGCGGGAATAGTGGTGTAATGACACCATCTCTACAACTCAGTACAACTCCAGTTATGGGAAACAATTCTAACTCTCCAGCCCACAAACTTTGTTCTACTTTTAAACCTAGATGGATGAACAGAAAGATTAGTTGATCAAACTTACATTTGTGTCTATATAATTTGGGATTTCTGTGATTTGTACTTTCATTCATTACACCAAAATGAATGTTTGTGTTTTGACATAGATTTTATTTAGCACCGCATGTTGGAACAGCTTGAAACATTTTGAAAAGCTTTTCTGTCATTAGAGGAGAAAAGTGATAAAACTAATGAAGTAACCAATGTTAGACAAGCAAATGAAAATCAGCCCTCTGTGTTTTATATCCCCCATTATATGTGTACTATATATATATATATATATATATATATATATATATATATATATATATATAGTAACATGTAAAATACAAACTTTTTATGTTGTGTTGTGTGATGAGTTTATATCCCCCATTATACATACATATATCCCCCACAGGCTAGCTAGCAACTTTACTCAGAAAGACTAGGATTTACCTTAAGGTTCCATGATCTATATTTTTCAAATGTCTTTGAAAACATTTGCAATATGAAAATCTGCAGTCATGTTTTTATTTAACCTTTTCAATATTGAGTGACTTCTTGAGACACAGCTTGTCCCTGTCTGCATAGATATTAGGAAACAAATGTTGGCAGCTCTCATTTGAATTCATGGAACAATGGTAGGTTCTGAAGTTCTCCGCTGAATGCCTGCAAAATGATATATGTCCTCTAATTACATTTCACTTACGCTGTAATTATGATGCAACGCAATAGTAACTACCGTGATAAATTGCATTTCAATAAAAATGTCATTCGCTCTGCCACCATAAACTTCCAAGTGAAGCATAGTACTGTCTGTCATGAGCACGATCTATTATAGGTGATTTAACACTGTTTATGTGTTCAGATAAGCAGCCGAAACACAATCTGGTCTTTGGTTCTCTTCAAAAACATTGCAGGCAGAAATATGGAACACACATTTTTTTCATCTTAGAAAGCATTAATACATATGACATGTAGTCTCAGTGACATGAAGTGTTAGAGCGGCTGGCTGCTTCACAGTGATTGCCTACACCTGGTACCTGTAGGCATATTAATGAGTGGAACAAACCAAGCACTATTATGACCACAATACTGCTATGTTGAGAGTCAGTACACAAAATAATTTCACAGCTACATTTACATACAGCCTACTTACCATACATATAGAGAAAACATCAAGAAACAGTCATGAACAGATGTTGATTAATCAGTTTGATGTTACTGAATGTCAAAAGCACAAATAATGTAATGGGCTCAATATGAATTACAGACAACTGATGCAGAATTCAGAGCATTAATTATATTCACTGAACAAAATTTGTTCAGAATGACTAAAAGACAGGTTAAAGCACTCATAAAAATATTACAATAATCAACAGGATAAATGGCAAACTCATGCAAGTACATATCCTTCTAGATGAAAGAAGTACCAACTAATTCTCTCTCTCTCTCTCTCTCTCTCTCTCTCTCTCTCTCTCTCTCTCTCTTGTTCTCTCTGTCTTTCTCTGTAGCTCTCTTAGTCCCTACCCAAAGAACATACACAGATGCCTTGTCAATGACCTCCAACCTGTAAAGAAGTGTAAGTTTAATCTCATAAAATGAAACTTAGTGTATAATTTGTTAGTAGGTAACATTGCTTCACTGAGTATTTTGTTGTTCTCATGATGTTCTTACTCATGATGCGAGGAAGAGAATTGTAACAGTAAACATTTTGCAACTACATGTTGATGTTATTTTAACCTGTGTTACTGTAATATAATGGGAGCATGTTTTTGAACAGATCCAGAGTTCTGCATAGCCAAATTCCCAAGTGTGATTATTTGCACCTGGTGAGATGCCCAAATTACAGCAACAACAAAGCATAGAGAGGAAATCCTTCAGTGCTTTGGTCTCCATATCATCTAAGACACAGACACACTCTAACATCCCCACACTAAGGTAGCAACAGCTTTAGCTGAGGAGTGCTTTTATACATTCCCACCAGAAACCAAAAGCCTTAAAATATACATTTTACATGGTGCATCATTGCTTGGCCACACAGTTTCTGTCTGCATAGCTGACAGTTTAAAGGTGGCAGCGCAAACTCTGTCCCCATACATATTTGTTGTGAGGTTTTGAGTGTGAGCCCAGTCATCCGAAGCGATTCAGAGATGCAACCATCTATAAATACCCACCCTTTTGCCCCTCTCAATCTAGGATCCTCTCAGATACACCTGCACACCACTATCCCAGAATGCCTCTCTCCATTATTGAAGGGCTTCTTTTAAGACAGCCGGATGAAGGCATTCTCAGGGTCATTTCCACTCACAAATGCAGACATGCAAGGTTGGGCTTCGTTCAGCCTTGTGATTGCATTTGCCTTCCTCTGCAGTGGAATCCATTTGTGATGTATTATTGACACAGCTCAGCTCTGTCACGCCAGGAGAACACGGACCAGGTGGTGATCTTCCGAGCCTGCTCTCTGGACACTGGCCTCTAGAACTCTTTTTATGTGAGTGAATTGATGGTGCACCGGTGAGAAGAGCTCCATTTGCCAAGTAATGGAAAGAGTGTTGGGGAGTCAGTGAAACTGTGGCCAGGCAGATCTCTAAAGCTGATGGAGTGCTGTGCATTTAGTCCCTGATGGATGTCAACCTTCACCAGATTTGTCCTGCTTTCAAATAAGTTCCATTACTCAAGCATAGTCCTGTCACACACACACACACACACAGCCACACACACACACACACACACACACACACACACACACACACACACACACACACACACACACACACACACACACACACACACACACACACACACACACACACACACACACACACACAGCACTGATATACGCACATACACATTACTACGAGTGAAGCAATATCACTCATTGCCCTTACCTGTGCCGCTCTCCATTGTTTGTGTATTTGGTGCAGCATGTCAACTTCTGTAATAATTACCAGCTCAATTGAGTGGCAGAGAGGATGTTGATTTAATGTTCATCTCACCCTCCTTCCCGGGTCCTCACAATGAAAGGTTTATTACTTGTTAAATACTGCAGTACAACATATTTGTATATGGTAAGGTTTAAGGTAACAAACAACACAATCCCACATTCTGGAGCTCCCTGATGGAGTGCACTGAACTTCTTTAAATTGAGAAAGCAATCTGTGACATATCCTTCGATTGAGGATATTAATTGAACTTTTGTCAAGTCTTACCGATCTTGAAGTTAAATTTTTACATCAGCCATCCATCAGTTCATCCTATGGTGGCAATAATGTTTTTGCCAATAAATGTTCTGCAAATGAAGATTTTCTGGACACAACACTTTCTTTGTTTTATTTTGTCTTTCTCAGACCAATTTAGAATTTAAATGTTTAAATTTAATTTTATAAATTACAGTATTTAGTAATCTTCTGTTCTTTGTTAATTAATAAATGTAACCTGTTAATATTTTTTCTTATTTATTCATTTATTTATTTATTATTTATTTTTTCAGTCCATCTTTTCTCTTGTAGACAGTTTTTATCATTCACCAACACAATCAGTCCCCAATTTTCATGCATGTACAGTTAATATAAACAAGCATAAATTCAAAGACTGTGGTATATTTACATATGCTGTACAGTATTGTATAGGAAAACCATGCTCTCCCTTAATTCACAAATCTGAATAGATTTTTCTAATTTGTGAGGTTAGTTTAAATTTTACAAGTGAAATTTCACAATTTAGGGAAAGTGAAAGTTGTGGACCATGCACAAGGGGCATGGATTGAATCTGTAAATTTATTTATTTTTAAAAGTTTATTTACCATGATTTTTGGCCTTTTTTCCCCAACCTGAATGTTCAACTGAGCTTGTTGACCTCACCGCAGCACCTGCCCTGACAGCTGTGGAAGGAGAAGTCAAGCATGTGACTCCTCTAATTCATGTGATGATGCTCTTGCTTGTTTTCATGTTGCGGCTGCACCACCAACTGCATGCTGCTGATGATGCTGGAGGAAGATGTGGACAGTGTACAGTACCCAAGCATAACAAAGAGGGTGCTATTGTGATGAGGCCAATGGGAGTTTAGGCTGACCTACCCTGTGTTAAACCCCAGCAAGGCTGGCCAATTGTTGCCTTGCCAATGGGGCCTCTGGTTGTTGCTGGGTATGGTGAAGCTGGGAATTGAACCCCTGACCTCAGGACCTGTAGGCAGCAATTAATCCTATGAGCCACTCAGAGGCCCAGCTTTTTTATTTTTTTACCACTGAACATATTTTTTTTTGTATTAGCGGATTTCTGTAAGTGTAGAATGTTCTGTTAAAAAAAAGAATAATAATAATAAATGTTATTTTGGGATGTCCTCTGTATGTGGAAAGCCCAAAATGATATTGTTTTGAAGCTTTTGCATTACATCTTGAATTATTAAAGTGGCACAATATAACATCTGTTGTGTTTCCAGTCAAAACTGACCAGTATGATTTTATTAGCAAAGAAAGAACAAAGGCCCAAAACTCGGAGGTGGACAACTCTGGCTTCAGAAATTAAAAGTCCTACCATGTATTTGTTCCGCCCATTCATTAAAAGTAGGTGAGTTCACTAATTAGCTCATGCACCTGGAACAAATACATGATAGGACTTCTACTTTCTGAAGCTGGAGTTGTCCACCTCTGCCAAAACTACACATGAAAACTTGACCATATTATAAAATTAATGTCTGAACATATTAAAGAATAAAAGTAATAATAACTGTATTACTAACAATAACAAAACTTTAAAATGTTCACAATCTGGGGATCACGTGGCCATGACTGTGTACCCCGTGCCGAGATTCTTGCAAGGGCAAACTGCAAGAGCATAGAGGCCATGGTCACTGAGCACTAACTGGGCTGGCTTGAGCATGTCATCAGGATGCCTCAAGAACGCCTGCCATGTCATCTCAGCCGCCAGTCTGCAGGTGGTCAGAATCAGAATCATATTAAATGAACTACATTTTTCAGAGAGAAAACTTGTAAATTTGGTGAACACAAAGCCATTGTGACAAGGACTCATACCATAATTTTTACCTTGTTGTGCCCAAGTCAGTCTCACTAGAGAAGCAATTACACGAATCCACCATCCTGCTGCAGGGGTTGTTGCAGAAACCCTTGCTCCTCAGAGCTGTGTCCTCTGATCCCTCCTCCCAGGCTGGATTTTCCCATGCCAATCAACAGCTGGGAGGGGAATGTGTCACTCTCATAGTTTTGTCAGCATTCTATTCTGCTCATCTTCTGAGGGAAGAACACAACCTGTTACTGACAGTGCTTACTGTAGTTGATCTCAGCTGCCCACCTGCATCTGACACATTTGAAGTTGACAGATAGTCAGTTAAAAATATATTGGGGAACTAGCCACACTAGCCTGTAGCATCATGGGAATATGTACTCATTATGTCTACAGTATTTACAGTAATTACAGAAGAACATTTGCTAAATTTCGGAGGGGCAGTTATAATTACTACCAGGTCTAAGTAATATACACTATCGATCATTTACTTTGATGGAGGGCTCAAAAAGGAGAGTTCTACTTTGGTGGCATGGCTCACAGAAGTTGGAAGCGTCTTGCCTCCTCTGGACAGACAGCTTCTGGATACTGTATTACTGAAATGATCCTGAAAGTCCATGGCTTGGTTTTTGTTGAGGAAGAACATAGTTTGTCATATTCTCCACTGCTTTGTCCATGGTACAGTACAGTGCTATGCCCACTGAATTCAGATCAATATGTGGTGGGATTGTTATGAAAAAAAAAAAAAAAAATCATAATAAATGCAGAATGCATGTGTATGTTTGTCTGTTTGTGTTGGCGGCAGGGGGTGTGTGTGTGTGTGTGTGTGTGGGGGGTACAGAACGGGGAGGTCCTTCAGGGAGAAACAGCTCTATATCAGAACATTTGAGTGTAATACCAAGGCTGCTCCTAAGACTAAGTGAAAGAGTCATGAATAAACATGACATCTTGAAATTTTGCGCTTGCCTCACATCCTTGCAGAAGCCATGCAGAGCCTACTTTTCATATGCTTTTATTTGTTGTAGGAAATCTCAAGGATCTCACTCACAGTAAACATCCTCCAAGACATTCCAAATATTTCCCACCTGCAGTCACTGTACTGAACTCACAAAGTCCTGCATAAACAACCATTCTCTTGAGTCTGTTCCAAAACCACTCCAGCAAAGTGGACCTTTTAAGTGAAGACTGAATGTGGAAATTATGCTAAAGAGCTGTAACGATGGTCTTTTCACTCTCAAGAACAGCATCCAGCACCAAGATGGATTTTTAATGTGTGATGTTTATTCTGACATTCCTCTTAGCTCTTAGCGCTGTGAAATTATGTCTGTATGGGCATTTAGGTTTCCTGTCCCAGCAAGAAAAAAAAGGACAAAACATATATTACATTACATTACAGTACATTACAAACACAAGGGGATGAAATGGTCTTGGAACATTGTAGTATCATTGTAAAAAGGCATGCTGTCTCCCTGTGTACTAGTGCAGTGTTACACAAGCTGGATGCCATATAAGGATTTATAGCACAGCTTGAATAAATACCTGAGACTGGCTGATTACTGTGTCTGTTTATTATTGCTCTAAGAAAATGCAATTTCATTAATGTATGAGTGAAAATCTTAAGTGAAAGTTTAGTGTTGGTGAAATTCTGCAAAAACAGGGAATTCACAGCAGCTTGAACATGACCTATTCATGAACGAGGCTTTCAAACACACAACTTCTCAAATACTCTTTAACATGCATGTAATTCCGGCTAATGTATCTTATCTCTGCCAGACTGTTACAGTTCAAACAGTATGCATTCATATATCTCTGATGCAGGCAAGAATTCCTCAATTCATCAAAGAAAAATGCATGCTTAAGATTCAGAGAAAGGATGCATTGTAAACATAGAGCTGAATGTGCCAACCAGTACAATATATCCAAAAAAAGAATTCTCAGCAAAACTCACATTTACATCAACCACCAGCTCTTTCATGAGATTATTGTGGAAGTACAAGTCAACAGGAGGGGTGGATGTTAGAAGCAATGACCTACCCAGCCAACAAAATGTAGCTATACAAATCTAAAGGGATCAATCAGATTTTGGGTATCCTGTGCTGAAGATCATCCATAATAATGCATGAATATTTTCCCTTTAGGTATAGTTTCTGCTTTGTTTCTATGGTTATTGCTTCCATAGCAACAGTAGTGCAACATTATGGTTTTTTCTTCTCTCTCTCCGGTTACTTTTTTATTTAAAAGTTAAAATAAATTTGTGTGACTCAGACCTGAGGTAATATTTATCCAATCTATAAACAAGGTGAAGCCGGTTCTTCTGAACCAATCTGTGATATGAAGAACCAAAGATTGCATGTTATTTTGCCTGTGAAGTATCACTGGAGACAATGCAATTCAGAGTTGATATCTGTATCAGTATGGAGTGGGGTTGGATTGTAATCTGCAATAGGAATGGAAAAAAAAGGTTTGTAATTGTATTGTTTTATCCTTCTGTTTTATACTCTATCTATTGTTCATACATGAAATCAAAGTATGCAGTATATTGAGTGCCATCCATAATGATTGGGCCACTTTATTTCCTTGAGTTGGTTTTAGTTGTTCAGCTCTTCCCATCCAGCCAGCTTTGATTGACTACTTACAACTGGGCATTATGTGGGGCTAATCATGGTGTGTATAAGCAGTCTGTAGTCTCTTAGATTTCATTTGCTTAACGATGGCTCCAGGCACACTAGTCTAATTGACATCCCTCCCTTTGTACTAGTTTGATTCAGTTTTGTTTTGTATTGTGTTGATTTGTTGTTGTATGTTATGCATCTATTTACACTCACACACACACACACATTTACACACACACACACACACACACACACACACACACACACACACACACACACACACACACACACACACACACACACACACACACACACACACACATATATATATTATTTTACTTATTCTTTATATGTCATTTCCTCTTACTTTCCATCCTTTTCCCCAAAACTGTAGGAAATATTAATCAAAATATAAAAAAGCAAAACATCTCGACACACATACATATAAACAGTTGTATAACTGAACACACCTTTAATCTCAATCCAACGATTACATACCTCTAAAGGAGTGAACAGTGAACTTTCCAATCAAATTGCTCATACCTCTGGAAGTGTCAATGTAACACAAATGGATTGATGTGGGCAGGAGGAATGTGCCCTCTGGTTTTTGGAGAAATTTTGTGATCAAGACACATCAAATTAATTTCAGATGAAGTAAGGCTGCTACTAGAATCATCTTCTTAGGTCTGAGCTCCCTGAATTTTGGCATATGATGTGAATAGCAGTGTTTGTGAGAAAAAAAGCTTGACAGCTGATCCAGACTCTTCCTGTTCAGATTCTTTTCTCATATTCACTTTCTAATAGTTTGAAATGATTTGTATCTGGTATTTAAATTTTCATCAGCAGCACACTGCAACATTTGTTTAAACAATCAGAATGAGCTACAATGCGCTTTACCTTGTTGAAGTGAAGGTTTGGCACTTTGATTAAAATAAGCCTTTTCCTTTATGTGAGCTGTATGTTAGTCTAAAGTAGTCATTATGTAACCTTAATTTTCTTACATCTTAAAAGCAACATCATATATTTACACATTCATGAAATATGTGTAAATAATTGTATGCAACCTTGGCACAGTGGCACTACAATGGCACATTCATGAGTGTGAAGAATGACTTGCTAAAACATTGACAGAACATTGACATACAGCTGTGTCTGTGAATGTCAGGTACAGGTACAGAGCCCTCCTGCCTCATCTGCCAGAAGAATCCAAGTCCATACAGAGCATCTTAGGAATGCTATACATCAAAAAATATTCTAACCTGTTCTTACTCAGCTCACCACAATGCATTTTCCGGCCGTCAGACTAGCTTCAACACTTGATGTTGCATTTAAGATATTATCATCCACGAATATATAACTTTTATATTTATATGTAGATTTACAATTTTACATTTTTACATTTCAGAATCCTTTTTAGTGGAACAAGACTTGGCAACTTAATTCTTCAGACCTTGTGTTATTATCATTATGTTCAGCGACAAACAGAACACCTATATTATCCCTGTGCTTCTCCTGACTCTGCACTTAATCCTCTCAAACTTTGTGTTCATTGTTCAAACCATGGGTCCAATTTAATCATGAAATACATTTTTTAACTTATCCAAAGACCAACTAAAATTACATTTTTTGTCAAATAGTGTAATATGTAGATGAATTAGATGTATATTGTTGGAGACGAATGGACATTTTGGCTTGCTTCTTCCACCTTGTCCGCTGATGTGATAGAAGATGAAACCGTGGGTGTGGCATGAAAGAGTGTGTCCTGCAGCACCCCCTGCCAGGCAGCAGTGGTGCAGTCCCTGAGCCTATCAAGTTGTTCTCTTTGGGCGGTGTTTTAGAGTGCCAAAACAAGGCCCTGGGGCTTCCACAAGGTGCAAGAGCAGCCGTGGAGCCCATGACGGCTCTACACCACCCTTACATTTTTATGAAAACAGACAGCCATCATACTAACAAGCCTCCTATGGAGTGGTCCGCTCAGTCCTCAGAAAGACTTACTGACGGGGTTCATTTCTCAGCTCGTATATGCAGGGGTGTTAACACATCCAAGGTCCTGTCCCCTCTGTGTTTTCACATACTGCCAGTGGCACTGAATTCAACTGTCTGCTGAACATCGGTTGCACAAGTTTGATTGCTTACTTCAGTACATCTGTCTCATGTGGTCTTTAAAACTATTTCCATGCAGGCTTTGTCTCATGTAGGAGTGTTTTTTTTATTCCTCAGGATTCTCTATTTAGACTCTACACATGTATTAATGCATAGTTTCATCATAACACATCACAGGTAATTACACAACAATTGCTCACCCGCCAGATTTATTCAAGGCAAAGAATTAAAGTATAATTAAGAACAATCATGACTAACTACAAAGCAAAACAGAATATTGAAATTGGTAATAAAATTACAGTTTATATGAATCTCAAAGAAATCATTAATTCAGATTACAATTCAGTTTCAGATTACAAAACAGTAAATGCTGAGGGCCAAGCTGTGAAGGGTATGACAGTCAGTGGAGGACTTTGAACATGGATTAGCAGAACAAAACTGATAGCAAAAATATAGGGGCAGCCCAGAATTATGATCTCACAGAATATTCATTTTGGAGACACGATGAAATATAAGGATATAAAGAAATTTTCAGTTTCAGAGAGCCCAGAAATGTATGATTTTTTCTAATGACAAGCAAATCAGAGTTTAATATTACTAAAACATGTGTAGTTAATGATAGTTGTGGTCAAACTTAAGTTTATGAATACACAGAGATTTGTTGGCAAAATAAGGTAATTATTACTGTTTTCTGAAGCTGAGGTCCTAATCTGGGGTGACTCAAACAGCCTGCGTTTAGCACATTATCCATTTGTAAAGATGGATATTTACTGAATCAGTTCACCTTGCTCAGTAGTGCACCTGCAGTTCCCCACCTGGGAAAATAATGCAACCGTTCAAGCCTAGCTCATTAAGCACTATGTGTACCCATATAAATGTCCCAATGGTTGCTACTACAGGCCAGGCAATATGGAACGAGCTGGTTAGTGTGATGTTCTGCTATACTGGGGTTGCCAGCTCCATGAGCACCAGTCTTCACACAGTCTGGGTACACAGATTGGAGAAGCAAAGTGGGATCCAAAATAATGATTCAGTGAATTTTAATAGATTGCTGCATTTTGCCAATACTCAATCGCTTCACAGAGGAACCACAAGTTCTTTCACTTTGCCTTTTTTCTTTCCTACATTCTTTCACTCTTTATTTATCCCTGCCCTTACAGAAGAGTGGGATAGATTCCTGAAAGGGTGCCGATCAATGTAATTCCCCTCCTGTATTGAGTAGATGACAGGGGTCTCTTGCTCTCCTTCTCTCTCTCCCTCTCTCTTGCTCTACACCTATGCACATCTGACCAGTACGAGGGCCTAATTCAGATGTGGTCGGCAGGCCGCACAGATAGCACGGGAGCGGTCCTAGGCCCACCTGGGCCGTGAGCACAAAACCTCCCCCCCATGCAGAGCGCTGGGAGATATTAATGGAGTAATCTCTGAGGGACCGTCGGGCGACACACCACCGGCACACTCCATCCCTCATTTGAGGGGCCTCGGCAGCTGTGTGCACACCTCGCTGAGAACAGGGACAACCAGAACATTTACAGTGGAGACCACACCAAACAAACTTGCCTGGCTTAGCCACTCTCTTTGGCCCAGTCAATTTATTCACATACCAAATGAATTGTGGAGCCACACTCACCAATCAACTGTCCCACCTTGCCTTAATAACCTTCTCATACCTAACTCCACCACCTTCACCTCATAATGGCGCATCCTACTTCACCCTCCTCTTACAGGAACTGCACCCCCCTTTTTTACAGGCACAGCACACCCTCTCTGGCCCACACTTTTATTTTTCCACCTGCTGAGGCTGCTGCATTTGAATGTGGTGGCAGAGTTCAGGTGAGAACCATGCTGTTAAGTTCTGCTGGATGAGTGATGGTGCCCAGGCGCAGCATGCCATCTTTGCTGAACATTAAAAAAAGAAAAAAAAAGCCAGCAGTCTGTGGGCATTTCAGATGGCACTGGAAAGGGCCTGATGCCATGGTTACTGTGAGGCCACAATCAAAATGGACAGACATAGCATGTTTCAGAGTTGAGCTATGCCATCCAGCTTAGCCCCTTTGATTAGCACTGGCACAGGCAACTGTAACAGGTGTGAAACATTAACCCAAAAAAAAAAAAAAAAAAAAAACATAAATAAATTATTTAAATGACATCAATCTCTATGAAGCAAGAATGTGTTTTACAATGTTTGAGAAAACGTTTGAGATTGAACGGTGATTCAACTTCGTAGGGGGATGCTTAAGCATTCAGTATTCAGAGCGGGCAAATCGAACTTGCCTTACATTTTTGATATCTAGTAGCATAGGCAGACTGATCTATTTTATGTTTTTTATGCCATTTGTTACATCTAAATGTATTTAAGTTTCTTTTTAAATCTGTGGATCAGTGATTGTGTGATATACTCTCCGCATATGTACATTTTTTCCAAATAAATACCAAATAATGTTGGTAATATCATTTTAAAACCGCTGGACTCCTATGTTATCATCTTACAACAAAATAGGTTTTTCATCATGCTATCAGTCAATACTAACATCAGAATCTCACTCCATCATTTTCCCCTCTTGGTGCGTCAACTTCATTTATTTTATTCCCCTACCAGTGTAGTTTCCATGAAAACTAGGTCACCACAGCTTCACACAAATAAGAAATTCTTTGACACCAGTGTAGCAATACTCTCTCTGCTTGCTTTATAAGGGCCTCTGTGAGAAAGAACAAAATTAACACCAGAGGGTGCCAAAGCTTTGTCGGTTTGCAGACAGAGGAGTCCCACATCTTTTTTTGGAGGGGTGGGGTTGGATAACGGGGGTGTCTGAATTTTTATTTATATCATATCTAAAGGTCATTTCTGAATTTTCCTCATTCTATGGGAAACATTTTAGATCACTTGCTCTGAGGTTTAATGGAAGCCAACCAAATGAAAGAGAAACAGGAGAGAGAGTGTGTGTGTGTGTGTGTGTGTGGGGAGGGGGGAGGTCCTCCAGCTATTCATGTTTCTTTCCTCTTTTCTAAATAAAAAAATAGAAATGATCTGGACGAGGGTTTTCTATGCAGCCTCAAAGCTTTTTATTCCTTACATCTGTTTGCTTGTTACTCTTGCCTCTGCTGTTCAGTATCTCCAGTGCTCTCTAATTTGCGATTTCACCGTCGACATGATTCTGACAGCCCTCAGCATTCAACCCCCCCTCCCAAAGCGTGTGCTGGTAAAAATTGGCCTGGGCCCAAAGAGCAAGAGATGAGAACTGCTGTGAGTTATCAGGCCAGCTCTGAGCAGGAATGGAGTATTCTGGGTAATCACCCTTGAAAGCACAGGGCTGGGGCCTGGTCTGGAGAGGCCTCAGCATACCCTGACAGCTCAGGCCTGGTGTGCTGCTGTCTGCCTGCCAAAGAACTCTGATACAATCACTGTCCTTTTACTGTGGGAGACTGCCCTTACAAACCTGGTCCTACAGACCTGTGAGAGGGGGACTGCTATTATATACCCACACACTTTAAGGAGGTTAGGGTGGGGATTGGTGGGTCTCCCTCTTACAAATACGTACATTCTTGGAGAAGAGAGTAGAAAGCCCACTGTTACAAATACACCATTTTTTTTTTTTTTTTTTTTTGGGGGCAGGGTCTGCTCATACTTTAAATTGATTCTCACATCCAAATATCTTAGAGCATATAATTGTGTGCAATAATTAAATATCTTAGAGTCTGTTTAGATTTGGTTAAAGGTAAAAAGGGGACAGACAGTGAATTATAATCATGTTTACACATGAGACATGCTTGTCTCTGGTTGGTTGCATACTTTGCTTCACCCAGAACATCACCCCCCGATAGAAATCTAACCTGCAGACTGTATATGGGATGAGAGAGACATAAAACAGAATTAATTAAGTCTGCTCCTTTTTGACATTTGTACCTTCAGAGAATGCAAAGCAGCAGAATATATTAAACATTTTTAAGATGAAATAAAAAACTTTTGATACCTTTTCATTCTCAAACATCTCAGTTGTGTAAGGAATGTAATGTATATATATATATATATATATATATATATATATATATATATATATATATATATATATATACATATACATTAAAAGGGACCTTACAGGATAGTTATTTTTGTGGAAGGTAATTTAAGAATTTTAAGAATATGTGCATATGTGTGTATGAGTGTGTGCGTGCGTGCGTGCGTGTGTGTGTGTGTGTATGTGCGCACGTGTGTGTTTCTGTGAATTAAGAGCAATGTTGCACTTCTTTAACCTGGCAATATGTTCAAAACCACTTAACTAATTGCTGTTGAGCAAGCTGCTGCCTATGTGTGGAAAAATAATACTTTTATGGCCATGTCAAATACTAGGTACTGTAATTAACAAATATTGGGAAAGGGGCAAAGTCCACAGCAAAGCCAATTAAAGGTGCTGTTTTCAAAAGAAATGCATTAACTTATGTTTTTGCTGCATATGTGCATTATCTATGTTTTGTATAAACTCAGTGGTACATTTTCCTTATTTATGTGTTTGTGTTATGAGTTTGCATTTTATGACCTTATTCTTTGGTGTGCAGAATCAGAGGGTTCTGACCATCACATGTTTGCCTTATGAGTGCTGTCATTTGCACATTGCACTTGTGCTGTGTGCATACCAGCTTTATGCATGTGTGCTATGTGTGTTTGTGTGTGAATTACATACTTATGTAAGAATGAGGTTATGTGTGCACACCTGTGTGAGTTATGCCCTGGGTATATTTGAGGTCATGTGTGCACTTAAGGATGTGCACATGTATGAGCTTATAAATAATTATTGAACAGAGCATTCTTACTGATGGTCCCTGACACCTTACATGTCGTGCAGGATCTTACATGTCATCTGCAGTATAAAACTTAACATGCATATTTTATTTTTTATTTGTGTGTTATGATTAATGTTTAAGTCTTTTTATTTGGATTCGAAGGTGTATCCATCTCTATAATACTCTTTATCAGTTCAGGAGAGTGCCGATTTGTATGAGCTTTCTGTGAGTTGCCATCTGCCATCTATCCCTTCTATGTATTCTCCTCTCCCCAAGCTTAACTCTTCAGTCATAGCACCATAGTGCTGTACTACTGAAATATTTGGCGCAAACTGCAGACACCTGTTTGTGTCTCAGCTGCGTGCTGAAGTGGGGAATACCTTGCCGACTAAACGTTCCTCTACCAAGGCAAGTCTACAGCCCATTATTCCCTCCTAGTGAAGCCATTGACTAAGGTCAGAACTTGTGTGTTCAAGATTCTATTCCACTGATTATTACACAATGGGATACAGTGCTTTGGCTGGACTAGCTATTTTACAGCATTGTTGTACTCTATAGAAAGCAAAACCCACAATGAAAATGCATCCACCAGAGATATGAACTCTTATGTCGACAAAACACGCAAAACAGTATGCACTAATTCTATTATCTCAGTGATATTACAGCGGTCCTACACATACACAAGAAGTGAATTTGCCTGACAGGGTTCTGTCAGTTTTGCCCCAGGGATGTGGTACTCAAGCAAGCTGGCACTCAGGTGAGCACACAGAACTTCTTCTTGATTAAACTGTGTCAGCTGAGCCCTAAAACAACTTTCAACTTGATTGTGTGAAAGAGCATCATGGTGACATAGAAATCATGTGACCCTTTTTTTATTTCCAGTCCTCCACGTTACACAAATTTATCATGGGGAGGAGCCTAGTTTAGGTAATAAAAAGGGCTGAAAATGCACAGCAGCAACACTCCAAATGCACTGCCAAGCTGGGCTCTGAGCGACAGATGTCTGATATGTGTGGCACAGATTAACTGAATGAAGACCGGGTGCTCAGTCTGGCTGAGAGGCTCGGGTTCCTCCACTGTCCCTGAACCATATGCACGCCACTGCATGTCCACTAGGAGGGAAAGGAAGATGGGCTTACGTTTGTCCTTGAGAACTCAATCCACCACTAATGCACAACCCTCACGTACTGCAGAATGAACAACCACTCTTACTAAGATCTACTGAAGATAACCTCCTTATGGGTGTGGCCAAACTGCCAGTCACTGCCTTGATTTTAGATATTTCCACACAAGTTATATGGTTTTGCATTCAAATATTATACATTTATCACACATAAAAAACAACCTGAAGGGGGGGAAGGGTGATCTCATAACACCAATTTTCAAAATAAGAAAAGAATCAATAATTTAATCAGGTGTGGGGCATTGTCACCAGTATCACTGTTTGTCTGTTGTCGTTTGCTTCATTTTTTCTTTTTCTTCCTCCATCTGAGCGAAACAGCATGCGGATATTAATTGGATCAATAAGGAAGGCCCCTGTGGTCGGGGGAGAAACAATATGCCATGTATTTAAATCTTTTTTTTTTTTTTCCAGAGCGAAGTGAGAAACGGAATGATAAACCTCCTCTTTAATGCAGAGTAAAAAGGTTTATCTCCTCACATAATGTTCCATTCTGAATCGCCCACGGTGACGACCAATCGAATTGGATTAAGAAAAAGTGGCTTGGGGCTGCACCACAGCTGCAGCGGATTGATATGGGGTTTAAGGTGAGCCCAGAGTGTTTACTTGGCTGGACCTAAAAGACCAGCAATGACACATACATATTTCATAACATCAATTATACTAATGCGTAGCTAATAGTTTAGCCTTGACTGGGTGTTTTCATAAGAAAATATCCTATTAAGTTTAAGCAAGTGAGACTGCACCATGGTATAACCAACCAATCAAACTGTGTGAGAAACTGATGTCAAAATATCAAAGTGTGGTGAACATTAACAAAATGTATAATGAAGCATGTATTTGTCTTTCTCTTAAAGTTAATATACTTTTTGAAAACAGAATAGAAAATAGAAATACAAGATGGGAGTCTTCAAAAGCATTCAACAGTGGATTGATACCTCAAGTATATGTGGTGATCCATTTTGGATTAAGTTAAACTTAAGCTTAAACATATTTATTAGTAATATGGAATGAAAACATTGTTATATCACAGATGTTGGCATGACTAGGGGGTGTTGTTGCCTGGCATGATGTGAAGCAGGGTGCTGCAGCCCCCAGGCTGAGCTGATTTTCCTCGTACACAACATGTGTCCTCTTTTCATATCCCTTTTATACAACTGAGTCATCCAAAGATACATTCAGATATGAAAATTATAACAGGATCATTTTCTATTGAAATAGGAACAGAGTATAAAGTGGATTGGTCAATAAGCAACATATAGCATTCACAGATAATCACACTAATTGCATTTGCTATTGCTTCTGTTCTTACTTGCACAACAAGAAGTGAAATACCGTTCAGTCCATTTTAATGTGTACATTGATCTATGAACGCTGAATGACATGTTAATTTTTGGGTGAGAGAAGTTATTTTTGTTTGCAATTGTTGCAAAATTATTAAAACAAATATTTAACAACGTAAGTTGGTTCACCTATTAGTGTCTGTTTTAAAATTGGCGATTGACACCAAAATGTGTTTTCAACCTTCCATAATAACAGAACATGCTGTATATAGACATGCTTATTAATGCAGATGTTCTAAATGGATTTGCACTATGTTGCTGTCAGACTGTTTCTTTCTTATCGTTCTCGCTGAGCTGTTTAGTGCATTCAAAACAAGCTACATGTTTGTGGCACAATATATCATGTATTAATATTTGATTAAAGTGTCTGCTTCATCACAAGTGCCTTTACATCATTGTGGAACATCTCAGTTTATATACTGCACAAGTATACTGTCTATACTTGCATTTTTATTGCATCTATAAATGAATTTTCACCCATTCAATCTGCTTACACCAGCCATACTGCTTTTTAATCCATCACTTTCCTCGATGCAATTTAATTACTTTTGTCCTACCTTTTCACCAAATGATCTATGATCTGCTTAGCTTTTGCTCTTTCTGCTACAAGTATACAGAAGGGTTTATCGATAAACAGTCTTTGGTCATGTTATTCATATTCTGTTGAGTAACATAAAATATTTTAAGCAGGCATGCACATGTTGGGATTATGGTCTGTGCCGGAACTGCACTTTGAATAAAAATGCACAAGAACTCATTGATGGAAATGTCTATGTTAATGAAATCAAAAACACACACAGCCCTATGGGCATTCAAATGCTTGAAAGGCTACCTCTATGCCAGACTGGGTCCCAGCAGCAGTTTTGTCTGCCAGGAGCCCTCTAAGCAGCCATACTTCTAATGCAGAGCCATGCTTTGATCTGTCTGCTAAAACAATTAAGTGCCCCATTTTATTCTGTTCCTGCAAACAAAATGTAGCTTTATTCCATGTTGACAAACTTCCAAATTCATATAAATGTTAAAACAAATGCACACACATATATGTGAATTGCAATGTCTACAAGTTTTCTCTAATTAACTGTTAATAATACATACCAAAGCAGTTGTGCTATAGAACAAATCTTAAAATCAGTACAATAGTATGTGAGTCTCTAGTGCAGCATGAAATATCAAACAGATTTTGAAGCTAAATAGGTGGGTCCCAAATTTCCAGTGCATCAGTCACAGTAATGACAACATTACTTGTGTCATGGGAAAAAGAGAAAAATCATGACAGCAAATGCCAATCAAATTGAGGGTCACTGACAGGGATAAATGGGCACAACTAGATATTTACAAAGAATCACAACAACCTCAGAAATTACCATTGGATGTATAACTTTGTACAAAAGTCTCAATGAAATCTGCAAATGGCAAGCTTCACAAAGCTGATATTTACAGTAAGTGATTGCCATTTGGAAACAAAACAGAAGAAGACATAACCTAATGTAATGAACACAGAGACTGGACTTTTGAGAGGTGGAAAATGCGATATGTTCTGATGAGTGGTATTTTTTCTTTTAATTTTTTCTTACCTCTACATAGGATTGAAGAAAGTCAAAGGAAGCTTTCAACTCACAATGCCTGTTTCCAGCTGTTAAAATGATGGTCTCGTGGGAATCATTGTGTCTTTTTATTACTCCACATAGTACCATTGTGTAAATTATATAGCATATGACACTATAACTGTACACAATAGTATAAAGGCTAAATTAAATAACTGAAAATGACATGCCAAAATAATGTCAGCAAGTCACAATCATAGAGATTTATGAATGGCTCTAATTTCTAAAGTTTTGCTCTCTTATTTTTAATCCTATAAATGTTATATTTCTTTTACATTTACTTTCGGTTACCATTATTTCAGCTGATTTTTGCAGTAAAGTAAATATGATAATGCATGTAAGGGCTGCCAAAATTAATATGATAACTTATGATTAATGTTTAATGTGCTACTAAAACATCAATTTACAATTTAC
The DNA here is from genome assembly GCA_022829145.1 of Albula goreensis. Taxonomy (NCBI): domain Eukaryota; kingdom Metazoa; phylum Chordata; class Actinopteri; order Albuliformes; family Albulidae; genus Albula; species Albula goreensis. The sequence continues at coordinate 28,668,712 of CM040750.1, forward strand.
TATGATGACATAGAATATACAAACACACAATGTCTAAGCATGTACACACATAATTAGCTGGAATGGAGAATGAGAAAGATAAACTTCTAGATGGGAAATTTATTTCAAAAGGTTATCTGGTGGCTCTTTCGACAGAGCAAAGGTACAACATGGCAGTTTGCATAGCCATTAAAATATGACTGCAATTATTGTCGTTCATAGGAGTAATACTTTTGCATTTTCAAAAAAGTGCCATTTAATAATATTACTTGATTTGATGCAGTTACTGTTTATTGACTCAGTAATGTTATGTTTCTTTTACTGTAATGTGATGGTTTCCTTAAAATAAATATTGTTACAGTGTGAAAAAATCATGTGATCATTTTGTTAAGTTAATATTGAGTTAATTATTGCTATACATAGTTTCTAGTAAAGTTATTACATTTGTTGCTTTATAATTCATACTGTTATTTATTAAAATAGATTTAATATTAATAGTATGCAATATATGATACTACATTGATATACATTCAAATTATACCTGTATGTCTAGGAAAACATGTTACAGTAATTTGACAAGCATGCACGTGTATGTAAAAACCAGGCCAGGCTGGATGCACATATTTTTTGGATGGGGGGATGATATTTTCAGAATGAATATAAATGCAGGCCCAACATCAAAGCCAGTGTTAATTTTACCCGTGGCTGTGACTCTTTGGCAGTCAATGCTGCCAGTTGCCTGTGGTGCGGTCGACGGCATGCGCCAAAGACGTCAGCTCCCTGCAGACCAGCCTCCTACCCATAGAGTCAGCCTTTCATTGACCACACGAGCGTAAACACAACCTCACACAGCCCGTTCAGCACCCCGGGCCTCTCCCCCGTTATCTCACCTTTGGAACTGACACATTGACCCTGGAGCAAATCAAAAAAAGTGGGGTCAAACGACACTCTGGATGAATTTCTTGTTTTTTTTTTTGACACTACACAGTACAACATGTGCAGAATCAGGACATCTGTCTTATATTGTCTTTGCAACAGCAGCTACTGGCAGCTACTCATACTTTGAACTTGAACTGCCAATGCTGACTTTCCCCACTGATTATCCAATTAATACTTTACATGGCTGTGAAATGAAATGGTCTCAGAAAAGCACTATACCCGCCTATGGTTATGTGACTTGATGCCATTTGTAAACATGAGGGACTTTTCTAATTTTAGGAATTGGGTCTGCAGAACAGAAGGAAAGCAGGACACATTCTTTGAGAGAGACATCAAAGAGCAAGTGGTCTTTCTGGAAAAGGAGCCATACCCAAAAATTGTAATGGGAGGAACAGCAAAATTCACAAATTAATTACTTTCAATCCCTCTTGCAATGTCAATATGGACATCTGTGTGAAGTAAAGCAAGACAGTTGGCTATCCTCTTAAAGAAATGTGCACATTGTTGGAAGATTTAAGAAAGGCCTGACTTCACAGAGAAAGCACAATCAAGACCTGTTGAAACCTTGAGCATTATGATCAGTAATTTTACCATTAAAAAAGGAGAAATCTTTTTGTTGTTCTTCTTCATCTTCTTCTTATTATTACTATTATTATTAATACAATCTGTGAGACAAAGGTAATTCATGGCTGTGCAATGGACTGCTCAGAAAGCATCAGGTGGTTCAAGGATGTAATTAGTTGTATAAAATGAAGGACAAACTCATCAAGTAGTGAAGTGCTTTGTGTTGTAAAACCACTTACTGTGTAATGGAACATTATGGAGAAGACTTTTATGTAGAATATTTGTCAGATTGTTCTTTAATCTGCCATTTTATTTCTTGGAATCAAATCTATCCTACCGGTAGGCATTTCACTGCAGTTACTCTAACTTCATTATTTCTTATATTGCTCAGGGTCATACCATAAATAGCTACAATTTAGCTACCATAAGTGCTGAAATGACTATTAATTTAGCTATCCATAAAAAAAAAAACAAAAAAAAAAAAACAGTATGAGCAATTCTGTTAACCCAGTGCCAAATCCATCCCTGGAGTTGGACAGGTATTACTATGTAATTCAGGGTAATTATCATCACTTTATTGCAGATTAATGTTGCATTGGGTTAATCTGTTGTACTGGCGACACAATAAACTTTAATGTTAAATAATGCATTTGTATCATACATTATATTTATCCGCATCCATTATTTTCACAGTATTTCACATAGCCTGGTGAAATGGGGTACACTCACACACATCTGGGTGAGTGCGTGAGTGTATGCATGTGCTCATGTGTGTGCAATGTTACTTGCACGGGTCAAAGATGTATTAAATCCTGAGAAAAACAGCAGCCTCTGATATAAAATATCCATGTCCCTGTGCTATGCATGTATACCTTTTAAAATCATTTATATTGAGCACATGCACACAAACAATTTTTACTCATTTGTAACACTCTGTAGATATATTAGTGGAAGTCATCCAGGATTATGCCTTCCCCACGCAAATTGAATGCAAAACACATTAAAACATGATTTATGTTGCTACATAACACAGTCTATCTTCCTCTTGTATTTTCTCTTCACTTCTTTCACTCCATCAGGAACAAAACCATGGGAAACATTGATTGTATTACAAATGGGGAAATAAGGAAGACCTGGGAGATTTTTTTTTGTATAAAATTGCTTATAATCCAGCTCTTCTGTTTTCATTACTTTTGAAGGCTGTGCATTCATTGTGATTGTGACTGAACAGTAAGAAAATCCTTTGTTTTTATTAAGGATTTTCAAAAATGCATAAGCTATCCAAAGCAAAAGCTTTTAATCGAATCGTACATCTGTGTCCTCCAACAATCTCCCCTTTATAGTGATCATTTTTGGATATTATTAGAATACTCCCTCTCATGGTATGTAATATTTTACAACTCAATATTTAGATACCATTGGATGTCAACATGGGCCAATCTGTCTCAATGGACTGTCAGATGTCTAGATGGTGCATTGTGATGTAACATTAATGGTATGTTCATGTAGAACACACAATTAATTCTTGGTTCTCGCAACAAACAATGAATGGAAACTAATTCTTTTAGTTTGTCCTCATAAATAATGCACCTTAATGAACTACAGTCATTTTATCTGCAATTTGCCCTTACTAATCCATCATATTTAAACTGGGGAGGATGACAGAGTGACCAAATGTGGTCTGTAGCCCTAGGGCAACCTCTGAATAGGTCAAAATGCACAGTGCCCAATAAGTGCACATTCTGATAGATGGCATTGACAGAAAAATTCCTGGGTTGAGAGACACATGCCCCCCTCTGTCTGATAATTGCACATATACCTTTATAATAGGCGACCTTGTGACCTTGTGGAATACATGTCATGGGGTTGACATGGCTTTATACACTCCTATCAAGGTTTAGTGTGCTGTGTCACATAATCCTATGTGCTACATCAACAGCTCAGAGATACACCGCTGAAGAGCACAGAGATAATTTACCCAGCCGGAAAATTGCAATGCAAATTCACTCCATAAATCAAAACAACACTGCATCATTATGGGTAATGTAACAATTTAGTATGCAGATGATAAGTAAAATACCCATTGTCAAGTGTTCCAACAACAAAGCAATTAACAATGCAATGCCACATCTTCAAGCTATTCTACCTCAGAATAACATTGGAATTGGGTGATATTTAGTTAACCATTACATGGTTACTGGTCTTTATAATGAACCTCAACATGTGCCCACCTTTATTGAAGTAGCTTGCTCTTAATGAAGAGAAGAATTTGTGTGTGTGTTTTCCACCTCTTAATGAAGCAAGGGGTGTTCCCTCTGTGAATGGCAGAACTTTGTATAACTGTAGTTGTTGACAAATACATGCCAAAGATGCCAAAGATAAAACATTTGTTTGATACTATCTATCTATCTGTCTATCTATCTATTAGAATGGCACTTTACAATAACACATTGCAGTAAATGAGGGGTGGTGGGATACATGGTGCTGTGCTGTATAGTATGTTTTGAGTTCAAATGTGCTAAAGGGACACATCTTGTCTCAAAGATTAATCGTCAGCAGCAACAGCACCCATATATTCCACCTGCCCAAGAGATAACACCCCAGCAATTGCTGCCTGTTTCTTTTACCACACATTTATTTTAAACTGGTGTGCATCCACTGCTAGTGTGAAACATGTTCCATTTCACTTGATCAAAAACAGAACCTGACTATCAAAGACAGATCGGAGAAGAAAGACGGATCATAAATTATTTATGATTGTGGAATTCCATTCATCATATTCATCATGCCATCCATCTATGAAGCAGAGGAAGGTGGATGAAAAACTTTATGTTTGGAGATGTAAAGCAAGAGGGTGGATTACTCAGTAACATTTTGGTTTTTATGTCGTATTACTCTTACCTATTAATATATCAATTTAAATATGCATTAGCACAAATAGAATACTGCCAGATTAAGCATGCCAAATTGCACTTACAATATTAAAAATAATACATAAAAAGAAAATAGAGAAAATTATTTTGTCCATTGAATTAAAGCTACAGTACGATGACCTGGAAAATGATGTACATATATAGACTCAAAAACAATGTCCTGATACTGTGTCTCCTATTGATCTGTTCAATGTCTCCCTCCATTTTACATGAATATTTTGAGAGGAAATACCAATGTTAGAATTTGTCAGTTTCAATAGTTGGCAGCTATGTCAAGCACACAATTAACAGCCAATGAAACTTTTATGTTGGGAAGTGGCAGAGGGAAGCATGACAAGACAAATGGGTTTCTGTGAAATTGATGTCAAACTAGGGAGCCAGACTCATTTGTACGAGTGTATGCCAGAAATTCACTACCTTTTAATGAAACAGAAGGAGCTTACTCAGGGTGATCACAAGCATAACGTGTGGCCCAATTTTCAGGAAATTGCGTTGTTTGCAATGCAAAATGAGCAGTAACAAAAGCAATATTGGCATTACATAAAGGCACAGACTCACCTAGTGATACATGTAAAACAACCAATATGTTTTATCATCCACTAAGGATAACACGGTGGTTTGGATTGAGTGAATATATGGGTACTATCACTGCAACATGATTTTTGCAAAACCTAAGCATTACAAGGAATTGTTGTCTTTTTATTCATTAATGTAGCGAGTAATGCCATTACCATACATATGATGAAACTGTGCTAAAATGTCCTTGCTTTAACATCTTTTGTATTTCATCCCTCTGAGTTCAAGGTGAATTTTTTCAATTTTGGTCCATTTTTAGGCGAATGCACAAAGATAAATAACCATATGCAATGGGCACAAAACCTGGACCTCTGAGACATGGAAAAGGCTATATAGTCTGACAAGTAATATTTTTCTCCTTTCCCTGTACTTGAAAGGGTTCACATTTAGAGGAATCCAAAGATAGCTTTCAATACACAATATCTGTTGTCAAATCTAATAGCTTGGGTAGCCATCTCATGGGAGTCATTGGGCCCAGTGATTGTTTTGCATGTTCATATAACAGCCAAAGAATTTGATGCATTTGGAAGTATATTCTTATATATGTACTAATGTGCACCTCAGCAACACACTCAGAATACAGTGATTGCAGAGCTATTATGTTTTCAACTATTTTCAAGGGACATTGTTTTTGTTCCCCTCTTCAGCCTGGGGAGCCTACAGAACCTTGGACAGCTCTCACTCACAGCATGGTTCATCTGAGGTGAATTTGTAATCATCCCAGGTATGAGCCATTCCCTAGTTAGGTCTCATAGAAATCAACAGCATATCGGCTTTGGCCATTTTCACCTTTTTTTCTCATCCGTTCCTTGTTTTCTCATGGAATCTTTTCATTTGAATGTGAATGCATTTACAATGATTCAGCCTGTTTTTGTTTGATTTTCTCTTTATTGATCACTACATCATTATTCCTGCCCAGGGAGGTGTGTGGTTCCAGGACAGTTCCCCTGTCCAGAGACAATGTGTCATCAGCCACAATAGTTTGATGTTGCATGATGCTTAAACTATCTATTTCTCACACCCTTCTTAGGCATCTGATCTGAAACCAACTGAGCTTTTATGGGAAATACTGGAATGGATGAATGGTGACATATTCCTCCTGCAGTATTCCAGACATATTCCATTTGATGGTGCATAAACCTGTTCAGGTGGCACTTGGGGGCCCAATGAACAAACCTCATTTTTCCTGCCTTTTGTACCAGTACCCCTTTGTGTGTATACAATGTTGTTGTTATCTTAAGGTCAGTCCATGATCATGCCACCATGGCAGCAACTGATTGACAGCATATTTGAACAGAGTGACGGATCTCTGGTGTCCCATAAATAGATGCTTTGGTTTCAGTTATTCTGATGCTGGGTGGAGTCATAATGTAATGTCATTTCCCCTCCAGCCAGTTGTACATCTCCCAATGAGCACAGGACTGTGTGTACATATCACTTATGGACCACATCCCTCAACGTCATCTCTCTCTAATTCACCTTTCTGTATTCCAATTTTTTTTTCCCCCACATTCAGTACACCTTGGCTACACTCTTCGATTGTTTGGACAGATCACAAGAAAAAAAGTTCTGTCTCCAGGGATAAAAGAACAAGTTTAGATGCTTAAAAATAGTCATAAATGAAGAGAGGATGAGAGCTGACATTGTCATGGTTACCTCTGCATGCTGTTGGGTAACTGATTGACATCATGCTGCTGAACACGGAAAATAAAAAAAAACCTTGTTTAATTTTGTGACTCATGGCAGAGAACAGTATATATTACTTGTTCAAGTATATTAAAAACATGTATGTTGTCCTTATCACTTAGGGGGTTTACAAATATACAGCTTTAAACAATTTCTCCTCTGTTCCTCTGTGTGTGTGTGTGTGTGTGTGTGTGTGTGTGTGTGTGTGTGTCTATATATATAATACTAATTTCTGATTGGCTCGAGGGGTGTGCATTATTTCCCAGTATGTGTACGGTAACATCACCAGCGAAGTGGACACTGCAGCTGGGTATATCAGAAATTTCTAGTTCCTGTAGTTTCAGTAACCGAAGCCTAGATGTGTAACATATAGTTTTTTTTAATGTAGGCTAATATAGTAAGTTTTCAAATAATACAATTTTAAAGTTTGGATGTGTCAGTCTAGCTATATGAATGTACTTTATTTTGTGGATGTGCACTAAATACTAAAATAGTAGCCTAATTTAACATGAGTGCTGAATTATTTCTTTGGTTAATAGCCATGGTATAAGCAGAAAAAACCACGACTGGTGGTGCAATTCTATGGAAATAAACTGCTTCAGGGTGGTTAACGGCCCCTTGGCTTCGCCGTAGGGCCGCGTCACACCACCCTGTCTTGGTTTATTTTCATAGAACTGCACCACCAGTTGTGGTTTATTCCTTACACACACACACACACACACACACACACACACATATATATATATAAAAGTATGCAGTATATATATATATATATATATATATATATATATATATATATATATATATATATATATATATATATATTATATCACCTTCATTTCCATAGTCTCACAGGCTGTTCCGCCTCAAGGGAGTCTAGTCCTATTGACTGAATGTATTAAAAAGCACATACATATTGAAATATTCTTATATCTTTATGCAACTTTAACACTTGCAGTTTCTGCCATCAGAAACAGGAATACAGCCCAATGTGTCTTGACCTCTTCACTCTTTCATCACTTTCAACATGTCGTCTCTGTGGGACAAGATATATTACAGGAAATGTATTTAAATAATACTAAATATTTTACTATTGCTCATAGAATTATTAATCTTAAAATCCAGATATTTTCAACAGTTCCACCCGATTTCAAGTAATGTCTGTTTCCAACCTATATTTATACGCCATTTCTACTGAATTGTACAAAAAAAAAATCTGATCTGTTGAATAAAAGGTAACTCTTTGCTCTGACCAATAACAACCCTCCTATTTTCTCTTTCTCATGAGGTTTTTTTTCTTTTTTCTTTCATTAACAAGACATCAGGGCACAAAGCTTTCCCTCCTTGCGCCTCGATAGCAGTCCAGAGTGTAATGTGCTGTCCATGAGATGTGATGTCAGAGGAACAATGTATCCCAGGTTGAATCACTCAGCCCCGGTCATTGGCCAGAGGAGGGGAATTGACACTAATGACAATACCTCCAATCGAGCAAGTCTGTGGACAGAAGCTGGAGTCAGCTGTGAACTGCTTACCAGTGTGTGCTCACTCTCCTGCTCAAAATATCTTCACTGTCCAGCCTAGTCCCCACCTAACAAGAGTATATTTACCACAATCATCAATATTATCCATCCCCCTGCAACTAAGCACACATATATTTTTTTTTGCTTTTCCTTTCCTACTTTCCTGACACCCAGCCTTTCTTCCCTGGTTTCTTGGCTGTTTATTTGGTGGTTTTGTGTCATGTTTGTGTGCAGAACGAGTGAGAGCTGCACAGTGTGAGTCTTCTGTCAGTCAACCTTAGGGCTAAGACCTATTTTTGCTTTTATAAAACTTCATTCCTATTAGTCTCACTGGTGTGGGCCTTGAATAACTGCAATGTTTGTGTCATTTAAATGTCATTCAGTCTTGTGCCTTGAACAGCTTCATATTGCTGTGCTTCATGTCTGGGCACCATGACTCCAGACCACTTGAAAAGGCCAAGCAAGCTGTTAACATGACCTCTTAGACAACTCTAATGCATCCCCCTGCCTACCACCCACATCTGAGATCCCACCATCAACACAGAGAAGCCTTTTCCCCCTGCATTAGAATCAAGTCAGCAAGCCCTAGCCATCTTAACGCTATGCACTGTTTACTGGATGCTGCCCACTGGATGCTTCAGCATGATTTCCATATTTATTTTCTCAGCTTGAAATCGATTCAAAGGTAGGAAATGCAGAGGCAAAACAATGTGTGTGCCAATTACCCAGCCTGCTTTGAGCAGTTTTCTGCGTGGCTCATCAGGACTCATTACCATCAGCAAACAACCCCATTGCCTTCAATTCACAGGCCATGGGCCGCTGCTACAGCTGCTGTAATGGCTGGGCTATCTCTGTCTCATGTTCAGCCTGAGGAAAAGTAGCGTTTTTTAGTGATTAGGGTTGCATTCCAGAGGTACCTCAGCCTGCTGAGCCTTGCGCTTGGTTGGCTGCTGGCCTAAAAAAGGTCTTGTAGATGGGGCTCTTGTTACAGCTGGATAATGGGGCAAGCCACAGCACCACTGACGTACCCCAACAATCTACCCCCAACCAAAAAAAAAAAACCATGTCACAAACATCCCACCCACTTTTGCTGTGGTTGACAATGAGAGTAGGAAGCTGTGTGGTGGAAGACTGTGTGGATGAAAAAGCAACATCAGGTCCTATCCTACACATGGCATTAGGCAGCAGTCACCCAAACTCAAGTGTATATCAACTCTCAGATTGGAACCATGAGAAAACTGACAATGATTTTAAGTACTACAATAACAAAAGCTTGAAATGTATGAAGATGGATTTTATTCTGCAGGCTTGCAACTGATTAGATTCTGGAATGGATTGGGGGACTGAATGCAAGTAAACAGATAGCTAGCTAGCTTATACTGTTTGAAAAGTGAGCATGTAATAAAAAGTACATCACAATGTGCATGTACTATCATGCATCTCTTCCAAGACTGTTCTTCTCAGACACATGATTCCCACTACACTGTGGAAAATGCTGTACAGTGACTCTGTGTGAGGGCATTTCTGCAATAAATGTTTGTATGCTGAATTTGCATATGTGTCTTGCATGTCTGTGACACTTGCAGTTCAAAGGTGCTTGTTTTTTGTTTTGGACTGCCACACTAAACTATAATATTTGTCATCCCCACAACAAATATTTGTCATTATTTTCCATTTTGGCACATTAATTCCTGCAGGAAGAGGTACAGACACTTCAGTGAAACTGGGAACCTGCCTCTGGCAATCTTAGATGGCTTTTAAAGGGAGTGTGTGCTGACAGTGATCTGATTCCTTCAGTGCATGTTCTGCTCAGGACACTCCTATATCTAATTAAAGACTGAATTCCAACCTACTTTATGACTTGCAACGGCGATTTTGATCTACTTTTTCATCATCTAACAAAAAAAAATGGATTTGGACATGCCCTTAATTAACTTGCACTATTAGCCTTATACTAAAATCAATAAATACACCCCACTTTGTAGAAGGAGACAGCATCCATTGTCACTTGTTTGGTAAGATTAGAGACTTATAATGAACGTAATAAATTGCTGGGTTGATGAATTTAAGCTATATCGTAGAAGAGAAGGTTGGGATCAGAGTGAGAAAGTCTGTGTTTGATGATGGAGGTGGAGATAAGCTGTTGCGTGAAAGTACGGCTTGGTGTTTACATGAGAGTAAAAGGCAATACTATACAGGGAAACAGTAGGGACAAGAGTAAGATGTAGAATCGTATTAACACACTGAAAAAAGTAAGAGCAACTGTTGTAGATGGTGTGGGTAAGAGAAATAGGAGATTTTACAGTACAAGACTGTAAGGATGAAAGAAATAATTTGTTTAAATGTGGTTCCAGTAGTAGGCTGTGTGCATGTCCTAATATCCTGTATTGATTTTTTTTCCCCAACAGTTTGAATCTTTGGGGGAAAGAAAAGCTGAGGATCTTAATGAGGCAACTGCAGTGGTTGTCCAGTAAATGTAGACAAATTAATAGATATTGGGAATCCTTCCTCACACTTCATTGAAGGGCTGCCATCTGTTTATTTTTTATACATGTTTAAAATGTATGTGACAAACAGACATATCTTGCTTGGGATATGGAATAGTGATTTTCTTTTGAGCATGTAACTTCAGTTCCCAATGTGTCACTGTGACTGACCAACCCCCAGGGATCTGTGAGACCAGGACTACCAGTGTCAAGACCTAGGGTCATTAGGAAGAAGACTGACATGCTCACAATAAAGGCATCATTCACTGTCTGCGTCTCATCTGCACCACGACATTTAACCTGCACCACATCACTTTGGAATGATGGATGTTCCCAGATAGAGTGCTGACACCAGGCCATGCATTCTCACCATTAACCAGCCTGCATGCACACACAGATCCATGTGCAGGTTCACTTACACATGGAATCATGCCCCATATATGTATTTATTTATTTAGTTGTTTGTTTGTTTATTTATTTCCCTTTTTCATGTCAGCTAACCCAGAGGACAAAGTGTCTCTTTATTGGAAAGTTCCGCATACATGGGAATATTCTGGAAAATTGTGTTACCTAAAGAACAGAATGCTACCTCAAGATATGGTGAAAGAAAAATACCTGCCAATAGGCACAACTTTTTTGAGATAACAAAGACTCTAGATTGTTATTTAAACAAAATAAACTTAAGAGAATCCAAAGGTTTATTGATAAGACCTCAATCCTCAATTTTACAAGCTGCCAGTGATATTCAGATGTATGAATATCCTGAAAGATACAAGTTTGAGGCTCCAAACATAAGAATGGAGGATCATTTTATTGTGCCTGTATTAATTGACTGGCCTCCAATCTGTGCAATATAACACATGACTGATACCAAAGATAGAGGTATTGTTTTCAATATTCTGTAAACCAATTTTCCATGTTGAGAACAGGTTTCCTCTCTTCAGAGAGGCACTGCAGTCCTGCTGAATTTCGAAATTTCGTAATATGTGGTGTTCTAGGAAACGTCTGCGTTCAGGGGGAAGAATGAGTCACCAGAAGTGATGACATTCAGCTTGACCCCATGGAAATTAGACAGGATTTCTTCTTCTCAAAGCACCACTTGATGCTTGAATATGTTAAAGTGGCAATCACACAGCACTCCTGTGCAAGGAAAAATGAATGAGAAAAACTGATCAATTGCCATTATAAATGAGGCTTAAAGTAACAGCAGAAATGTCCATTTTAAATGTTTGAATTCATCAAAAATTTGACAAAAAATATTAAGTATGACATATTGCAAAAAATGTCAAACATATAATTTAATGCTAGTTATGGTCTTGTATATGTTTAATCTATGTAGGTGCATTGTCATTGTTGTTCTTACCAGAATAGCTGTTCGGACATCATGTTACAATGACGTTCGAACACTGAACAATGGCATTAGTGCAAAGAGCCACTGCTATGTTTCCTCATCATGAGAAAGTAAACAAACACTGATTGAAGAATAAAGGATGAACTGATTTCCATCTGAAACATTCCATCCTGCCGTTTGAAAGGACACTGGCTCTAGGCCATGAGACAAGGGGCTGGAAGAAATGAGCTACTTTAATTACTTTTTCTTTCACGCCTATGTCTGCCTCATTTCAAATAATGGACCTTTACAACTCAAATGAGGAATGTGAATGAGGTTATAACATAAGCCTCATTGTTAAGCCTAACCAGCAGAGTGCTCCTGGGATGAGGATCTGAAATGCAACTCTTGAGGAGGTAGTGCTGCTGTGCTCCCCTGAATAACGTACTTAACCTGAGTTGCCTCTATAAAGTCTGGAAATCGAGCGATGTCATTTGTAGAAATAACACAACTCTAATTTTTTTAAAGGAAAGATTTAATTATTATATGACATTGCATTATTCAATAAAATTGGACAATGTGCTGTATTGTTAAAAAAGTAGCCACTGTTGCCTGTATACAGGCATTCTTTATACTGTATTCCCCTCTTAAAACCTGACAATCAATCAAAAAAAGATATATATATTTTTTTCTATACATGTTCCCCTTTCATCTATTCTTGAAAGGCAGGCAGATGTATCAAAACCTAGAAGAAATAGTGGAATTCAGGGATGAATATGATTTGCATGATGGCATAGGGGTAGCCATAAATGACTCCATTTCTGAAAGCCTGGAACTGGGTCTGATTGACATCTGTGACACTCTATTCAGCACAGATATTCTATGGATAACTGAACATTAGTTACTGTGTAACCCAAAATGCATTCTCGTCATAAAAAATAAAGTTGAGTACAATTTTTCAAATACATTAAGGAGATATGACTGTTCAATATGAACAGTAAGCAGCGCTCACTACCCAGCAGGTAATCAGCTGGAGGTGGCATGAAAAAAACAACCTATAAAAGCAAAGCATTTCTAAAACATCTCTCAGACACATCAAGGCAAATCTGTAGCCTATACAAATCATTCCATGACAGAAGGAGTGGGAAAATAGCAGAGACCACTGCTTCTCCTTTTTGGCATCTGTCCAGGGATCCTGGGGTTCCTTCAATAGCTGGAACACTTTGGAGGACAACAAAACTTTCACTTTTGAAACTGTTTACAACTTCTTTGCAACACACCTCAGAGGAATCACATTGAATTTGGGGATGTTCCTCCATAGCAGAGGTGTTTGTGAGCATTGTGCTCACTCTCTAGGTGGTAGCCCTGGTTGACAGAAGCCTATTAAGCACTGGTTTTGGGATAATCATGACAATCCCTGATTTTTTATACATTTTGGTTTTGATACCACTTCATGCATTGCTCCCCATTTCAAGGGTACCATAATGTTTTAGGATATAGTAATATTATGTACATTTAAGTAATCATGTTCAGTATGTTCCTACATATTAATACATACGATGGCTGCTTTTAGTCTGTGATCCATAGTAATCCCCAGGTGCTGACTATCTTCTCTGGTGATGCTCAGTTGGGCCTGTACTGCAGCCATTACCAGCCACTCCTTCTTTCAGGGACATTGTCTAACAAGGTTTCTCTAACATATAAACACATATTCAGTTGAATTCAGACCAAGTGACTGAGTTATCCAGTCAAGCATTTCCCAGTGTTTGGCTTTGAAAAACTTATTTGTTGCTTCAGTAGTATGTTTGGGATCAATGTCTTGATGAATGAGTTTGCAGGCATTTGGTTGAACCTGAGGAGCTAAGATGTTTCTGTACACTTCAGAATCCAGTCTGCTGCTGCAATCACTTTTTATATGATCAACAAAGACAAATGAACCAGTGTCTGCAGACATACATGCCCAAACCAGAAGACCAGATGGGGCGGTATGCTCTGGATCTTGGTCAGTTATAGCCTCTGTAGTTCTGTTTGTGAGGTCTGTATTCATTTCGGGAAATGTATGAATTTGAAGAAATGTATTTTTTTTTTTTTACCAGAGCAAGAGAGGCAGAAGGACTGTTTTTCGGCAGTGTCTTTGTATATTTAGAAATGCGGACTATAAATGAAATGCATTATCATCATTATTATTATTTTATATGCATATAAAAATGATTATTCAGATTTATAGTTGATCAGGCTTATTCCCCTCCCCTCCCATCTTCTCTCAGCTTTATTTCGACATTTTGCATCACCTGCGCCATTGATTTCTATTTGTTTGGACAAATTGGTTGGTTATTGTCAAAACAAACCATATTAGAATGCACTTTTCACATGGCCTAAATGGACATTATGAACTTTAATAGATATGACACCTATAAACACAAAACTGCATCGTCAACAAGCTCTTGTTATAATTAACAGATTTGCTGACAAAAATGGTCATATTTAATGCAGCTTTACTAAGAACAGCTGAGAAACTCTCTTGTGTTGTGTCATGTTGATATTACTCAGTGGGGAGGAACTAATAAGGTATAACACTTCTAACTACAGCTCTAGAGCTGTCGCTCCAACCACACAACTTTACAATGGTGGTTGTGAACATTCATTGGAACTATGGTTTTCAGAAACACCAAAACTGCTAACTACAGTCCTCACAATGGAAGTTACAACCATAGTTAGACAACGACACTTTTGGGAAACACACCCCTGGCTGGCTGCATGTTAGTTTGTTGCTTCATGTAATGGGAGGACCAGCAGAGATGGAAGAGAGTGGAGGTGGAATTATTGAGTTGAACCTGAACCCAGTTCCTGATTTGGTGCATTTCAAATAAATTGTGTGCCTCCAAAGGTGTCTCAATTTTGTTGTTGTAGCAATTAGGTGGTTTCAAATATTTGTGAATTTTAGTGTAAATATTAATATGAAAAACCCTCTGAAGGCATGCATTGTTCAAACTTGTCTGACAGGATAATGGAGCTGGAGGCTTAAAATGAGCACTGTTTCAGCTTTAAAAATGCTTCATGAAACTTTCATGTGTTAGACGTGGTCCTGCTGCTTTGCAAAGCCTGTGTCCCCTGCACAAACCTGGACAGCAACAGTCTTGTCTCTAGGCAGGCACCGCTAAGGCTGATTGGTAATCGCCTCAGCTGTTGCTTCTTGCATTCATCAACCATGCTATAAAGGCGCTACTTGAAACGATTTGCCAGAGACTTTGATAGACTGCTTTCTGAGGGTTTTTGGCTGAACTAGTCATTGGTTTGGCTTGGGTTTATATTTATTTTATACTTCTAATATTCTTGAATATTTTTTATTTGTTTTTGGGACATCTCACCCCTCTCTCATTGTAATCTGACAGGGCATGTTGCAAGTTAAATGTTTAAGCAATTTAAATTGCAATTTATATTGTACTACGGATATAACTTTGCTGTGTAACTGATGAAACAATAATAAAGCCTTTGGGCATGACATAAGCCTGTCACTGAGCAGATAATTTATTCTGCGCTAAAATAACACATGTTTAATTGATGTATTGTCAGTTGGAAATAGGATCCAGGACTGCAAAATTTTGTACAAAAATCCTATTACATGTCAAGAAAATAAGAACTATAATATGCCAGGAAAAGTCTTTCTTTATTGTCCGAATGGTTCCTGCACAGGGACACACCAATGCATCGGTGAAACTAGCAATGTGCAACTGCAGATGGCTTCTAAAAGAAATGGGATGATGGGATGATTCTAATTTTGTTATTGCATATTACACCCAGAACACACCCTTATCTAATTAATTATCCATGAAGTACATCCATTTTGTTTTGGCAGGTTTGCTCCAACTTAAAGTGGTCTAACCAGCAAAAATGAATTAATAAACATTCTAAATACACATGTCCTATATACACAAGACTGTTAAAATATAGCCTTCATGTTTTTTTGCAACTAGTAGGAATATTTGGTTTGTAAAAATATTTTCAGAATGAAACATGGATAGTAATGTAATATGTTTTGAAATTTCTGAATGGACAACCAATTCAAGATTCCTACTATAGCGCTGATTCAGTGCTGTAATCAGCCCTAAGGTCTGATTGAATCCGTTCTTTGCTAGCTGCTTGAGAGGGCACCTATCACACTGGGCAGAAGTGACTCACAGCTTTTGCATAATAGTTCACATACACAATCACCCTCTTCCATTTTAGATGACTGATAATTGCACCACTTTGAGTGAATAAAATATACAATATGGATGCAGTGTCTGCAAGATTATTTTTCTGACTGTGACCTCAATTCCTGGAATCATATTGATCTCCCATATTGATAAAGCATCCATATATGCTTTCCTGTGTTTTATTAATGCATTATAACATGCTCTTCACAGATGCACATTCTGTATTTATACCTTTCTAATCTAGGCTGACCTCACCATATGCACCTCCCTGAATACTGAGATTCAGCATCATAGGAAGAGGAAGCAAATTCTGCCACGAAGGGAGAGAAGTCCACAGCAGTTATGCAGGTGCTTTTATACAGTTGTTCATTGTCCCACTACTAATCCACCAAACCTCCTGGCCACTAAAGCAATTTACGGCACAATGTTTTTGATATCAATATTTATTACGTATGTGATCTAAACAGCATTAATAGAAACTCTCTGAACTTTACCGTAAGGAGTTATCACAACCCGATTTAAACAGTGTGGATTTGTTCATCTACCATTTAATACTGAATTAATATGAATTGCATATGCTTAGGTTTTGAACGACTTCATGAGGTTTGTGCTCAGCTTAATTGCTACATTACATTAACACCATCATTGTGGTCACCCCTGTTCTTACTGGCAAAACACATTTTTTTCTGCTCACAAACAATAAACAAAGCCCAATCCTCCTGTTATTGTTTCCTCCCACTGGGAGCCTTAATTAGCCTTTCCATTCCTGAACTGTGCAAACAAATTTGAAGAGCTTTGACAGGTGTAATGACATTCACAGAGAAAGCATTGTCTTCCTGTTTTGGATATCACCATACACTCAATTGTGACATGACCACTTCCCCATTGGAGGCTGTGACACACAATCTATTTGTACATCTGTCTCTTTCTATCTGTCAAAACTTGTGCTATGGCACAAGTTCCTAATTAGTTGTCTAATTAGCCTGTCAGCATCCCTTATTCACCATCCCTCTAAAAAAAGTTTTCTTGGCAGGAGATATTTGTCTTTTTCATGCTCTTACCATCTTTCGGATCATGTCAGCTGTTGGGTTTCCTTGACCTGTGAATAGCATCCACACTATTAACATCAACTTCAATGCATTACCCCTTGAACACAGAAATTATTCTTCAGTATAAACCTGGCTACTTTTATGTATATTGGTATAGTCATTAAATGATTTGCGTTCAGACAATCCCAGCTGTACACACTTAAACAAAAGAAAAATTGAGCTTGGCTGCTCTATGACTCATACATTTGATATAATATACCTAGGTATTTCTTAAAGTTCAAACAATGAGTCAGCACTGAAAAAGCATTAATATTTTAAGTCCATTACAAATCGTTGTGCTGAATGAATAAAAAAGCACTGACTGCATACATTACAGAGAAACTGGGCTGCGGTTTGTCAAGTGACAGCTCAGGTATATTGCTCTGGACACAAAGCAGGAGAAGGTGATTCTAGGAGCAATCTGCTCTAGTGGTGCAGGACCAGGAATGGAGAGGAGGAGGTACAGGTATCTGCTTCAAGACTTGAATTTGCACTCCTATTACTTCCTATTCTCTTTCGTTCACATTCTGAAGAAGCAGGAATGTGCAGATATCCTTTACTGGCTGCTTCTGACTCAATACAAAAAGATAATTTGCCTTTAGCCTTTGGTGAAGTACAGTCTAATGCCAGTACCGGCTCTCACTCAAAACCAGTGTGAATGTCTCATTGCTGTGTCATGGGATTAGAGACCATTTCCCTCATTGTAAATTTAAGTCCATGCGCAAACCTTTCCTTTGATGCTGGTAGAGAAGACAGGCACAAACACTTTTTCCCCTTCAGTCACAGACAGTGCAGGGCTATTACCTGGGAGTTCATCACAGTAATGTTTCACCTGGGGACATAAACATTGTGAAGAAAGCTTACCCATGGTCTCAAACATAGTTGACCACAGGATAATACCATGAAGCAGGCTCTACCAAGGGCCTGCCTCTGCAGACAGCACACACAGAGACCTATCACAGCAGATACAGCTGACCCAGGAGCCTAGTGCAGTAGACAGACAGGCCCAGGTGCCTAACACAGAGGACAGAGTAGGTCCAGGTTTATGGATACAGTAGATTTGTAGCCCATCGATCTTATTCTGTAATTTGTGCACATCAATAATCAATAATTAATATGCACACATTTGTAAACATGGTTGTGGTAAATGTTCTAATTATTCACATCCAGTGCCATTTAATTAGCCATTAATGCATTATTTGTCCTCGTGGACAGTAAACACTGTGTACACACTTTGTATTGATGGCCTGGCTCCAGTGTCTTTGAATTTCATGATCTAATGAAAGAAAATTGAACACAGATGAAATGAAATCCATTTCACAGGGTGAACAACCTGGGGAACTGCCACGGTGACTGTCACAACATAATGAATGAGAAAGTCTTTGTATTCACCCCGTCCCCAAAGTCCTCCTATACCCTGCCTCCCACCAAACAAGCAACTGGAACAGTAGTACCATTGCAATTTCATCAGGACTGTGTTTAACATCTGGTTGTGGAGGAGGCTTTTTGTAATAGTCAAGATCACTGATATTAAAGTTTTTTATCCCTCTATCCATACGGCTCTGTAAATAGTGTGCAACTTTGCTCAGTATTGCCAATGCTTCAGTCCATCTGGATGTGCTACATGTATGTATGCATGAGGATACCTACCTCACAGTACACACAGGTTATGAATATATTCATCTTTAATGTATCAACTGGGATGGGACTTTCCCCATGCTGATTCTACCACAGCTTTGAGATACCATTGCAAACAAAAATTAAAAAGATTAAAAAGACATGGTTTGGCAAAAAAAAAAAAGTTACATTGACAAAAATATAAATAAATCGTTACAAAATGAAAAAAAAAAAGGCTAAAAAAAGGTTTAAAAAGAAATACACTTTGATAAAACTTTTGGCAATGAATGGAATAAAGGTGGTCCATATTTGTGGGGAAAAATCAGCCTCTGTAGGTTCAGATACTCTGGAAGCCAGCTAAAACTCATCAGTCTCATCTCTCCACCCCGCCACCCCGGGGCAACAGCAGGCTTGTAAACTGGACAAATATTAACTCTGTGCTCATCAAATGGCCTTGGCATTGTGTGATTAGTACTGTGTCTTGTATTGTAGAGTACTGTGTCTTGTAAAATTGTATGCTTGTATACATGTGAAAGCTGTTGCTTCCGCACAGTTTTTGGATGAAGATTGTGGTGAGTCTGACTCCGTTGTTCAATTTTGGTTGGATATAAGGGGAGAAGCAAAATAATGAACACACACTCAGTATATCCACATACTGATATTTGCACATTGACTGAAATAATAATAAAGGGTAAGAATAATAATCAGGAAAAATATTCATGATGTTTTGTACTGACAGAAAAGTTGAAGCAAAAGTGAAAGTTTCGCAACTTTACTGCTAATGTCAATGAAGTCTGTTATATTACAATTATTTGGTTTCCTTCTAGAAATGGATAATTTAGGCAAATACCAGCTCAATGGTAACATTAGCCACAGCGTTGTATGTTTTATGTTTCCTAAAGTACTCTAGTAGACTCTAGCTTCAAACACACATGTCCAGGATATGTTTTCAATATTTTTTCATTCTCTAGATGTAACGTTAATGTATGCTATACCTCTGCCCACCTGTCTGTCTGCTTGAAAATGTTCTGGAAAAAAAATAAATCAAGATAAGTGACATGGAAAGATACAGCCAGACAGATATCTATCACTTTGAAAAAGACAGCCCTCGTCAATTTACCTGAGCAGCTGATAGTCATGTTGATTGATTACCTTGAATTTGGCTATAATGAATGTGTACAAACTAGTCCCTGACAGACTGTGTACGTAACTGATCCAATATCTTTGATTTAAGATTGGGAATGAATAATGGATCACTTAATGTTAAAAACTGCAGACATTACACAAAGAAAAGATCTAAACAAAGACAACTGTGGAAATAACTGCATGAATTAATTAAATGAACTTTTTGTATAGTAAATACATTTTTGACATCTCTTAATATTTTATTTGTTTCAATTAATGTTTAAGTTTAATATGTTAACTGTTATTTTCATGTTACAATTTCATGCTAATATATAATCTATGTATTTATATAGATTTTGTTGTCCAAAATTGATGTCTCCACAAAATAAAGACTTTTGGCTATTCATACCACGTTTTATAGTAGTGTTACACTTGTAGAATTTCTTGTGAGTGCTACTGTTAACATTTTGTGTAGTTAAAGCACTCACAGAGCAAATACATGAACTTGAGTTTTTTTTTGTCTGTTTGTTCAATACGCAAGTGTGCGACGAAGAAGAAGAAGACAGCGAAAATAAGACTTTCACATTGGTTGGGTGAAGAATCCTTCATATCTGCTTTACAACACAACATGAGGAATTTAGCAGAAAAACTCCTGCTCTTTCCAGTGACGTAAGGGTGGCTAGGAAATCATGCAGTTTTGGTTGGTCTGTGGGCTCGCTAACCATGGACAGGTCAGAGGCTAGCTCTGCCTCTGGAGCCTCAGGCGATGTCGGATGTCAGGATGCAAGTTTTTTTTTTTTTTTTTTTTTTTTTAAAAATGTACATGGAGCTTTGTTTCATCTTGAACAAATAAACTACTGTAGCTGCAGAATGCTTTGCTTTACTCAGGCTACTAGTTAGAATGCTAATCTCACTGGCTCTCTGGGGGTCACACACAGGTAAACACTTGTGCACACTCAAGAAATAAAAAGTTGGGTGGCTGTAAATGACATAGTGGTTGTTGTTTTTGATGGAAACTATTTTGGATTTTTTTTAGCAGTTATTGTACTTAGACTATATTAGCCTAACTTTGAATCAAAACATTTTTGTTTATCAATATGTTGCATTTGATTTTTGGGTGTGCCAGCTGCCTCTTTCGGTGGCACAAGCCCAGCCTGGCAAACCTGTGGGTACACCCATGTTCTCAAGATGGAGACACTCAGTTTCAAGATGGATTGCAAATGAGCTAATATCATTATAGTTTAAACTAAGAAAATAAAGACAATGTTGTTTTTTGTTTTGTTTTGTTAAGGTACTGGAAAGAGTGTATTTGCAGTTCAGACACATACACATCAGGCCCAGTGATCAAGTGATCCAGAGGGGCAAGGACCAAAAATGACATCAGTTATATTAACAGAATAGGATGAGGTGACCTACAGTACTGGGTCACTTTTGCTGAATTGTAAATCAAAGGGGAAAACAATGATATTAGTGGTCCCTGTATTTGATTAAAAGCCATGTTTCACAATAACCACAAATGCTATTGTTTGTTTGAATATGTCATTCATCTTTCAAACATCAACATTTTTGTCCTTATTAGCGTTTTGTCTCCTCTTCCCTAGCACTTTCTGTTGCACTAAAAATTTAATAAGCATACTACAATCATGTAATGGGCTTTAACCAAGCAAGTTGCCAAGACCCTGTATAGTACTTGGATAAGTAGCTCCTGAAACCTCTTCCCTGCTCTCAAGACATATTAGAATGCCTATTTATGTGATATAACTGGATATATAGCTTGCAATTTTGGATATTGTAGTAGTATTTCGATTAAAAATGTGTGAGAAAAGTGCATATACAATTTGAAGTAGGCTACCCTTCTGTAAAATTAATTTAGCAGAATCCATTTTGACACAAGATAAATGTATTTAAAGAGATGTTCAATAATGCAATAATGCACATATGAGCATTTTATCTTGGGCTTGGGATGAGTCATCACTAACTGTTCTACTGAGGTTGGAACTCCCATTTGACATGAGAGAACATAAATAAAATAAATGAAAAGCAATACCTGAAAGTGAAGGTGAGGCAATATACATGTAAAAGTATAAAATGGGAAGGAGGTGGGATGCCAGAAACAGTTATCACCATGGTAGAAGAGAAATGTGGAATTTAATAACCGTATCAATTTTGGCAGGTAGTAACCATTGTGAAAGGGGTTTTCTTGAAAAAGTATTGACTTTGCTTTAAACTTTAGTTTAAAAATTTCCCACAACATAAATATATGTGACATTGCATCAGACACTTTTTTATATTATTTGACCTTGGGATTGGTAGTAATACCTACCATCCAGTTGAGGTTGAACCCTCAAAAACCTGTCAGCTGAGATCTACAAAATGTCAGAGTGATTTATGGAATTGCCAAGTATGAAATGGTTAATAACAAAGGGCATGGTACACATTTTCGATGCTGTAGGGGTCTTGTCTAATAAATCTGTTGTAGGAATCCAAGGACAATGGACCAGCTTGATCAAGTAGTCGTGAAGCCCATTTTAAAAGGCTGTAATTGTTGCACTGATTCTGAGTGACTCTGAGGAATAGTGGTTGGCTGGGAAATCAGTAATGGCTGAGAGGGTTTTTACATGATTGATTAAAGTGACTTCTGTGGCTCAAAGATTTGACTTATACTGCAGGTTTGTCAGGAGGATTTTGTGTGGGATCACTGTGGATGGAAGTTTGCCACAATAAAGTTGGGCATCCTTTGCTGCATTAGTCTTCACTAGTTTCAGTGTTCTTAAGGAGGCATTGGAGGGGTTAGTGGTCAATAACAGAAAGATGTGCCAAGCAGGAGAGTAGTTAGGGATGTTAGTTAGGGATTAATAGGTGTTTAGGAGACAGTAGGTTCAAAATGGCGCAGAAAACAAAAAAAAATGTTGAATGGGACTTGATGTATCCAGTACAGAGGTGATTACTGAAGGCAGGTAATGCGTCTGTGGGAATGCACCTCTGATATTTTTACTACCAGGTTTTTCTTTCACATATCCTTTGATGATAACTTGTATTTGGGAATGTGTTACAAAGATACATTTAGCGCCCAGCACTAACATAAACAAATAAATAAGTAAATTTGGTGCCACGGAGGTGGACGTTGACTTTTGAAATGCTTAATTGTTTAATGGCAAATACACAAAAGCCTCACACACCAGTACAAAAAACAAAACTTGGCCCCCTTTTACAGTTCTTGAGCCAGGCATGAATACATGAATAGAATCTAACTGACTGAATATAATTTTAAGAGAAAAAAAGTCATTTATATAGCCATCTTTCAACTGCCAGCCTTATGACGATTGGTTGATTAGAAGAAATACTTTTTCAAAATAGATGACATTGCAGACCACTAATATTTTCTTCTAAAGGTCTACTCCTTGTCTGTGATAGTGGCTTTGCCTGTATTTTCAACATTTGGTAAGTCACACCTTTCATGCTCCGAAATTCATCTTGACCTTCCTCGGTGCTGACTTCCATGTATGTTTATTAGACTTGACATTTAGCACAGACACAGAGCTTGATTGCAGGAGATTTTGAGTTGCACATTGAAAAGAGAAAATGATTCCCTTTGTGTCAGTGCAAAAATGCATAGACATTTACCTTTTCTCATAGCCCACCATTATTCTTGGTTCCATGGTCTCCGTATTGAAAACTGAACTTCTTAACTGCATAATTGGGCTTTAGTTTACCATGTCTTTACCTTTGTGATTCTAGCACTAATACCAATATCTAGGAAAAATTAGTTTTTTAAGATATCCATTGAGTGTCTGCATTGTTGTCAATATGTGTGTGATTTTTTTTAATCAAAAGTATCTCTGTTGTAACAACTGATGTGGTACATGATTCTTTTAACTGAATAAATATAGTCTGCATATCATATAACCTCTAAACATGCAATTCTCTCTGTTTTACATTGCAGATTTTTTGTAAGAGAGCTAATCCAGATGATGGTCTGGTTTCAGTGACAATTACAGAACAGCGGCAGAATTACATCATTTACAATGAGGTGTTTTACCTGTGGTGAGTCGGGGCATTTTAGGCAAGTGTACCCAATGAATAAAAAACCTACTGCATCAGAAGGTCTAAGTAATAGGGATGAGCAAGAGAGCAAGGTCCCAGAGAGCAGCGCTGAGCCCCCTAGCACCACTGAAGCAGAGAAGAATGCAAAAAGCCAGGACTTGGGAGCAATAGCGTGGTGGTTGGTGGACTCCCTGGGCTCATCCGCAGTGAATTTGACACATAGCTCCCTTTCATCCTGGCGGAGGTTAGTTCAGAGTGGGGTTGGGGGGTAGTGGCAGGAGAGGGGGAGAACCGTCCCATGAGTGCAGAGCCATGACCTGATGTAGAAACTGAGGATGTGAGAAGTAACAGTGCAAAGTTAACAGAATTAACAGAATCGAAGTTTACTTGGTTAAATGCTTAAGCGATTTCTTGGACAGTACCATAGGAAAACAGAAGGTAGACAGAAGAACATTTTTCCAGATTTAAAATCCTAAAATTCTTTTGGCAGAAAGATGCAAGAATCAGCCTGTTACAAGAAGCGAACACAGATGATTCCAACAGTATGCACTGGCTAAGAGAATGGAGGGTTGATATTACTGTGAGCCATGGCTCGAATGTCAGTGCTGGGGTAACGATTCTTTTGTCTCCTTATTCTGGGTTTGTCATAAAGTATAGTGAAGAGATTATGAAAGGATGTTCTTGGACTTTATAAGAGGGCAGCCCCAGCCTGTATAAATTGGGACAAATGACATGGGCTCTTGGTGGGGTGCTGGCTCCTCCAGCGCTCCCAGGGAATGCAAAATGGAACAAGGAGAGGTTCAGGGTGTTGGTGGTTCATTTTGGGACTGAAGGTTACATGCTGAAAAATTGGGTGGGGGAGGAAGCAGAAGTGAAAGGGAGGCTTCAGACTTGGGAGTGACTCCTGCCTCAGCTCTTGTGTAGGGGAAGGGTGCTGGTGGTGAGTAATCTTGTAGCCTCAATGTTGTGGCACTGTCTCATTGTTCTTGACCCACCTTCAGGATTTCTGGAAGGAGATACAGTGGGGTCTTAATCACTTTTTCTTGGGAGTAACCACTGGTTGAAGGCTGGGGTTTTACATTTGTCTCTGTCTGAGGGGGTAGATTGGCAGCTTTCAGGCTTCAGACACAGTCGAGGTTGTTGTATTGGTAGGGACAAAGTTCCTTGGATGTACTTTGCCTGCTCTCTGCTTAGAACAGTGGGGGGGGACATGTTCCCCATCAGAAAGCCTGCAGAAAGCCTGCGGAAGGACTTTGTAAAAGCTGGAAATTACCCAGTTTCATCGTTTGATTGATTTTAATAACTATGAATGGAGAAGTGTGGTGGAGCTGGCCAGGCTTGCTTGGTGTTGATCTGCACGGATGGTTAAGTCTGTTTTAGATGGGCTTAGACAGTCCCTGTCAGTTGAGTGTTCCAGGTTCCTTGCAGAGGGGATTGAGGCTAAGAGCCTGTCTAGGGCTGATTGCAGATTTCCAGTTCTGAGTATTGATCCATTGGGCCCTGATGGTGGCAGGGAGGATGATGATTTGTTGAGATGGGGAGGGATAAAAGAGGAGAATTTTGAGAGGGTTAACAAAAAGGTACTTTATTCAATCTGTGGAAATTGCTGTGTTGGGAACAGATGGCATCCCAGGTCGCAAGGTGGAAGGCTCATCTGGCTGTAGATATGGAGAGGTGGCCATCATGGAAGCTGCTCTACAAAAACCCACTTCCAAAGTGGGTTGGGGACTTGCAGCAGAGGATCCTCCACTGTATTGTTCCAGACAAAAGCACAGAGAATAAAAGATGTCCTTTTTGTTCAGTAGTAGAGACGTGCTTTCATTTGTCTGGAGACTGTCCGCTAATACCCTGCTTGCTGCTTTGCAGGGTTGGACCACTGGGTTGGGGTTTCAGTTCTCTAAAGCGGGTTTTGTTTTTGTGGTAAAGTACTCTAAGTGGAAGAAGCAGAGTTGTGCACTGATCAATTTTATTTTTAGCCAGGCAAAATTGTCAAATTATAAGATCCACAAGGCAAAGATGGAGCACCAGGGGTGTCAGGACTGTGCCACATTATTTAGGGTTGTTATTATTCCTTGAATAAAGTTGGAGTTTGCGTTTTTATGCATTAAATGGAGACTGCATGGAATTTAGGAGTAAATGGTGTATCAGTGGAGCGTTATGTGAATTGTGTGATGGAGAACTACTGATTACATGCTAGGTAGGAGCTGACTGTTTTTCTGATTGCTTATGGTTTCTGTTTTTTCCTGTTGTCTGGGGGGTTAATTAATCCATTCATGTATTTATTTTCTTTTTTTTTCTTTTTTTTGGGATACTGACATCCATATTTTAATGCATAAATAGGGTTGGTAACATATGAGAAGCGTGATTTGCTTATGTATCTTCGGTATCAATTGAAGTTACTAATCCATTAATAGTTGATGTTGACTTTAGTGAGGAGAGAATCGGATTAGCTGTTCCAATTTTTGTAGCATCTCCTCTTTTCCTCCTCTTCTCCATTAGTTTCCTCCCCTCCTTTCCTCCACATACTTCTGGATAGGAGATGAGAGGTAGTGGGGGAGTGGAGGAAAGATGGAGACAGGCAAAAGTATTGGAACACAAAGAACTGAAATCACTTGAACAATTTATATGATTTGTGATTGCCTGTCATAAGCTGATGAGAATGTTTGCAAATAGTGACTGTTACTACTAAGTTAACAGTATCCTTACAATGGAAAATGTAGTGTCATGGCATGTGGAAGCTTGCTTAAATATTTTACCACGAAAGGTGATGTTTTACCATTTTAGTGAACTATAAAAAATGCATACTTAGAGCTCACAAATTGGAGTAAGACACAGTTTGCACCTGTCTATTATTTGAAAGGTTAATTTATTCTGAAAAATGATATTTTTATAAAGGGAATTTAATTATAGTCACAAAATATCTACATCATCCTCAAATTAAATTTAGTGGCAGGAGGCCTTTTCAAAGAGGCTTCCTTGTGTTCTATTCTTCCAAATAACCAGCACTCAAATCTGCAAAAAGTACTACTTTGCTATTGGAATATGTCTGTTTCATCAATCTCTCCACTGTACAAGTACAACCACAGACTCTACGTCATGAGCTCATGAATCATTTATGGGAATCAGTACATTGACATACAATTCCTAACACTGCACTGATAGTGGCATGCATTACATATTGAACATATTAAGTTGCAAAAAAAAAGGGAAAAAGTAACTCATTCCACAGTCTGATTGTTCATAATGTTAATATTAAATAATATTGTATCAAATTTCGCTGTACCAGTACCAGATTTCACAGGACACTGCATGTGCACACATGCACAAACATACACCCACACATCACTTAGGAGTATGAATGCAATTGTATTATTATTTATTTATTTATTTATTTTTCAATCAGTCATACAGCATTTCAGACAAGATCAAAGATATCAATTAATCAGTCAGTAAATGTGAGGGTGCTTGATGAATGCTGTTAGTATATGAACAAGCATACACTCTGCATCCATTCTGAATCCCAATGGGATAATTCCTAGCAAGCTAAAGGTGAAATAATATATATTTATATATTAACCAATGCTTCTTAAAGATAACACCTCAATCATTTCAATACCAAATCATGATGTCTTTGCATTACAATATGCAATTTTTTACACAGTAAATACAGGGTGTAATTTTAATGCTTATTTACATGATTGGATTCTAAGGTTTAACATGAGCTGAGACTGAATGCTGATGAAACTGATGCTTAGCATGTGATGGTGGACAGCAGATGCTTGTGAAACAAAATTCAATCTGCACCTGTGACATAAAAGGCACAGTTTGCTAAAAGTTATCACAAAATGTCTATCTTTAATTATACACTTTTCACCTTGAATGTGTTTTTTGTTTCACTTGTCATGGTTACTCAATCAATGATCTGACAAAGTAGTCTTCTTTAAAACATAACAGCTGTCCCAACTGTCCAAATTGTGTTTTAACTTTCTGTTTTTGTTAGTTTCTGGAGTAATACAATAAAGGATGTCCTTTGGGTTGAAGGATAATACCTCAGTGTGAGTCATACCAATTTCTGAACACCCCCTGTCTATGAACACCAAGGGGAGATCCTAAAGACTGTCAGAGTAAATCATGTATCCAAAATAAGGAGATTAAATTATAATATACAGCCAAAGAATGTGAATGTTATGGTCCCAGATTTTGAGGAGAAATCAGGATGTAGTTGGATTGTCAGGTGACACAGGGAAATGCAGTGTATTTATGCTCAGTTGAACTCCCTGCTTCTCCATGTGAGTCATGCTTAAAGTCCTCTTCCCTTAGTGCACATCATGGCAAGACTGGTTGCAATTAGAGGTCTTTATCAACCAAGTGAGAAAAGGTCACACCAAATGGGACGTGTAAAGTAACTTGGGAAGTCAGTATTGCCTCTCTGGGTAAATCTACTCCCATTTGCCTTGTCCATTCTGCAGACCCCTTGTTGGAGGCATTTCGTTAACCTTAACCCCTCGTCTCCTCATTATTGCACCACCAATCCCTTGTCCCCACTTCCTTTGAGTCAGTAAGAGTGCCTAAAAGCACACAGACTAGCGGGGGATGCATTTTGAAATCCCACCACTTCCCAGTCTTCATTCAGATACAAACACAGCACATTGCAGCAGAGAGTGTTTTCCAGTGTTATCTGGGCCCAATAAACTGATTAGGCAAGGAATGGAGGTATGAGTCAGTCAGCATGTGGCGTGACCACCTGGAAAATAAGAGAAATCATGGAGGTGCAAATGAAGGATTCTGGGGGAGGAGAGGTGAGTCTTGCGGGCCATTAGTTCTGAGAGCTGACCCATGCAATATTTAATCGGATGGGGTATAGAGGGTGATTGCCTTCCATGCAAATGTCTGGTGACAGTGATTTGAATGGGGAGGCAGCAGCAGTAATGAGCAGCTCCTGCTCAGGATTGACAGAATGAGCGGAAGGGGGAGGTGGTCACATATATTCCCAAGGCTCCACTTATATGACAGCATTATAAAGTGCCCAAGAATGGAAATGACCCTCAGGTAAGAGGAGCACACTGGAGTTGCAGGCACTGTTCCAAAACCTGACCCAAAGAAATGAGCTCACAGAAAGCCCATTTCAATGATTGCTCCCACAACAGGCTGGACTGGTCAGCTGTCATTTTAATAATTTAGGACCATACCTAGAATATTATGATCATTGAAAAAAGAGCCCAAATTTTGGTGAAAACATATTTACTATCCTTTGACTATTCTTAGTTCACTACAAAAGAGATTTCATAGAACCTCCAAGGTTCTATGTTAAATTGTAACAGAGGTAAACACCCCAGAAAATGGGTAGTGTCATTGAAAACAGCAGTACAAGCATTTTGAATGGAGCATTCATTCCACCCCTTAATCTCTGCCCCAGCTTTCAGGTTTGTAATTGGTTTATACAAATCCCTTATGGCCAATTGCATGTTTCTTTACTCTGCTATGAATTGTGACTTCTGCTTCCAGGCATGGTTCTTGTGCTCGAATCTTTTCAGCTTCAATGAGGTAAAGGCCTAACACAGGATCAGGGCCTGTGTGGAAATTGTTTTCAAGTCATGCTGGAATTCTGCAGTTCATTAGAGAAACAAAGGAACCAAGCACTGTTGTGTGAAGAATGGGCATGGAATGAAAATCTAACAATGAGTGAGAGAGAGTTTCATTAATTCCAACACAATATCTAGATATGGCAGCATCTATCCATGATTCATTCTGTATCCAGAGGCCCAACAAATATGTACATAGCAATACAAAACTAGGGAACTGAGGTGCAATTTAAGGTTCCATGACATGAAGGATAGGGGTTGAATCTCCAAAAGGGTCTTCAAAATAAATGAAGGAGGAATCAGAACGATATTTGGCATGACTCGTTTGACATTGATAAGACCACCAAAACCCCATGAATACATGTATGCACAGCATTTTGGTGGGGTAATCAATGTAGAATAAATCAATGTTGCATTAGGTATTGAGATTCAGAGAAATATAAGCTGTTTTGTTTTAAATACAGTTTGAAGACCTAAGCTTTATCCCACATATCAACATGGGACATTTAACAAGTCAGCGTTTAACATTCCCATATTGTTTTATTGCTATGCGCATATTTGGTGAGCCTCTGGATAAATGAATACATGACGGCGAGTGTTTGGTGATGGCAGTGTGATTGTGTGAGGTGCCATCTTTTGTAGACAAAAACCCTCTTTCATTTTAGATGAAAAGTCAGAGAATAATAAATCCTATTCTCCAAACTGCTTGAATAATTAGTTTAGCTATTTTTTTACCGTTCATGCATTTGGCAGTCTAATTACTGAAAATGGATCAAAAGACATCTTTTATGTGACACGTCTTTTGTGGTCATACAACCTATCCCAAACATTGCATTTTTCCAAAAGCTGGCTTATTATATTATGGCTCTTTGCTCCCTAGTAGCCAGGTCTGGTCAGGCTGGGAACCTGAATTTGCACAAATTGGGTCATTCTGACATTATATTGGGTCATTGGGACATTCTGACATATTAGCATTACACCCTCCTACCAGGCATTTATGTGGGGTTGGTGCATTATACTACAAGTTGAAGCTGGGTTTAAAAAAAAAAACCTTCCATGGGTGGTCACATTGCCTTTACAGAATGAATCATCCGTAGAGCAGATAACAAATTTATCATTAGTTTTTACAAGATTATTGCCCCAGACAGTATAGAAAAGTAACTCCAGAAACTTGGTACTCCCTGGCTGAAATCACAGGGGTCCTTTTTAGCCTGGCACATGGATCACATCTCAGATGGCATGTTGATGGAGATGGGCAATGTCATTTCTTATGCCAGTGATGCTGGCTCAAATCCTATGAGGTGGCCATAGCAATGAATAAGATATGTGACATGATGTTCCTCAGTCATTATCCAGATGCATACATGCATACATGCACGGAATGCAGCGGACTATATGTTATGTATTAGTGGCCAACCCTATGGGTATTTATTTTTAAGTGACCCCCTTTCCTTTGTCAGACATTTCCTTCTCTTGTGGTTCTGCAAATAACATAGTTATATCTTCATTGCACATTTAAAATATCAGTTTCTGAAATCATTTACTTCTATCGATTTATTGAAAATAATTTATAATAACTATAAATAGAATAGTACTCCTTGGCTGTTGAATGCAAGAACTAGTTAATGAAGAGGTTGCTCACAATCCATTTTGAACACAATCCTTTACAATTCACCAATCCACCCATTCTTCCAGGGCAAGACAGGGAGGAATG
Organism: Albula goreensis; assembly: GCA_022829145.1. Lineage (NCBI taxonomy): Eukaryota > Metazoa > Chordata > Actinopteri > Albuliformes > Albulidae > Albula > Albula goreensis. The sequence goes on from CM040750.1 coordinate 28,700,091, forward strand.
GGGATTTGTTAATTGACAGTTTACATGGGATTTCTCTGTTTCCCACCGGTGAGGAAGGGTCACCGGGGCAAAGCAAGATATTTGTGTTCTCTCACAATAAATAAATAAATAAAAGTTGGAAGGGGATGCTGAGTGGCTTATCCTGTTAAGAAACTGAGCTCTAGTGTTTTGATACTCCAACACATTCTGGTCTTGACTCCTGGCCAAAGAGGTACTGACTGGAGAGCAGACATGCAGGGTCCTATATAACTCCAGGGTACTGTATAATCAGAATTAGTATGACCCAAAGTGAAGGACAATAGTCGGCAAGACTCTGGGCTTATCATAAGCAAGCAAGCTCATTTGGCGATTGAGCAACTTCAGGCTGCCTATGACGAGTTGTGCATGAAGTACAGTTTTCCAACAGTATGACAGATGAAGCTGAGTTAGTTGACTGGAATGTGAACATTTGAAAACTCACAGAGAATGTGTTTGTCATTAAAAATACTTCTATGATTAAAATTGACCATTTTAAATTAAAATACATTCCAAGGGAACCTGGCAAATACAGGCACAATAATTGAAGGATTAACAGTCCGTAATATCTGGCAAACATATAAAAGCATAAAATATAAATAAGACCACAAAACATGTATTTCTGAGTACAGTGGATTTGTACTAATTATTACTGAATAATTAATTTAATTAAGAGATAATTTTCGTGTTGGTGACAGTGTGGATGTTGTAGTGAAGAGCATTTGATTTACTTTTATCACTTTGCAAGGTAGTCCTCGGTGACTGAAAATGGAAAGCACAAATTACATTAGTCAAGTAATCTAACAGTGTTTCCCGACAACAAAATAGGGCCAGTCTAGCTTTCATAGCCAAGATACACATACACCACAGCACATGTATTAATATGGTTATTCCTACAACTCCTCATTCTAAACACACAAACCACTTTGCAGCTCTGTTGCAAACTATCAATAATTGAATTTGGGTGTCTTGGGAAGGAGGGAAATAAAGGAGAGAGTATATTTGACAGAGACGATGATGTATTGAGGTCATCTTTGAATCCCACTGTGTTTTGTTACAAAAGCTTTCTCGCATTTCAATAAGAAATGACTCAACATGGAAGGAAATGGTCTTGCGTGAAGCCTCTCATTTCTTTCCTCCATTTGATCAGTGTTTGTTCATTCTTCAAGCCATGCAATATTCTTGTGATTTGCAAAATCCCACACATTCCTTCATGAATGGTTTTTAATGGGAAGCAAATACAGCCTAGTGGTCTTGAAATGAAGTTTTTGCTTAAAAATATCTTCAAACTGCTAATCACCTTTGCCTTTTGATTGTTCTGTTTGATTAATGATTGCACTAATGTAAATGGCCCAATGGCTGACTAATTTTCTCCTGATTGCATCTAATGTAGGTGCAATACTTTCATGCACTTCACAGTTAATTATTGTGATTACAACAACTTTATTGGGGTGAATTGAATAATTTTGCATATAATAAAGGTATTGAAAGTCAGAGTTTTACACCAATATGCTTTGTTTTCCTGTGACTTAAATGTCCATTTAAACTGGATAAATCACTCTCCATTCGGGTAATGGAACAACACTTGATAATGTTAATCATGAAAAAGTACTGTCTGGCTGGGACAAACAGTTAAATGGAAAGGATTTAGAAAAAAAAAATTAAATGTAGTCAGCTAATTGAGGTAGCTACTATAATATATGATTCAAGCTGCTGAATGAAGTTAAATACTAATTTCTGATTGGCTGAAGGGAATAACCTGCACAGTGAAACAGTATTATGTATGAGTGTGTTAATGCACAACTAAGTAGCTGTAGTTAAAGTGATGATTGAAACATCTGTCTCAACAACAGAAATATTTCCACAAATAAATATGACGTGGTTTAAAGTCATAGTTTCCACATATGTAGGCAATTTTAAATACAATGGGTACCATAACACTGAAATTAATTAGTTTTAACAAATGATAGGTTATTTAGCATTGAGTTGTACGAATTTCAGTAAATGTGTACATAGTTACATTAGGTTGTGTATTTTTAAAAAAAATGTGTTATTTTAATGAATAATTCAGACTGCAGATGTTTTATAACAGCTAATAATATTTCTAATAGACTATTATCTAATTTCTATTTAGCTAGTGAGGGAATAGCTACATTCTATGGCTATGCATATGCGCTACATAACTGCAGTACTCTTTTTTAAAAAGAATTTCAGTAGGAGCCTTGGTGGGATAAATTTCCACTAAATAAACATACAATATGAGGTTTTGAAAATCCAATCATTTGAAATGAACTCATTTTAGGAAAAAAAGAGGAAATCTCCCATCTCAGCTAAAATGAATTAAGAGTGCTTCCTATTTGAATTGAGTCAGAAGTTCCAGTCTTTGTGAGATGTTTTAATATTTTGCAACAATTTGAATTTTATTGTGGATTGTGACTTTTTACAGAGATTTTAATCAAAAAGTGAACATGCATTTTGTGAAAAAAGTGTACACCAAATGGAAACATGCTTTGTTTATTCTGTTGTAATACTAAATCATTAAATTACTGTGGAATGCTAGAGCATTCAAAAACATACACATTCATTTTTGTTGGTTTTAAGAGGAGAATATTGATGAACATGTTACAGGAGCTTGACAGGAAAATACTTTTTTTCCATACTGATATTTCTATAATGACTAACAAGAGTGAATATTAGCACTCTGCAAATTTACCCAAAGGGAACAGGAGGTCAGCTCTGTCAAATGTTTGCATGGTGTTTAAAACTCACACAACTGTGGCTAATCACTATTCAGTATACCTAGAAAATGAATAAAAACTGTACATTAATTGGAAATCCCACATATTTTACTCAAATAATTGTTGCTAATTAACTTAATAATTAACATTATGATTATATATCAGATTATGATAATTAATTTATGCTACCAAGTGTTCAACATTGCACCATTCTTTAGCCCAATATAAACTTGACTGAATTTTCATTTACTTCTTTTAGTTTGCCTTCACTTAGGTTTATGCATGACACATGGTCAAATTTTATTGAATCAGTAGATTTGATATTGATTGATTAAAAACCAAGAATTCATTTGACATGATTTTGATAATTTATTCGAGTATTTATGTAATATATCAGGTGATACTCCACAAGATAATTTCCAACCTTACAGCATTTCCTCGGCATTGGCTTTGTCATGTTTTTAAACTGCACCTATAAGGATGTTTAATACAGTTCCTGAACAAGGGGGACATAGACTAAGAGCATCCAATTAATTCTGAATAATTTTCTGTGTCTCCAAATGGCATGAATGCAATTTATAGATGAAACTAGCATGACAGAATGTACTGAAAGGAGATAAATTGTGTACACTTTTCATTAGTGTGATCAAATGGTAGTATTATGTATCTGGTACACCCAAACTCATTAATTGTAAATGTAAAACAATGAAATTGAATAAATAAATCAATTTTAGTGGATAATTGTAATAACCCATGTCTGATTTTACACCATATTGCAACCAAAAGAGATTTCTGATTTGTGGGAACCTGATCATGTAACACACTATCCTCAATGCGCCTTCCATTGTAGGTAATTTTTCATTCTTTTACTGACCAGTCCTGACTTTGAACACGGATGATCTATATCTCTGTGGAGTCTGGGGAAAAGATGGGGTCTTGGGAGAATGCTATAGGTAATGACGATGGAAGCTCTTTTTTCCCCTCCCCTTTCTGGCTGCTCTCCCAGGAGGAATGTCGTCTGCCTCTGGGTACTTTTAGGTCCTGATTCGTTACATCTTCACCTGCGGGGAGAGTAACACCTGAGAGCTTTTCATGTCGGTTCTCAGAGGTTATTTGGGTTGTCATTTCTTTCGCTTCACAGCGTCGATTCTATTTTAAACCTGCTGTCCGCTACTCCACCGTTAGTCCTCCAGAGGTTCAGGTGGGGGGATGACCCAGCGATTCAGATTTTCACATCACAGAGATAAAGCCAATAAACCGAGCGTGGCCATGTCCAGTCAAACCATGAAGGACATTTTTTTATAGGCACCACATTAATTTGATGTATCGTCTTCATGGTTTGGCAAAATAAATCACTCCCTTCAAGATAGATGTAAATATATGAACACTGCAAGCTAAAACATTACTCAATAATTTGATTCACCTTTGTTGTGTCCTTGACATTTTTACTGGATATACATGAAAATGAAGCACAATCCTAAATGTAAGGTAAAATATATATATAAAAACTATCAAAAAACCTCAGTAAATGTAAACTATGTAAACAAGCTTATTTATTATTATTTAGCACCTTTTACAAAGACAAACATGCATGCATGCACACACACACATTGGGCCTCATTTATCAATATGTACATAAAACAGTTTGTAAATTTACGCATCACGGGATAGGTACTGACAAATTCCGCTGGATTTATCAAACACAAGTAAACACAAAATTTGTTTGTATGTCGTGCACATGTTGATAAATACCGATCATTCGTGAATGAGAAGCACGTTCACAGAATCTTTGATTACCAAAAATGGACACCCCTGAAATACCATATAAGGAGCTTGGAATCCCTTTGTTGGCAATGTACAAAGATGGCAGAGAAAAGGCATAAGAAAAAAAAACATTTCTGAAGTTTTGGTAATGGAAGTAGAATCCCAAAATAAAATATTTTGTTCAGTAGTGTAAGTAGTGGCGTGTCGGGGCCAGGGAAGACCAAAGCTTGGCAAGAAATAACTTTTGCAGTAAATTTGGTGTCAAAAGTTCTGTGTACGCTCCAGCAGGTTAAAAGAAAATGGTTCAAAATGAAACTGGAGGCAAATTCTTGGAGAGACGTCGTTGGCTGGAATTATTGTGGGGGGTGACAGCGATCTGTTTTCCCTCATCTTGGATCAATCACCTGCCACCTCTGAAGGTAAGTTTTTGTATACCAGCCTTATCATTGCCATAAATCTTGGGGGGCAGCTGCACCCTGGCCCGCAAGGAGGGGCATGTTTGGCCAAAGTGGTAATGACACATGCAATACATCATTGGGACTGTCACGTTCTTCCAAAATCAACCTAGAACGAAACCAAAGGAAAGAAATTTGCACAAATTAGAACTACAGTGTTCCCTCTCTGTATCGTGGTTCTGCTTTCGCTCCATCAGTGCATTGCGGTATTTTATGTACATTATATGTAATCCCGTCTCGCGGAATTTTCGCTCTATCAGGGATTTTTGCGGTATTTAAAAATTTTTATATTTCCAATATTTTCATTATTTTCGTGAAATATTATAATTTTCTAGCCTAAAAAGGGAAAAAAACAGTAAAAAAACAAAGTAAAAGACATTTTGTAACACATAAATACAGGGTATTGCAAAAAAAAACCTGTATGTACGGGTAAACGAGATTTGGGTTGGGAAATCTAAGATGCCCACATGTCGTATGTTCACAGTACTGAACTGGCCTTGTGTGGCGGTATAGAAATTAAAAAAATTCCATGATTTCATTATTTTCGTGATAAAATAAGCATTTTCCAACCTTAAAAAAATGAACAGTAAAAAATAAACTAAAATGTTTTCTCATTCTTAATTTAAAATGATTTACCTTTACATGTGTATTTCCATTTACAGTAGTTTAGTTGCATGTACATTGAATTTTAATTTACATTTAAAATGTTTTACAATGTATTTAATGTTCAAGTATTTCATGTATTTAATGTATTTAAAATAACAACAATTGTAATATTTACATTTATTTTTCAAAGACTGGAGAAAATTAGATAATAAATTCCTACAAAGTAAATAGCCCAATCAACTTAGTATTAGTCCAATAACACAAGAACGTATGTGTATTAAATAAAAATGTAAATGTATTATGACAGTCCTATTTCTGCACTGTTTCAGAGATGTGTTGACTGCTTAAGTTTTTCTTAGAGCTAATAGAGCGAGGTCAGCCATAACAATGAAAACCTGCTCCTTATTTATAGCAAATGTCATTCACATGTTTTATGGAATTCATGTGAAATTCCAAATAAGAATTAATTTGATTATCAGGATTACACAAATAAAGCATCACCCGTTTTAATGTTGATCCCAACAGTGATTTTATATAATTTGAACCATTATAATATTACTGTATTGCTACCAAATAATTTGCTACTCATTTTTAATTCAATAAAAGATGTGTGAATTTTACATTACATTACTGTCATTTAGCTGACGCTTTTATCCAAAGCGACTTACAGTTGATTAGACTAACCAAGGGCCAATCTCCCCTGGGAGCAATGTGGGGTTGAGGGCCTTGCTCAGGGGCCCAACAGCAATGGTGTTCTTACTGTGGCTGGACTGGGGCTTGAACCACCAACCTCAGGGATCCCAGTCATGTACCTTAACCACTAGGCTATAGGCTGCTTGAATGGATAAACAAATGCAAAAACATGCTTTTCAGCCATATTTTTCCATGTTTGCACACAATATGAACAGTTTGGGGCAGTCGTGAAATTTCTTTGGATGTACAAAAACTTTGATAAATCCCACATTTTTATGTAAATGCATCTATGAACGATTTATGATCTAATTTGTTTGGCTCACGTTTGATAAATGAGGCCCAGTGTATTTAAGATAATATTTGATTTTTAAGAGAAGTTAAACGTATCACTGCATGGAATATCAGTGCATTTCAGTTTAAACATAATAACTGTAACAAATAAACAATCCCATGGAACCTTTTTTTGTTGTTTTGGAAAATTCATAAGCAAACAGCAATATTTAGCATCATGATCCTTTGGGACTACACAGTTTTAACCATTTCAGACAATGTATGCAGACCCAGTTGCTCATAATAAATACATGCTTGGAATTGAATCAGACATGTTCCTAGAATAAATGTTAAATAAATAAAATAGTGTGTAATTATTGGACATGGCAACGACTGATCTTCCAGTCTTATGCACCCATTCATTGGGTAAAATGGCATTCATGGAATAACCAGGAACCCATTAGCTTTCAATGTGAGTGTACAGTCAAAACATATAGCCCTTATTGCCCAGTTCCCAGTGAACAGTTCCTTTCCATATAAATGTAAACTTTACAAACATGCAAGTCTCAGGCCCATGGAGATTTTATCCAGGGAGCTGTGTTCAAAAATGCAGTGAGCATAGCTTAAAGCATAAGCTACTCTACATCACTTCAAATCCTTTAATATCTGTGAGCTGAATGAAGATACAATTACGTAAACTGTTTTCTCCTATGTTGCTTGCCTATATTTTCTTGTTAAAAAACTTGTTGGGAGAAGAAGGAAAAAAGTAATATAAAATTAATTTTAATGAGCCCATCATAGTCCATTGCCTCATATTTATCATGTTCAAAATGAAAAACCAGCCTTTCGGCAAAGTCTCTAGTGAGTGAAAAAGAAAATAATACTTATTTAATTTCTAGGGCCAGGGAGCTCCCCTCTGAATATGAATCAGACACTGACCTACATAACGCCTTACTGAATGAGGTGAATGCAGATCTGGACGCAGTCTGAAATTATGCTGGAAATAATAGCTTCTAATGGTGATTCTTAACCCCTCTTCTAATGAGATCAGAGAAATGGCAGCAGATCGCGCGTGACCTATATTGACCTGGCTCTAATGTGCTTGCTTCCTCCGCACTTTTGAAATGTAGCTGGTAAATGGCATTCGCTATGAGGATGGCATCTTTCACACTCAGCAACTGCTGCCTAAAAAGCCAAGAGTTGCAACCAGTGCCTTCCTCAGCTCTCAGGAGATACTTCTTAAATGAACAAATCCTTCCCACAGCTCATGGGATAGGGTGAGGAAGAAAAGGTTATGACATAGATGTGAGTGATCCAATGACACATATAGGACAACATCGGCAAAGACACACTCAAGAACAAAACCTTTTTATTCATTACCATTCACTGTATTTAAATACATTCACTACATTTGCTGATAAAAAAACTGCCACCTTTGGAATGAAAAGGTTTTTGTCCAAGCATAAAGGTGTGGGCAGCCAACATATTTAACTCAGCAATGTTCCTTGTTGGCAGCTGGAGGATTTTTCTCAGAGTTTGAGAGATTTTTGATCACTTAGATTAATCAGATAAATTAATTGGGAGAGACCATGGAAACATTGCAGGTATAGTCATACATTCTTATACTGTAAATGCAAAGGACCATTTAACAGTTGCATTCATGGCATTACGTGAATGAAGCATTTATTTTAAATGTATAAGTTATTTCAATAGATGGACCTCATTTCTGTGATAATGGAATTGAAGTGCTTTTGATAAAATGTTAATTGTGGATCTGTTGCCTCGTATCAGCATAATCCTAGATGAGCAGAAGACTGACCATTTCATTTTGTTTAATTTTATTTTAGCAATGCCTAATCATAACATTTGGCTATTTAACATATTCCTCATTACAAAAGTAAATACATTTGACATGTAATTATACATTTCTTTCATGTTTTAATATAACAGACATTATATAAGCAGTCATAAACTCAGTTCATAAGTCAATATATCGGAATTAAATGGCAGTGAGACAATGTTTAATCTTAAAATGAAAAATGCGTAATAATGGCATATTGTGCCTTTAACTGATTTTACATTGCCTTTAACACAATATTGTGAATTTAATTATTATACCATGACCTCTGGAAATACTTCAAAAGATATAAAAAAAAAATAAAATAAAAGCACTTCACAACTGCATATGCACAAGTTCAATTGCAAGTTTTTTTTTTTTTCTCACAAAGAAAAATAACAGATACAACAACATAAACATATAAGCACAAGAAAGAGATAGAGATGATAAAATAGCTTACACATTCTTCAGGCCATACTGCTCATTATGGGTTGTACAAGGCCTTTTACAAATTTGCCTGACATCTTTGATTTAACTTGTTAATGATGGCAATCAGGTTGTCACGTTCCATACAATGATAAGATAATTATGTTTTAATTAATTTCCAGTGTCATACCACATGTCTCACCTGTCTATGTTTTGCTCGTTCATTCACCTACATAACTTGCAATACAATATATTATACTGCAATACCTCTTCTACACATGGGTTTCTGAAGTACAGAGCATTCCCTGCCCTGTTCACTGTTGCTTTCGGGTTCCTCAGATCCTACACACTGTCACTGCCAGAATATTTAAATTCAAATATGTCCTAAGGAGGAATGATGAAATCCGCCCTCAACAACATTTACAGCCACAACAGATTTCCATGTGCAGGCCTACACACAAGGATGGGTGTGAATGTGTACAAGGGGAGGCTTCATGTGGGATTTAATGGTTTGAGATTGGGGGAGGAATAATCCTAAGGGGACAGTGAAGAGATGGTATAAGTTATTCATATATTTCTGCATGCCATTAAAAGAGCTATGCACAATAAACTCCTTTCCTAAACTAGTATTATGTGTATTTTGTGCATTGTGTTATTCCTTGAAACTCCTCTGTTTGGTGGAAAAGACACAAAGGATACAAGGTGAATGGGCATCTTCACTAATGAATAACACATTGTAAAGTGCATGTGTGTGTCTGTATGTACTTTATAATGTGTAGACATTGTGTGTGTGTTTGTATGCTCAATATATTTATATTTATTTGCATAATGTGATTATGTATGAGTGTGACTGAGTGTATGTGTGTATTTGTACTTTTTCTGTGTATATACCACTTATTAAGAATGAGTGGCATTACCATTTTGTGACAATTAGGAAAAATGAAACTCACCTGAGTACAAAAAAAAACATACCCCATATACAAACATACACTCCTGTGGGCAGCAGAAGTTGGACATGAGCATAACTGATGTGAAGCCTTTTCTCAGATTAGTGTAGGTGTTAAACATATGTATTCATTGCAGGGATGTTCTTAGCCCTTTAGTGATTTATATAAGCCAGCTATATCGTTGCCAAGTTATGTCCTAACGTTTTGAAAAGGCAGAATGAATCACTATCAGCCTCTGCATGGTTGCTCAGGTAGGAGGTAATGACACACACCTAAAGGATATGCACTGTGAATGTTTGAATGATGACTGACAGCATGCCTTTTAATGATGGCCGACTGTGAATTGTCTCCAATTTAGATGTGAGTGGACCACCAAACTAAGAACATGCAGTTTAACTGAACCAATCAGCTGTGCTCTTAATTACTTTGGAGGGTATCAGGACATTCAGGATACAGAGGCCAATTTTACAGACAGGCAAGACAAAAGGACTTGCTTTGGGCCCTGAAGGGGCCTCCAGGACTGTGAGTGAGGGTAACATTATGGGCCCCATGACATGTACTCTATGCAGGGGCATTCAAAAAGGACCTGTATGCTAAATTATGTGGTCCAGAGCAATGTTTTCTGTTTCTTATTTCGGATCACAAATTTACCTGGAATCTGGAATCAACCAATGATTGAATAGAACTTTTTAGGCAACATTTGGTTTAATTTTAATAAAACCCTGGGTATCCAATTGACAAATACTGAAGGCCTGGATTCAATACAGAGAGGAAAATTGGTTGTTTCAAAGCAATACTAATCATGCATTTACATAATATTATATTTTGTGTATATATGATAACATGTTATCATATTATTAATGAATATTAAATATTCATTTAATTTGACCACACATAAATAAATCGTTTTGCTAATCACCCAGTACTGCAGACAATGTTGAACTTGTTCACTCTGAATAAAAGGCTGAACTTGTTAACTTTCAGATAGTGTTAAACCAAACTGAGCAGAATTTGAGAGATTTGAAATGACCTTCATGTTGATTCCTCAAAATCAATCGACACTGCTACCTTTAAGACACAATTAGGAATACTAGAAATTCCAATTAAGTCAAAACAAAACACTCCAAGCAATTAGCTGCCAGAGTGTGATGCCTTTGACAATGGGCTTACCGGACTCCGAAGTCTGTCAGTAAAGCATAAACAATGAGTCATGCAGGTATGCCTGTGCTCTTCAGTGCTGTCCTCCCATATCAGGGGTTGAGAAAATAGTAATAAGGCAATAAATCAAACATCTTTTTGCCTGACTGCCACAATCACTATATCCCCGAGCCTTTGTTTAATTGGAGACCTCTCATCTGTTACACCTTAAAATACCTTCCTCTGCTTCCTGTGTGCCTGGTGCTCTGACATGGAAAAAAATGCCTTATGAATCTGAAATGCAGGAGATGGCTTCTCCTAAGGTCAACTGCTCTCTCTAGAAATAGGTTGCCTCCTTAGGAAAAACCCAGAGATGAAAGATTTTGGAGGAAGGGTATATCTGACTGTTCGTTAGCCTGGGTAAGACCAAGCAGCAGACAGTCTTTGCCTTTAAAAGCCTCTTAGAAAAATGTACAGATATTTATGATTTACGATTATGTGTGACACAAGATGTGATTCATTTTTTCATCTTCACAAAAAGACCATAATTAATTAGAATGTACAATTACTCATGTGTAGGCTCGTGAACAGCATGTAACATGTTTCGTTTTAGCTTTTCAGTCTTATCTTTGTTTAATACAATAAATCAAATGTTTTGTGGTGTGCAATGTGTTGAAGATCACATTTTCATCATTCAAAGGCAACTAACAATAAAGGTATTTATCCCTATGTAAACATAAGCAATTATATAGAGGACTATGGACCTTGATGAAGTGAGTCGATTTGATCTCAATCACAAATAATCATATTTTCACAGTGATATATCTGCACATGGAGCAAGTTTGGGGCATTGAGGATCACGCAAGTCTCTGTAAGAAGCAGATAAGAACGCTGTGGTGATTAAGAACAGGCAGGCATTTGAGTCGATGAGATCGATAACAGGGGCCTGGGATCTCTGATACAGAGCTACCCAGCACAGGCAGTGAGGGGGAGAACAATACCTTCATCGACTAATCAAGCCTGGCAGTCAAAAGCAGAGTGACAGAGAAGGATAAGAGGCAGGGGAGACTGGCGTAATCTGAAATTGAAGTGCACTTAATGCACTGCTAAATAATCAACTTACATCAAACAGGGGTCAGAGTGACAACAGGCAGACCCTTGATCTACACTGCACTTTTTTTCTGGTATTTTTCTTTGTTCAAAGTTAAAAGTGGTCAGACAGAGAATATCCAGTTTCATTAGTTGGGGAATTAATATGTATCCACACACGGTTTCATACATAAAATGGGATTTTTCAGCCTCTTCACTTTTATATGTGCAACATTACCATTCAAATTACTTACAAAAGCAGTTGTTTTGTAACTCATTTTTAATAACTAAATGAATTATTGTTGTTGGTGTAAAAATAACATTGGTGCATTGCATACTGAATATGCTGAGCTATTAGAAACATAGAAACAATTTTTTTCTGCTACATGTCACTTAAAGGAATCACTCAAACAAAAGAAACAATACTTAATAAATGAAAAATCAGCACTTCACATGTGTAAAACAGAGAAAGAGTATGACCACAATGTGCATTTCACTGAAACACAAGTCACACATATTTTGTTCACTTTAATAACAATGATATGTTGCACATCATTAACAATGATGGGTTTGACAACTGCTGGTGCCTAATAATCATCTAAGGATCCAAGTATGATCCAGACCAAACAATTGAGCCAATTAAACACTGACTGGCTTCTTCCTCCTTTTAATCGGTAAACCAAGACACTTTAAATGGGAATGGGACAGTTTAAAAGCAATGGATTGAAATTGTAATTATAATCATTACCCAACCATGCTCATGCTTTCAGTTCGCTGAAATTTGGCATCAGAAGTATGTACATTCTCAAATTTCCAGTATTGTTGAGCTGTAGCATATTGATAATAGGGGAGGTATGTTGGGGATGTTTTGGTAAAGAAATATAGGATTTCTTGATGTTCTGAATAAATTTGGTTTAAATAAACTGACTGCACAAACAATTGCACCTCACTATCTGCTGCCAAGCACTTCAATGAGTTGCAGTACCATACCAGTGCAGATTCATTTGTTGTCAAACTATTATTCATGAGATGTTATTCTACCTCTGTTACCATTAGCTAAATATTAGCAAAACAAATTACTATCTTAGCTTTAAATGAACAGTAAACATTCAAATTTTTACCATTTAAATGAAAGTCATAAGGTAATGCTATTCCCATTACATCTGGTAAACATCTAATTTACCTGGAAATTAAATGCAGTGCATCTAACTGTAATAACAGTTCATAATACACCGCTCATGATTCATGATTCATGAATCACAATTAAATATTTGAGTACCTAAGAACAAAATTTTGTTTTGAAAGCTATATAGAACAGTGTATTATTATATCATGTTTAGAAAATTGTATTTTTTTCTTTTCTTCATGGGAGGATCACTGCATGCACACTCAACAAACTTACATTTATATTTGAGTATTTAGCAGATGCTCTTGTCCACAGCAACAAACGGAAGTGCAAAAAATTGGCTAGGACATCAAGCAGAGACAACAGTGTTCTTGCAGGAGTGGGAGGCTGGATAACCAGTACAAGAAAGGAGGGTGCAGTTTGTCTTGCTGCTCCAAAGGCAAGGACCAGCATCTCCTGTTTTATGCGGGCTGCTATAGGAAGCCAGTGGAAGGAGACAGGGAGACATGTGACACACATGTATTTTGGCTGATTAGTTGATAACTCTTACAGCAGTATTCTGTGTGAAACAGTGACTGAAGATGTCTGATGAAATTTTCTGTAAGACCAGCAAGGAGAGAAGCAGTCCAATATGGACAACACAAAGGCTAAGACAAAATTGCTACGACAAAATGGTCCACTTTGAAATGGCGTAGAATAAAACACTCTCTACTCATGTAATATTTACATTGATTTATCTTCACTTTTAGGACATCACTTCAAGAATAATTATACTCAGATATGTGCCTGAGAGTAACTACATGTTTCCATATGAAAACAAAAACATTTATTAACAAGCATTGTTGTCTTAATCGGAATAACACTTCTGGTGTGGGATAGGTATATTTGGTATAAAAATAAAATAAAAGACATACTAAAATTTTGTAGTAAATTGTATGAATTTTGGTTTGCTTTTTTGCTGAAACCGATTATTTGTATGTAGTTATTTAGATGTAATGATGTATATTTCATCATGAAAATGTGTAGCGAAAGATTACAACTTTGGACAATACAAAACTATGACATTATGGCTCAAAATGCCTCTAAAATGAAAATTCATTGCATAAAGCTTCTAGCATTTGTATAATCACCCATATGTAAAAAAAAAAGTTCAGATTACTGGCTAGTTATTCGCCTCCCCCCCCCGGGGGGATTGGGCTGGGAACTATTAATTCACATTCTGCAAGACTGGCTGCTTCACGGAAATTCAAGCGCTGGCAACTTCCTGGCTTTGGTGGCTGGACGAGTGCCAGCTTTGTCTCAATTTAGGACTTGTTTACACTGCCCAAAGGCACAGACCGTTGGATTTCACAAGTCCAATTTATAATAGGTGCCTTTATTGCTTTTCTTTTTTCCCAGGCCTCCCTCTAAACCCTTTTTTCTGTATGAGAAATGACAAACTTTGGCTGGCAGTTTTTGTGCCTGTCATACTCTGTAAGTTCGGACTATTAGTTAATGCAAAGGTCAAAAAGTAAAGCAATCTCTTCCCCACTTACAGTTGGACTGTAAAGCTAATTTATAAGTGCATACATAAATAGGGCATAAACAGGACTGATGACTGTGCGCTGGGAAGGAAATTATGGATTTCTAACACTGGTTGTAGGTCAGCATCAGGTTTTTCATTACAAAATAATAACACAAAAAAAACAACTAGCTGTTATTTGTTAGCTGTTGTTTTATATATATATATATATATATATATATATATATATATATATATATATATATTGGTCACATTTTCTCTGTGGATGCACATATGTATTGGCCACATATCAGAATCAGTCTATCTGAGTTTCAAATGTGAGATCAGAGATCTGCCAAGACTCCTTTCATTTGCTTCTACTGAGAGCCAGGGACTTTTGTGGAGAGGAATTTCATTTTTATTGAACATTTTTTTTGGGTGTCAAAATTCTAGTGACCTCTACAAATAGTGTAAGGGTGGTGCAACTGACAACTGCTTAACAACATTTTAACTATGTTTCCCTTTGCTGTTCACAAAATATAAAGCAAAAATCTGATAGGCCATACATAGAAGAGGTATAGACATTGAGATTAGTATCTTATCAGTCTAGTATCTTATTAGTCTGAGAATTAACCAATGACATGAATACATTTCCACAAGAATTCAATAGTATGTAGGCATAGTGTGCAAACAATAAGACAATAAGCAACAGGGGAAGCCTTTTAAGAGGAGTTTGTAACATTTATTTGAAGTCTGATAATGACTGAAACATTACCTGAAAGCACAACAACAGATGGGGTGTTTATTAGGGAGTCAATTATCCTATTGGCTTACACTGGTCTACACGTTCAGATAAACAAACCTCTATTCTAGCTATTTTAGTGTAACTTAGGTCTATTAAACACATACACACAAGACCTATAAAACACAAATGCATTTAGCTTACAATATAATACACTAGTTTAAATAGCTAAGTATGGACACTTCTGAAATATAAAAGTTATCTGTGATTTGGAAACTCATTATTTCTTGTAACTTTCAGATAAAATGACTAAAACAGAAATTATACCACAACATAAGGTTCATTGAATGATTTCCATTTTCAATTTTACCATGCATTTCCATTTATTTTCATTATAAAATAGAACAGCATTTGTCCAAATACTACAATACAAATATTACAGTCTGCTTTGATAAAATTCTGTGCTCTAAAAGAGGTTAAGATCATAATTGAATCCCATGGCTATTCCATCTGTAAAAACAAGGAAAACCCAGCAATTACAAAGTGAGAGACTGACCAACATGCAAATCAAATGACAAAATAATTTTCACATGTTTGAGTCTTGTGTGGAGTTTGTAGGTCTTTCCCCCTGTTCTGACATTTCTCGTGATGATCTGCCCTGGCTCACAAACCATTGTGCCCTCCTTAGGCAGGGCAGATACCTGCAGACTATCTCTTTGAAATCACTGCGCAGGAAAATGTAGAGCACAGGATCCAGAAGGCTGTTCAGGCTGAGTAGCCCTCGGCCCAGCTGATAGGGTGCGAACACTGCCCTCTCCCATTGGCAGCTTACCGGGTGGACAAGCAGTCCCACATACTTGACACAACCAATGAAGTGGTACGGTCCTTGCACCAGCACAAATAAGACTACCAGCAGGGTCAGCAGACCCCGGATTCTCTTCTTGTCATCCGGCACTAGGAAGCCCACTCTTGCCAGTGCACAGAGGGTTTTCCCATGGAGTGTGATGATGAAACCAAGGGGAAGGACAAAGGAGAGAACCAAAGTAATCAGGCGGTAAGTGATGAATTCTTCCCCGGATGGGTAACTCTCAATGCAGAGAGTGTAGTTCTCTGCCAATGGGAATAAAGTTTTAAGAGCAATGGAAGGGGGCAGGGATACTGCCAGCCACAGGCCCAGTGCCACACAACAGGCATACTTCAGGCTCCTCATGGCCTTGAATTTGAGTGGATGGGCAATGGCTAAGTGCCGCTCCAGTGCAATGGCACACAAAAAGAACATTCCAGCATAGAGGCTAATGTAGAAGATGAGACCCATCACCTGACAGGTTTCCCGCCCGTAGCGCCATGTGTGCCCATTACTGTAGTAGTCTATCCACAGTGGGAGGGTCAACAGCTGCAGCAGGTCAGACAGAAGCAGGTTGATCACATATACAGGAAGGACATTCTCTGACTTGATAAGGCGGTAGAGCCCAAACAGAGCCAGTATGTTCAGTGGCACACCCAGTATGAAAAAAAGACCATACATAACTGGAAGGAAGATGGAATCCTGACTGAAGTCAATGCCACATGCATTGCCAATACTTTCCAATCTTGGAGTTGGGGATAAGTCCATCTTTCAACTGGCAACAAAAGATGGGGAACAGATGTTTTATCATTGCTTGATGTGAATTTTATTTTCAATATATCAGTTTTAAATGCTTTATGGAATCATAAAGGAATTAGCTTTTATTCCTAATAGTAAATAAAGGAACAAATCCTGTACCACTCTGAAAATGTTATGACATTTAAGAGTAGTTACGACTGTGAGAAGATTTCTTCACATGGACACTATGCTAACTTCCTTATTTCTGAAAGTAAATGCTCAACTTGTAAAACTGAATAGAAAAATAGTTTACAAATTATTCATAATATACAGGTAGTACTATTTAACTTTTTCGATACAAGATGAAACTAAAAATACTAATTTTAATAAAAGGTAAAGAAGAGCAGACCATCTCAAACAGATAATCAGTTGTCAAAATTACTTTGGAAATTCACTCAAATGAACAAAGGTTTTGTACCTACTTGTCTTTTGTTTAACATATTTATTGGTATTTCAAGTAAGTATCAGTAATGCTTACAAGAGATTTAAATGGACAGCTTACCCTTAGTTGTAAGTAATTTTAGTGTTTCCACAAGTGCATCTTTACTTCTTTAAATGAGATAACAATATATCAACTAGGTACCTCTATCATTTAGTACAATCCATCTAGGGTACAAACACATAAGGCTGCACTTAAAAAATCTTTGACTAAATTCAATTAAATGGTCAAACTTACATGGGAGATGTGTCACAAGCTGATATTTCGAGAATGCACAGCAAGGAAGTGACAGCGATGGCTACACAGGATATGTGGTAATGCAATTTGATTACCACACCCTCCAAAAATATCAGTGTGTGTGTGTGTGTGTGTGTGTGTGTGTGTGTGTGTGTGTGTGTGTGTGTGTGTGTGTGTGTGTGTGTGTGTGTGTGTGTGTGTGTGTGTGTATGCGTGCGTGTTTGTGTGCACATGTGTGGGCCCATGGTTTATTGTTCTGCTAATTGTTTCTTGTTATATGTTTAGGTTGGTGTAAAGCGCAAACTGAATATTTGCATAGAAATCGGTATTCCTATACGTTGCAGTATCGTGAAAACTGTGTTTATGTTTATGTTTATACGCAACTTCTTAGTTTATTCATATTTTGAATGAATAGTTAACTTGAATTTTTTTATTTTTACGAAATTAATCCTTAATATGTTTTGTTTCTGACATAAAAGAAAGGTATTATTTAAAAGGGTACTTATTCAGAGGTGACATGGCACTAAGGATTAAAATCAAGTGTATTGTTTTAAGGAAGCCCAAGAGGGGATAATTAGTTAAATAAAATATAAGGTTCATAAGAGATCAGAGTAATAAGAGTATTGGAAAGAATCCAGGGCCCTGCTCATTGCACGTTACATAGAGGTAGCTCTACATATATATTATTTACAATACAGTAGTATGTGACAAATAGCATGCATAGATGCCCCCACTCATGTGTG
This sequence comes from Albula goreensis, assembly GCA_022829145.1. Classification (NCBI taxonomy): domain Eukaryota; kingdom Metazoa; phylum Chordata; class Actinopteri; order Albuliformes; family Albulidae; genus Albula; species Albula goreensis. The sequence goes on from CM040750.1 coordinate 28,718,498, forward strand.
TTATGTGAAAAGTGTTGTTTTGTCAAATGCTCCATCTGCAGGCATTCCTTTTGGAAGAATCATCCAGAATCCCACTAGACACCATTCATCACCATATCTAGTTCCATTCAAATAAGTACCAGAGCTGTTCTGAAGGTAGAGGATAACCCAGCTCTTTATAAATTAATACATAACACATTATTTGGTATGTCTACCAAAAAATGTTAAAATGTGACATATAAATATAATGATTGCCAGTACAAGTACACCTTGTTCATATAGTTGAAAATGTAATTTTCAATGGTGTTTATTTTTCATGTGAATAGCTAAAACTATGGTAGCTGAAGTACAAATATTTTATCATCTGTGTGTAATTAATATTGTAAGAACCACCAATTCTATTAAGGATACAACTGGATACAATGCATAGCATATCATATTTATCCTATTCAAATAAATCATATCTCTGACTTTATTATATGGACAAAAACGATTTATTGAAAATACAGTCAGTGCTTAAAATTTTGATGTATGTTGTATAGTGCATCTAAAAATGTATATAGCTCTCAGTTGAATATCAACTGCTTGAAATCATGTATACCTGGTATAAGTGAAAGCAATGAATAATAAAATCTGAGAGAGAAGAGCTCCTTAATGATAATTTCATTACATTATACTGCTCATAATAACAGATCCAAAATGACTAGTTGATCACTTTTTTTTTTTTTTTTTCATAAAAACAATAGTAGGCTAATACAGTTCAACCAGGCTGACATCAGAATCAAGTGAATTTGTTATGATTGACACAAGCTCAAGACCGAAGCCTGCCGAGGTGCCACACCCCCGCAAAAAAAAAAGACAAGAAGCTGCTGGTAATTTGGGGGAAGTTGTATACAAAAACAGAAGTGCTATAATATCAAAGAGGATGTGGTGAGTGACATCTCCAGGCTAATGATACTGTTTATTGGCTGCTGAGGTTGCACAAATTGATAAATCTGGGAATAACCTCTAGTGGAATGTGTACAAGGCTTGTATTCAACATGAGAACAGCCAAGAACATTCTGAGACATGATTTCTCAAGGACTTTAAAATCTGGGAACTGAACAATGTCTCACCATCTGAGGACCAAAGATCATTTACCTCACAATCATCAAATAAATTCCTGCATCCTTATGAAAGTTTTTACTTGCAACTGTTATGTACGAGCATAGAACAGCTATGTATTTATAGGGACTCTAACATGTTATAAGAATATCATTTAAAATGAGAGAACGTTCGACACACTGATACACCAGGTCACCTGCTGGCCATTGTCCACAGTTGTGCAATCCTTGGCTGAATGTCACATGTAAATGTTGTGAGATTCAGTTTAACAAATCAGTGTATGAAAAGAGAAATGATACACAACCAAAAAACACTCTAAATGAGGACTAAATCGCACAGGTCATAACAGGTCAAGACAGAATGACCACATATTTAATGACTATTACATTATGTTTTGTGTGTGTGTGTGTGTGTGTGTGTGTGTGTGTGTGTGTGTGTGTGTGTGTGTTTGCGTGTGGGGGGAAAGGTAAAGGGGTTTGTTGTATAGATACTTTTTCAAGTGCTTTATGAATAGTACATAACATCTTCCACAAATGTAACAAACCTTTAAAAAATCCTGTCCCTGAGAATCATTTAAAACGTAAGGCTTCTTGAGTCTTTTGCCATCATGTGAGTGTAATTGGCACACACAGACGTGACTGCTGAGTCTGAAATAGTTTTGTACAGGGACTGAAATGAAGTCAGACAGCCGGTATAGGCTTCAGCAGGGATCTCACAATGTGAGCTGGAGGGTAAGCAAGGGAGGGTTTGAGACTGTGTGATGAGATATAACACAAACTGGCATCTTTAAGAAGTATTATAAGTTATCAAATAACAGCTATCCAATAAGAGGTCTCAATCCTTCCAACTGTCAAGATATGTCTCTGTGGCTAATTTGTAGTGTAATATGAGATTAAGGATGTTGCTGAAGCACATCACTAAATCTGAAATGTCACTGCAATTAAGGTCACATTAATCAATTTGGGGACAATTCTCAGGACCATTATAGTCCTTTCCTTATTCTAGAGAAGTTGGGGGATCTAATAAGTCCATTTTTACATTTTAAAGACTTACAAAAATGAACAAACTTATCATCTTTCAGCCTGTCAATGGAAAGGCAAACAACTTTTTTTCTGTCAGTATTGAGCAGCAGAAACCTGCTGGCCTGTTTTCTGTCTATTTTTGAACAGCAGGGTAGTTATTTATTATCATTTCAGCTTGTGTGTGTGTGTGTGTGTGTGTGTGTGTGTGTGTGTGTGTGTGTGTGTAAATGCGCACATGCATTTGTGTGTTTTTTACACAGGAAGAGCTATTCTGATTTCATGTGTTCAGAGATAAAATGTCACTTCTTTTTTATGCTGTTTGTCTCCGGAGTCTCCCACACATAAAACAATGCAACATGATGCTAATTTGCAAGGAGACATCAGAGCACATTGGCAAGATGATCTCCATTCCTGTTAATAAACAGGAACTAACACATTGTGCTCCAGATAGTTCAAAGAATGTGTGTCGTTATCTCATCTAGCTACTGTAAAAAGAAGGTTCAGCATGGAACTATTCCCTGCATGCTGAATCTTTACATAATTAATAATTTGCCACATTATTTTGTATTATTTCCCCAGTGACTATTGTGTGTTTGAGACCAAGGGTATGCTGCATTGACAGTCTCTCTGGTGCATTTCATCAACGAAGAAAGAGAGAACAAAGATCCTGGGTTGTAGGGGGGACATAATTAGTTTGAGATCAAAGTGAACACGTTGCCTTTGAGTTTCTTTAAAAAAATCAAGGTAAGTATGCTACAGTTGGAAAAATGGAATAATTCATCACAGTAACATAACAGGCAGAGGAATATGGTGCTTCCATTCCAGTCACTTTTTATATTCAAGAACAAAAACAGAGACTGTGATGATAATTAGTGGCATTGGAATGTATAAGCAAAATGTACTGTCTGTCCTGTGTCACTTATACTGTAATCATTTTGGGAACATAGCAGGGTCAATGATTTTGATCATTGTATCTCATCATTCCATTTTTTTTACATGTTGACTTGTGCATGTTGATGCGATTATATGTTTATTAGTAGATACACGTCAAGTTAACCCTTATATTCAGATTTCTCTGCTATTTGAAACACTGACTTGTCATTCACAAACAGAAGGCTTTTGTAAACTAATGCTATTGCCCACAATGTGGCATGGCCCAGGCCTGCATAAGCCCTGTGTCTTGGAACAGTTTACTGTTATGTCCTCTTGTTTTGTATTATTATTATTATTATTATTATTATTATCATTGCTTTTAATATCAGTGATAGAAATGATGTACAGCTCAAAGCAAACCATCTGTTTTCCAATTGTGGAGACAGAATGACACAGAGAGGGAGAGATATGTTGGAGACAGAGCATGTTGGAAACAGAAAGAAACAGAGAGGGAGAGATATGTAAGTAGATCTTTTTGTAAATTGTATTTAATCAGAGGGCCAGATAACCATGCTGTGACTGTACAAAAGGACAGAAATCAAAGCAATTTTTACCGACAGCCATACTAAATAGTCTTTGTGGATCAATTGGAGACCTGCCGACCTCTGGACACCGCAAGCCACACAATGAAAAATAGATATCTGTTTTTAGTTTCTCTTCTCTTTTTTTGAAGAAGCCCCCTCCCATGTTTTATCCCTCTTCTCGAGACTGCTCAGGGAAAATGAGTGGACATAACACTAACTGGAAAAATTGCAAACAAGGTAATTTATTAATATGGCATATGGTTTCTGCACATGCTTCCCATGTTCTGAGGGCCTTTCCTCCAGAAGTGACACTGTTGGTTTGTCACTTCATACAAATCAGCACATGCCCCTGACGGCTCTTTTCTGCTCTATATTCAAGTCTCTTTGTGTACTGGGTTGCTTCTGCTGCAGGGGAAATATAGTAAAAGAGATATGTTGATGTTTTGTGCCTTTTTGTGCTTGAATCTAGATTATTGCCTGGTAATTGTTGGCAGTAAACTCAGCAATTGTGCAACTCATCCCCTGTGTTGTTTTTAAAACTTCACTTGTGGCCACAGCATTTACTGTACATATGTTACATTATGCAGTCAAAGTCTGAGCTTTCTTCTTACTGCTTAATGATGTCATTGCATGGCAGCCACATAGCACAGAACTGTACACAATCATTCATCGAAATCAGTCATGTAGCTGGAGAGCAGCCTGGTTATGAATCCATTGGAAGGAAATTCCTTTTTGATGAAAATATCTAAGTCTCCACCAGAAGACACAATAGGAAGCCTACTGGAAGAGAAGTTCTTCTTCTGCAGTTTGTTTCTAGAACATTTTTGTCATAGGTTATATTTGTAATAGGTTATAATATGTTTGGGGTGGGGTTGGGGGGTGATGAGGTAGGTTTTTTGTACAGTTAATCTGTTCTTGCAGATGTGTAACATGGACACTGAAAAATGTGAAAAAGTAAACATTTGGAATGGCAGGGGAGGAGTTTAATATAGGCATTAGAGCATAAATACACTGTAAAATTCGAGAAGTAACTGAACACTGCGGGAGTGTTTTCCAGACTCAAAAAGTATATTGCATATACAGTTAAACAGTTTATTTGATTAGGATGTGATTTCAAAATAAGCAAAACCTCCAAGATATACAAGCTGCATATTGTTTTGAATTTGATGTGGTGGGTGTCTCAGAAAGCCTGAGAGCCTTTCATCGCCATGGACAGAGGCTGCTTATGGCCACCCACAGGAATTATGTATCTGTATCTCGTCATATTGTTAGGCCTTTTTTAAGACAAAGCCTAGTATGGCTTGGAAAGAAGTGGCAAAGTCAAAGATGCAAAGACTTTTGTTGTAAGAAGAATAAAATACGTTCTTTTTCTTAATTGTTTGGTAGATTTAAGTTTTAATCAACAAAGGCTATCAAAACCCCAAGTCAACAAACATAACAACTCTCTGAAACTAATCTACTAGAAGAATTATGTAAATCAGTCTAACAGTCTAACGTAGCTGTATCACACCTGATATTCTTATATATTGGATACTTATTTGTTCTATGTCACTTTAGAAATGTTTCTCCGGAGTCCTGTGTTATCTGCCTCAGAGGTGAGTGTCGGTAGAGCAACTTGGATTTTATAGTTATTTGCCCTGCTTTACTTCCTTTGTGGTCATCTGCCCAGCTTCCGGCCAAACATTGGGCAGATAAGATAAGCCAAAAGAGCTTGGGAGTGAGAAATGGCTTGCAATCATAAATATCTTTAGTGACCACAGGGTCATGCACCTACTTATACAGCCATTCTCTCAAGATCCCACTCAAATATCTAAAACACCACATTGTTAATGGTTAACATGGATCTACATTTGCAATTACCAGTTTTAAGAGGAATTGGGTGTGGTACGACCCTCTTTGTTTCTTGCTCAGCCTTAATGTGCCCCCAAATGTACAATCCTTTCCAACATTCCTAATCGCAGGGGGCCATCACCTCAACCTTCTGTCTTGTAATTTGATAATTACACAGTAAACTACTGAATGCTTGCTGCAGGAGACAGTTCTACCTAACCTATAATAGAGGGAAGCAATGTATTTTTGCACTAAAAAGTTGTTTTAATTGAACAACTTATGTTACCCCGTTGCCTTTCTGTTTTGTGTCACCTTCCTTGATTCCGTGTCATCTCAGCTTCTTATTTTAGACATAATGTTTCATTAGATTTTAGGTGAATGAGTAAATAAAATCACTGAGGATTGATAAATAATGAAGGTTTAATTAACTGACATACAATGTTTACAGCGTGATTTATCATTGAACGATAAACATTGCTTGATATAATATTTTATCATTATTCACTATTTAAGGCAAATAATTAATTTATTCGAGAATTAGTTTTACTTGACCTGATGATTGCATACAAGTGTTCATTTCTGATTATTCCTATAAACGAACTAGGTTGTTCAATAATTAGTTAATATTCTTAATAGTAATAATAAATTAAACCAATTTTAACTTATTTTAAGTTTTGGCTAAGTGACAGGTTTTGGTAGTTACTGTCACTTGTGTTCAACATTCAATGCCGGACATTAAATGAGGGCATTAATTGCTAAAACAAACTGGTTTCAGGGAACCATTAGTACTCACTTCTCCGACATGATTAAAAGGATTTCTTTCAATTATGGTGGACCAATGAATTAAATAACATTAACAATTAAGTATAATTTTCGAGAAATGTATCAGAAATATATCAGTTCCTTTCCTATGAACTTAGTTAATTGGTAAAATACTACAACATTTTAGTACAAATCTATGATAATTTACAAAATGACAGAAAAATTAGGAGAAGATGCATTTTGCTCATATCAAATAACTACCTCATACTCCCATATTTCATAAATACAAAATAATAATTTGTTATAAAAATGCTTTCATTCAAAACATGAAGCTACTGAAACAAATATATTTCCTATAATATGTGTTTGAAAAGTTTTGATTTCCATTGCATTTTCCAGATGTTTTACAAAACAGATGCTAATATGCACATACAGTATGGAAGAGCAAGCCTTTAACTGCAGTCTGTTGAACAATATTCTCTTTCAGTATGAAAGTACAAAACTGTATTGAAAACCCTTCTCCACAGATAAATTAGCCACCTTACCTTCTCTGTCCTCATTAAAATGACTTAAGGCTATTTAAGAGTGTCTGAACCACTGAATTATTGGGTGGAACAAATCACTGTAATTCAGCAGTTTCATCTGCTAAGGTTTAAGCATAATTGGTTGAACAATTTGGATGTTTTTCAAATAACTTTTTACTTAAATTAATAGAGTTTGACATGCCATTAATTTTACAGTAAACTGGGTGCTTTAATTTTCTCTGCTCACATGATTTTGAAAAGAGTGATTAGCATACCGATTTGCAAGGTATGAGGCCAACACTGACAGCATGGGCATGTAAATAATTTTGGTTCTACGTTAGTAGGATGACAAACAGTAATAAACAGCTTTATATGCATGCACAATGATTTGTGAATCATTTTATTAAAACTCATATTTAAAGTACAGTCCCTGACAAAAGTCTTATCGCTTATCCAAGTTGTAGGAACAACAATTAACTTGACTTGTAGTTGATCAATTGGAATCAGAAATGGCTTATATGAAAGGCAAAGGCCTCTGGATGATGCTTATTATACCACAATAAAGTCTTGCATCATTCATTGAGTTTTATCATTTAATTAGGACAGAAAGGTCAGATGTTTTTTGGAGAAAAGTCTTGTCGCATACAAAAATAATGTACGGTAGAAATTACACTTTATTTTGAATACACAACTTTATAACATAAAGTCATGGTACCTTGGGAAAAATAATTAATATTGTGTATGACTCCCATGAGCTTGAAGGACTGCATCCATACATCTCGGCAATGACTCAAATAACTTATTGATGAAGTCATCTGGAACAGCAAAAAAAGTCTTGCAGGACTCCCAGAGTTCATCATGATTCTTTGGTTTCATCTTCCAAGCCTCCTTCTTCATCTTACCCCAGAAATGCTCAGTAATGTTCATGTCTGGTGACTTGGCCTGCCAATCCTGGAGCACCTTGACCTTGTTTGCTTTCAGGAACTTTGATATGGGGGCTGAAGTATGAGAAGGAGCACCATCCTGCTGAAGAATTTGTCCTCTCTTGTGGTTTGGAATGTAATGGGCAGCAAAAATGTCTTGATACTTGTTGCCATCTACTTTTCAGATCTCTCTTGATTGTTTTCTGGGTGAATTCTGGGTCCATGTGGGTTCCAACAGGTCTTCTGCTGTATTTGTGGCGATTGGGATGCAGTTCAATGGATGATTAATCAGAAAAAAACAGCCTTCTGCCACTTTTCCACTGTCCATCCTTTCTCCAAGCTGCGGGCCTTGGCAAATGCAACACGATTTTTAAGTTGTCTCTTGTTTAATGCTGGTTTGTGAGCACTAATTTGGCCATGGAGACCACTGTGTGAGAGAATTCGACAAACTGTTCTTGTTGATACAGGTGTTTCTGGTGACCAGTTCTTATGTAGCTGTGCTACAGTTTAAAAAGGGCTGGCCCAGGACTGTCAAAGCAACAAACGGTCCTCTCAAACAGTTGTCTTATGGGGTCTGCCTGACCTGGGCTTGTTATGAACTTCACCAGTTTCTTCAAATTTTCTTCAAAACTTGGTATTCAGGCTCTTGTGGTCAGGTTGCACTTCACATGAAAGTCTGGTGTGCTGGGGTTCTTTTGATAGACACCTGGGAATGTATTAATTACAGTATTTGTCACAGGTGAAGCTCTAATCTGTGATTGGTTGAATCATTTAAAGACACAAGGCTAAAGACTTTTGTCCAAGCAAAATCTGACCTTTCTGTTCTAATTAAATGATAAAACTCAATGAATGATATGAGACTTTATTTTGGTGTAATAAGCATCATCTAGAGGCCTTTGCCTGATCAACTACAAGTCAATTTATTATGTTGTTCCCACAACTTAAGATAAGCGACACGATTTTGTCAGGGACTGGAGGTTGATTTGTCATATACTTTTATACCTTTTAAACATATACTATATATGCCTTTTAAATTTGCAAAGTAATTTCCACAAGTTGTGAAGACATTGCTTGAATGTATGGTGTCAATTTAGGAAATCACAGACAAGCTAGCACCCTTCAGAAACACACAAGGCCAGCTGCCTCCTCTGTTCCCATCACAAAGCACAGGCTGAATTTGCACAGTCTTGCTGATGCATCGCTTGGAAGTTCGGCAGCACTGGCATGCTGTGGATTCAGTGCCACTGTTTGTCGGGCTCATCCACAAAATACAGCCTGAAGGATGAGGTGCAGCAGCCTTGCATTTCTAGTCATTTTATCATACACAAATGTATCTTAAACAAGAATACTGATGAGACCAAAATAATGTGATTCTTCTATTTCCCAAGTGTCAAGTGTCAGTCCCTCCGGCAGATGTTATTTGAAGTACATCAATCACCTTTAATGGAAAATCTGCCATCTGTAAAAGTTACCAGAAGATATTTCAGTGGTAAACTAATTGCAGAGATGGCTTTCTAAATATATTTTGTGCCTATTGATCTGTTTAATAGCATTTGAAAACTGGTGTTGAAGAACAAATTTATCTTCATTTGATGAAGTGTATTTATTCATTATTACTTCATTAATCATTGATACGTGCCGTCTGCCTGTTGTAATTACTGAGCAGTTTTGGTTCTTTCTTTGCTCCACCTTTGTTTCTCCAGCCCCAGAATTGGGAAATCAATACGTTTGAAAGAAAACATTTGTGTACTGATGAACTAAATAATTAACATATGTAAATACTTGTCAATGGTAAAAGTACATATATTCATTTTATTACCAAATCTACAGAAAATAATTACCAGTGGCTAAAGTGTGCAGATTTTGGGGTTACTTGTGACTCACATGGTCAATTTTGAGGCCTGTGGATATTTATAATGGCATAGCTATTCTGAAGATCGAATGTTAGTTGACCCTTGCATAATCATATCAATTTTAATACACATCGGTTATTACTCTGGTCATATGTCAGACATTGTCCGCTGTAAATAGTGCAGTGCTAACCAAAAGGTCTCTTACAGAAAGTTGTATCATCAGTGGTACTGTAAATTGTACAATCCACAATATGCTTTTCACATTATGTGCCTTTAATTTGCATGATGAAATCTATATGTTTTACATATGAATTTGTGTGTCACTTGTCCTCATTTCAGTCATGCATCAGAGCTTGGTATTGTTTATATCTTTGTCTGTAGTCACCTTTACCTTCACTAGAGCTTCCTGGTCCCTTCCCTGTCACAATAGAAACAAAATTATTTATTTCTCTTTAATTCTGATTGATTAATTTCTTCCTCTACCTAATTGAGTATCAGTTTTGATTTTACAAAAATAAATGAACAACCTTGATGAGGATTTATTCGATTAAATTCTTTTTGGGCATGATTTAGTTGGGAACCTGAATCATGTCCAAATCAGATATAAGCTGCAGACTGTTATTAGATACATGATATGACCTGCAATGATACAGTACTGTTCAACTTGACTGTTTTGTGTTGCACAGATCTCCCCCACCCCCACCCACCACCACCTACCTCCTCTTCCCCTGTCCCCCTGGTTTCTGACAGGAAACCTGGCCTCGTCACCATGCATGGCCTGCAGGGTCGATGGAGACAGACAGGTCCATTCTTTTTAAATGAGGGCCGCAGTTTGGTGCCCTCACAGAAGATGTATAGCTGACAGTGAATGATGTATGTTACCCCCTCCCCCCAGTAAGTGCAGTCCATTAGAAATGATTACAATCAAAACTATAATGTGGGCATGGACAGCTGAGAACCCCTGTGAGGCTAGGGACAGGGCGACCACTCCATACACTGTAGGGTGGGATGCGGAGAGGCATGGCTGCGAGTCGAGCTGTACGTTGGCCCGTGTCAGCAGTAATTTAAATCAAAGTGGCAGCCACATAAACGTCGGACAGAGGTCCTAACATGTCCCATGACCATTTTGTTAGCGCAAAGGATCCAAAAATAAACACAGTCCATCAGTGTCAGCCGGTAATAAATAGAATTCGGCACGCTTTAGCCACAGCTCTCCTTCCAGGTAAGGCTGGGGTAGCCAAACTCTGTGTACCTTAGCTGTGCATACATGGAGGAGCTGAAAGTCTTCTACTGAACACTCTGAGATTTAAGGTGATTCTTACAAGTTTGGTAAAAATGGGAAAAAAGGGAAAATGGCGCGACCATAAAATAGTTTAACATAATGATATGTTAAAGATAAAGATTTATGAACACTGAAATGCATGTACTCCTGCACACTACTGAACCAATGCACCAAGATATACACACACACGCACACACACCCACCCCACAACATTTGATTTAACACTCTTTATTATGCATATAAAAAATATTGGACCAAAGAAATCTGGCAAGCCCGCCCCCAGAAAGATTCACTACTGATATTCTTTCATTTTCTAAAAACACACAGCCATAAACAAAAGTACAATTCTTTGATGTTCAAGATAAATCAAATACAATTTTACACAAGAAAGAAAGGAAGGTCTTCACTGGCTGGCATTTTTTAGCCATCACAGTCTCTTAGTTTAATGGCATGACAAAAATAGGCTAATAATCTCAGACATGTTCATCTTTCACCTAGACATGGAAGCATAATCCTTTTTTATTGGTTTACAAATCTATATGGTATTTTCATGATGTTTTAATGCCAGGGGGAAGAATGGATCTTAAAGTATATTCAACTGCAGACAAGCCCTGGGAGCGTCTTTGTGTCAGGATTACTTACCAGAGCTGAGAGGCAGGCGAGAGTAAGGCTAACTGTGACCCAATTACAGAGAGGCTTAGGTATATGCAAATAGACTGAGGGAAAAGGTATCCTTTAGCCTTTTGTTTCTTTAAATAACCTTTATATTTTAATTACTGATTCTGGACATGAACCCTTTCCCTGTCAAAAGTAATGGCATGATAAATGTTCTGAGAAAATAAATCTACAATGACAAAGGAAAGGAAAAAATGAAATTGCAGCAACTTGGCTCCACATGACAGGCAGAACGTGACCAAAAGCTGATATAGCTGGAGGTGACTATGAAACGGGGCGGCTGCTAGAACTCTCTTTGTTATTGGACATTTCATAAGTAAAAGGTCGGCATTTGTAATTGATCAGTACTGCACAGTTCTATTCACATATTCTCTGTGAAGCAGATATCTATAAATACCACTAATTAATTTATATGTCTTTCTTTCTTTTTCTTTCTTTCTTTCTTTCTTTCACATTAGAAGAATTGTTCATAAATATATCCATGCAGTATTTTTCAATCAACTGTTACATCCCCCTTTCTTGTTGTCATTCTCAAAACAATCAGTCAGTCCTTAACTCATACAAAAATGTCTATTTCATTTAAAGTTTGAGTTTTATGGCAGGAATTACTTTTGTTTCATTAATCCTTGCAATTTCCCACATGCCATGATGAATATCTGTATATTCATGCAAATTTTCACCAAAACATATTTTTAATGCATTATTTAACTTTGTTTTTTTGTGAAGTGCTGTCGATTCAAAAGGACTATCAATTCAATGTTTAATTTTTATTGAATACAGGGGTAAAAACAGACTGCTTTTGTCTGAAATTACATTACCGTGCTATCAATTTTGAATTCCTTAACATTAGATTAGGTGCTCCTGTGTGCATAATGAGGTCAGTGCATTGACATGACAGACCTGACAATCTTTCAGTAATTATTGATATCTAACTGACAAGTAATCAACCAACTAGATAAAAGAGGGGGGAACACTTCGATAATGTTTTTCAACGGATCCACTCTATGCCCTCATGTCTCTATAAATCTGACATAGTAACTGACAAGGTTGTGGTTTTTGGCTGTCTGCTCCCCTCCATTCCACCTTCCCTCCTAGCAGCTTCCTGGTAGCGGGACATCAAGCAATCACAGAGGCACAGCAGACATGATTTGCCATGCCTAAGGTAAATTGGCTGTGCAAGAAAGAGATCTGAAATGACCAAGTGAAAGCACTGCAAACAATACCTTCCATTTTTTAGACAGACTGGGTGTCACATACGGGAGTAATGGAGACAGTAAACAACACCCTCTCTACAGCCGTGCTAGCCAAACACATCCCCCATCCTCCCACATTTTTCATACTGTGCTTCAGAAAGCCCATTACCAAACAGATTTGTCGGTGAATGCAACTTTATTCATTATCATTGTTTGTGGGTTGTGCTTTATGCCATCCACTTGTCAACTGCTGAATGTACTGGTTTTATATCACTGAAAATTCTTTTCACTGAATGGTCTGTTGGTAGATAATCTAGCCTGCCTTGCTTAAAGCAGTAGATTGTGGGTGGTATTAAGGATTCCTCACCTCCTTACTTTGTTTCACAAAAATGATATTAATATGCTGAATCAGTGCAAACAGAGGCTGTTCTAAGCGTCCCTAGTAACAGTAATCCACTTATGTTTTCTGTCTGCCAGTTTTTTTTCCGAGTGCATCATTTATCATTTGTTTTAGGCCAAAATTTTGTGAACGCATACAAACTGAGTGGGACATTGAGTCTGCCTGCATACCCTCTGGAGCAAGAGCAGTACAAGTTCATTCTTCTTCTGAAAGTTAAGTCGCTCACTGCTGTTTATGGTTACATTTTATGTTTTAGTGTGCAATGGGTCTGCAATGGACATCGAGTGAACAAATTATTTTAAAAATAAAACCAAACACACATAGCACGTCATCTATATTGTAAAATGGTTTAGCATACAAATGCACATTTATGTAGTGTGTATTATTTAAAACTGTGAATTTCATTTAGGTGACCCTGCTTCTCGTTAACTTTGCGATAGTGAACCATGAAAGTGCAACTTTTGTTTTACAAATTGCCTGAGCACCATTAAGATTTCTTGTAGCTTTGTCCTTATTTCCCAAAATGAATCATGTAATTTCTATCTGTTGTTTATTTTGTAATATGCTTCAATCGAGTAAGGAGGGAGAGGGGACAAGTGAATTGGAGATGAACGGGGCAAGATGTCACTTGTAAGACCCATCTGATCACATTAACGGAATGGCAAACTATGATTCAGTTAGGGTATTAAGGTTTAACCGGTGCAACATGGTGCTCCTTGAAATCAGTGTGAGTGCCTTTGTGTGTGTGGAGCAAGGACACACTGGAGGCTTTGTCAGCAGCAGACGAAAATAGAGCCTGGGTGAAATATCTTCTTTTTCATGGAAGAGATAGCATATTCCAGATAGCATATCTGAAATCAAAGTACATGTGCACTAGACAGATTAAAAAGAGTATCACTGGTCCTGAATTGTATTCCTTGAAGCTCGAGGGATGAAGTGTGATGTCATATGTCTTGTCAATGTGTGGTGCTTCTGTATGCTTCTGTCTTTAATCAGAAAACGGAAGATTTATCAGCTGGTATGATCATGTCATAGACTAGTTTAAGACTGACTTTGTCCTGTAGTGGATCATTTATATATATATGTGTGTGTGTGTGTGTGTGTGTGTGTGTGTGTGTGTGTGTGTGTGTGTGTGTGTGTGTGTGTGTGTGTGTGTGTGTGTGTGTGCCAAGAATACATATTCTGCTCTCAACAAGGGCAATAATTGATGGTTTGAGTATTAGCTAATTACAGTGATATACTGAAGACCAAATCTGACATCCATAACTTTGCAAAAAGTGAATGCTTGCTCTGTGTTTCAGGAGAAAATTAAAACATGAAGGTCCGTGTTTGAGAAAAGAATACACAACTGTCATTTTCTTACAGTGTTCTCATTTAAACAGATAAGCATAATTTGTTGAAAATAATGTTTTTGCCCGCAGAAGTGGCTACAGAGATAATATGATTTTGTTCTCTGTCTAGCTCCAGGTGTGTTGAAAACCCCCTTTCCCGTCTGTCACAGAAACATCACATCAGAAAGTGATTCCCACAGCAGATATATAACAATAACTGTAACAATAACTAGAAAAACAACTATAAATCATTGTCTTGTATCTACACCAAGATTTTTTTTTCAATAAATGTCAATCATCATTCACAATTCCCCTGACTGATTTTCAACAATGACTGAATTAATCATTCCAGTCACTTGATCCCCTTCTGCTGGGAATACCATATAGGGATGGACACTTACAGAGTTAGAGGCTAAGGAAAAAAAGAAGAAGAGTGTGGGTCCATGAACGTCAAAGAAGAAAGAATTCCTACTTAAAATATTCTATCTTTACCAACATATGGTAAAATATGTCTGCAAATGAATGCAAACAACTGTTTTGTCATTGTTACACTATCAGCACTGCCAATTGGAGTAGAATGATTTTCTTTAAACCAATGCAGTTATTTCTCTGGTGAAAATTGCCCTTAAGACACATATTTCTCATCTTATGACCAGTAATTGTGATTGTGTTGTTGTGTTAAACGTGTTTTCTCCAAGCATTAAATAATGGTTGCAATCAGTTATGCCACAGCTGTCAGACTTATATTTATAGAAGTCTAGTAAATATAATGTAGAGCTATATATGAATGTTTAATATTCTCCCATGGTTCTGTGACCCTGCCTTGTTGAAGCTGTAAAACTAGACATGCATTAATGCAAATTTATGTGTATTGCCAAGTTCATACTGTTTGCAAAAATGAATGTTCCACAATAGGTGTGTGGTCACATATTATAGCACTGATACATTCTAAGTGTTAGTTACACAACCAAGTTCAAGAGCATGACATAGCACAAGCAGACAGTTACATTGTTATTACACTTACTACATGTATGTTATAAATGTATGTTATAAATTTAAGGTACACTCTTCTCTTATAAGCATGCATTTGGATCCTTTATTCATCACACAATAGAATCAAATCTACACTGCAAATGTAGAATCCTCTGTCTTCATTTAAAGTTCTGAGATGCCACTGTTACAAAGCTGTAGTTAGATAAGTATTCAATGTAAATGAGAGTCAACACATCAGCAACAAGAATCTCAGTAGCACACTACCACTTGTTTCTGACAAGATTAAAGTGAGAAGATTGAAGCTTGCTGGATATTGCTTAAGTATCCAGAATAAACTCATTCTTTGGGAACTGTGGTCACAGTGAGAGGAGAAGACAGGCTACAATTTACACAGACAATCTGAGAAAAAGTGAAAATCCAAGAACTGACACCTCCATTGAGCTAAGCCTCCTTACTGCCTTCCACACACATACACATGTACACACAAACACTGACTTGACAGAGGGATTTACATAAAATAATCAAACAGTGGGGATTACAAAAACTCTCTTACACCTATTTGCATGCCATCTTAGGACTCAATACATTTCACTGTGTAGGACTAAGTTATAAGTGTACACTGTATTCGTTATTTTTGCATAATTTGTGAGACTTTCTGGGTTTAAAAAAAAAAAAAAAAAAAAAACACCCAAGGCTGGGGATCTGAGTCTGATTCATTACCAGCTTGGATTGGAGCTCAGTATTGACAAGGAAACAACTAGCTCAGTATCAATTATGGGTATGATAGGTCTCAGAATAAATGAGTCTCATCACTCTCCAGCAACTTCCTGAAGCCTGCCAGCTACCCACAGATTATAAATTGATATCGTGACCCCATGTTTCTCTTACAATATAGAAGATATATGATTACTGTCGGATCTGTACCATGTAAATATTCATGGCTGGTCAGATTGTGGATTTGAGGAGTCACTACTACTTTCTCTTCCTTTGTGTGTGGAGGTTCAGAATGGGAAAAGCGCAAGGGGGTGGGGGTGGTGGGGGGGGTATATAAAAGGTTATAAAAAACAAATCATGTGATACAGATAATAAATTACTTATTTAGTTTAACCATGTGCAGTCTTATGATTCAGTCCTTAACTGTTAAATCTTCCCATTACTTTCTCTTCACAACTGAGGAACTCTGTGATAAGTGGGTAAAGAAACACAATCACTTTATTTGTTACACATGCCCATACAGCTGCAAACAGAGAATAATTAAATGTGTATTTTCTTTAAAGAGAGGATGGATAACAACATTTTCTTTACTGGGCAATAATCACACATTAACACACCAGTGATAGTTTCTTTTTTGCCTTGGGATTATCAAATTATGTTGTTGGGTCTCTGCTGGTTCTTTCTCAGCATTGCTTCTTCATGAGTTTACAATTCATATGCAGTGGACAGACAAGTAATGACTTTATTATCTGCCAACAAAGTGACTTAGGTATCATGTGGAGATATCCTGATAACAGAAATGATGAAATAGACAACAATGAATGTGGTTATAATAATGTATCACTACAGAAATAATACATGAACCAAATTAAAAGGTGGGGGTGTTTTTGCCAGAGGCAAAATTCCCTCTGAAACGGCTCAATGTGAGCAGTCATACTCTGAGAGACTGATTTTCCCCAAGCCCCATCTGATACAAATTCAGGCAGAGAGACTGACCAGGAATATAAATCATGAAAGGGATTCCTATGATTATGTTGTGCCCTTATTATGCATTCAGGTTATTGCTCATGGCATAAATGCATGCAAATTCACCTTTTTTTCAGTGGGTTAATGTACAACCAGGATGGCTTATAATGACAGAAATTGTAGTACAGTAAATGATGAGTGATCATATTATATATTATAGTCTATCTATATGATAGTACTATAGTATATTATCATACTTCCTCCCTCACCCTCCTTTAATGGCTGCCTGTCAAACTCCCTGGTGCCAGGAGAGATGGAGGGAATAGCAAGGCTCAGAAGAGGACGGTTGGCTTTTTGGTGTTGCTTCTTAAGTGCAGCCTGGTTGGGTGCTTAAAAAGCAACAACAAAAACCAAACCGGTTTTGTGTGTGTGTGTGTGTGTGTGTGTGTGTGTGTGTGTGTGTGTGTGTATATCTATAAACTCCTCAGTACTTCAGTGCAGTACACTATGAGTTCCATCAACCTGAGATTTTAAATTATACTACATGTAAGGTACAATGTTTTAAGTCTTTCTGTCAAAAAACAAAAACATATTATATTACATTCATCCAGAAGTGTCTTTTCTTCCAGTACCCCATGATATCTATTACAGAAACTTGACTTCCTTTAACTGTTTGCCAGTGGGTTACAGATTTTCATTCTAGGTGAGGCATTGCCATCATTCCCATGAGTGATTCACATAATTCAAACTACTTGAATAAACAAATGGTGTTTGGCTATGAATGTATAATATCAGCTATTAATGGACAACATGAAAAAATATATGCTATGTAACTCCCCCTAGATAAGGTCAGCTGTTAAGAAAATATATCAAAGTAATGATTCATCTTGGTATGTGAAAGTGAGCCTCTGCAACAATCTCTGCTGCATAAACTGACTGGTTTGTTGTGCAGTTTTATCACAGTGCAATTTACCGCTGTTTTATTGCAGAAAAAGAGAACCCACATTATGCTCATCCACATTAAATATGGAGTTAGGAGATGCATTTCCCCAAACAAAGACTGGAATAAAAGATCAATCTCTCCCACACAAAATGATACCTTTTCGGCAAATTCTTTAAAATCTGCAAAATGAGAATTGTTTTGTTTGTAAACTCTACCTTCTTCAAATTCCATATACTCATTGCATTATGCCTTTAGAGAGTTTTGGGGATATTTACATCACATGTTTATTGTGGAGTACAGAATTGTACAAACAACAGATACAATAAAATACCTGGATAAAAAGCAAAATGAGATGAGATGTTCTGTCTTATTCAGTCTAATTTCCCCTGGGCAAGGTCATACAACCTAAAAATGTGGATCAAGTGGTGCATGAATATGCCCTAAGAATTACTTGTATACTGGACATCCTGGGCAAAATACACAGCTTGGAATTATTTAAACAGAACCTATAGGGCTTAAATGTTTTAACAGTCATGATAAACAGGCAAACCTATGTTCTAAGTAATATATGCCTTTTGTCTGTTGGCTAGTTGTTAAGTTTGTCTAACAAGTTGTAATTTTCTTAGTTCAAGAAAATGCTCATTTAAATTTAAGAAAATCTATGTAATAATTGCAAAGAAACTGTTTTAAAAGAGGTAAATCGCCCAACTAGGTGCATAAACTTGAGGGCTGAAACAAGTAGGAAAGTCACTGTTTCAAAATTTACAATCCACCACTTCACTGCTTGCCAACATCAAAACTGAAGAGACAAACACTAACTATTATTGTTGAAACTGAAGCTTGACAGCCACAATTAACATTAGTTTGGTAACTATTTAAATTATGTATTTACCTTTGAAAACATTATTTTGCACATAAGTATTCTCTAAAGAGTTTTGCATACAAAGTGAGCAAAGACAACATATATGGTTATAGAACAATTCTGGTTCTCTAGTAGTGGCTGTGGATAAGAAGAAAAAATTTACAATCTTGACATATTCAAGTATTCAAATAATCTTAATTGGCATGCACATACATGACTACACATTGACATTGTAATAGTGTTGACTGTAGTTGACTAAGTATGCATTTAGATTACCTGGCATGAAGAAATGATGTTGGTCTGAAATCCCCTTATCTCAGTCAATGTTCTTCATTTCAAAAAAGCCACACTTCTGTTCTTTGTTATTGTCTTGCTTCAGCATGTGCCATTTCAATATGCATGTCAGACTTTTCATTTTGTTTGGATTTTTGTTCCAAAGTGAATGACAGATCATGGTCTTCCTCACAGATTCTGCCATTGTTGATAATGTAATCTGAAAGTTTTGTGCATGCACATTTCATTGTCTGTGGCAATTCAACCAGCCCACATACAGATGACACCAGTGCAGGGGAGTCTATGAATATTTTTTTTAATGATAGTAAGCTAACTTATTATTTTTTTATATATTTCATTCAAAATATTCACAAAAATATAACATTTATTTGAAGTAAAATAATTGAAAGGAAAAAATAAATCTTACAAAGATATAAATATTTTTCTCTAAAATATGGATGCCACAATTATTGCCACCCCTAGAAATTCTTATGAGTAAAATCTAACTAAAGTATATTAAGTATATTCCCATTCATATTTTATGTTTTAAAGTTCACCTGAGGAATTAGGAACACTTAAATGGTCAGCCATGAGTTCCTGTTTCACTGGTATATAAATATGAGGTGACACACAGGCCAGATTCCCTTAGTCATTATGAGAAAGACCAGAAAATACAGTTGAATAAAAGTTGTTGAGCTACACACATCAAGAAATGACTATAAGAAAATATTTAGACATTAAAAAGATTTCTTACTGCCCTTTTTGCTCATGTTTACCAGGGCTGCCAATATTTGTGGAGGGCACTGCACATTTTATTATATTCTGTGTATGTTTGGATGGCAAAGCACAAAATCTCCAGATGTGGACTTGCATTGGGTGCAACTAATCTTTTTTAAAATGAGGGGCAGGGGTGAAAAACAATAATAACCTCCTGCACACCATCAGGCCCCAATAGCCACGATGTGGGCACCCTTGAGGGCACTTTATTACATTTTCTCATACAAAGGGTATCTCCAGAGGGCACCACTGAATGGGCACTCTAAAGGCATTTTGTCACATTTTCTTAAACATAGGGCATCTCTAGAGGGCAATAAATGTATAGTGAAGGAAATGTATAGTGGGCATGTTAATCACAACTGAAATGGGAAAAACACATCAGATATACACATTATATATATACATATATATATATATATATATATATATATATATATATATATATATATATATATATATATATATACATATATATAATGAATAACAAAGTTACATTGCAGTTATAAGGTAAAACTTGCCCACAGATTTCTTTCATAACATGGGAGTATAGTATAGTATAGTAGTTGCACAGGTTTGAATATTACCAGTATGAGAGGAACCACATAAATTCTGCTCCTATTCTGTTTTTTTTCTTCTTCTGTTCGCAACAATTCTGTTTGCATGCTTCCTTTTTGCTTGGGCAGCCACATCATGCCAGTGGGTGGAAGTTAATTTATTACATTTGTCTATGATTTGCATCATTGGTCACCTTCACTAAATACATGACCCTTAATCGAGGTCGATTACATGCTTAACATTTTGGCATCTGTCAAACATCTGTTCAGCTATATTATAATGTTACTCAGATGTAATAAAGCCCCAGTGCAAAGTCAGTGCAGTGGTAACTCTTGTCTGTCAACAGTTATAAGAAGAGAGGAGAACACTTTTAACTACAGGACAGGCTAAGCTTGTGCAGATTTAGAGCAAGCAAAAGTCATAAACAAAAAAAAGTCAACTTTCTGAGAATATTTGAAGAGTGGCTAGCATTTGAATGTTATTATATTATATGCAGAGTTTAACTAAGCTATTGTTAGCAAATTTCTTACAGGATGGTCTTTTTTACAGTTGGAAAGCTGCAAAGTAAATGGGTTAAATGTGGATAATGACACTGCTGAAACATTTCCATCTTCACGTTTCAGCCACCAGACTGTAGATGGTCATATGATGTTATAGCCTTTGGTAACGACACAGAATACTGATTGCTATTTTTATTCTGTTACATTTCATTTTATTTAGTACACTTTGCAAAGACTTTGGGGACATGCACATTATATTGAAAAATGGGAGCATTATGAAGTTAACTGCAGTTGCTGAGATTACAAAGTAGGTGCAAATCACAAATTCTCTGAAAATAATTCTTATTTATGATCCATTGGTATTTATCAACACATGCACTAGGATATGAAAAAATAAATTGTCGTCATGTTTAATAAATCTAGCTGAAATTGTTAGTTCTGTATAGCACATTCACACATGATTTTATGAAGATATTGATAAATGAAGCCCACTATGTCGACTTAGTAAATATGTTCATGTGTTGTTATATCAGAGGTGGAGATAATTGTTCCTATGATGAAATGAGTTTTTTTCTTTTATACAGATACTAAATTATGGATTTTTCCCCGTTGTCCAGGGCTGTAATTTGAAAATGCTTACAAGGTGTTGAAACGTTTCTTGGCAGAATTCATCTTGGCTCAAAGATCTGGCAGGCCAGATATGTGCTGCTGAACTCTTGGAGCACTCTTGACAGCTACCATCAAGGGCATCGCTCAAACTTCAATGGAAAAGTGTACCGTTGCCCAAAAGCCATCCCATAGATCAATTGCAAAGCTTTCAGATGTGTAGAGGAAAATTAAGCCTAAAAGCTCTTTGCCAAGGGTTTACTCATAAAACATAACAGATTCCATAAGAGGATACATTTTCATTATCCAGTAACTCTCATTCATCATGATGTCATGAATTCTGAGACTTAAGGCAGAAGACCAGTAGCGCGTCTATAAATAGACTGAAATGGCACCCTCAATTAGTTAGTTCTCTTTGAGTAATGCACTGTAATATACTGTGGCTCCATACCCTTAATACAAGAGCAAGGTCCCCTTTGCCTTCTGTCAATTTGGTAGCCTGCCCCTTAATTGAATTGGAATTTAGTTCCCTTGTGTTAAAACGAAGGTCTTCATTTTTGTGCCTGAACCTTTATTTAAATAAACCAATGGCTGCTGAACTTTAGGTGACACTGCTGGTTTCTGTTGATTAATATAACAGGGAATGTGCGGGTCAGAAATCCAAAGGACACCCCTCCTCTCCCATCCTTTGCGGGGGGTGAGATTCTGTGAATGTGGCAAGCCTGTATTTGATGCATTGCTCTCTCACCAACCTACCAAAGGGAACACTGTAGAGATAGCAGTGTATGTTATATGAAGGCTGGCACAGAAAGTTGAGCATTTTTCCCCAAGTAAAATTAAGCTTAAAAGAAAGAGAGTAAAATAAAGTACAGTAGGTTAAAATACAGATAAGAATGACCTATGAATGTTTTAAACTGTCTTAATCTTGACTTGATATATGTAGCTCATTAGTGTAAATATAGTTGGCATGTAGTGCACCTCACACACCAATGGTCTAACTTCTTTGGCAGATCAATTCTGCATTGAAAAGACTGTACACAACATGGCCTTGGAGAAGAATAGTAAGAATAGTTTAGAATAGTGGGCCTTTTTTACTCACACTTTCAGCATCTTACTGGCAGATTCAGTCTGCATTATATCCATCCAGTTTGAATAAGTTGCAGAATGAACAATTTGTGAAAACAGAATTTCCCCCACAGTCTTATGTTGTTTGGGTTCAAGGTGGCACAAATACCCCAGATGACATTCCAAAGATGTGTTCATAATCATGCTGGAAGCATGGAGTCGACAGCCACTCAGCAAGCTTGCATGTGTTCCAGGCTGGCTCGATTCTCACACAGAGCCCTTATCAGCAGGTCTCACCTGCTTCTCACACATAGAAGCCCTTTGGACAAAACATCATACACAGACCAAACCATGATATTTTCCTTATCTCAACTTGTACTACACAGTCAGCTCTAATACAATATGCAAATAAGCGTTTTAAAATATCTTACATCTCATTTTGATTCAGGAAAATTAGTGGGCGAAGACTTCAGTGATCAGTTACTGTTTTTTTCAGTAAGTCACCAAATAATCTTTTATCATGTACTTCTGATCATCTAGCCATGGCAGGAAAAATAAAAAAAAATAAAATACTGTCCATTTCACATCCAAAGAACTTATATAACTGAAGGAAAAGGGAAAAAGTCTAATTCTGAGCCCCACACCATTCAGCAATCTCCTAAAAGCATGGTGGACAGTGAAAAGGAGCTGTCTGGTTTACACTTGAAAGTGACTGAGAATTCAAATGACATTTTTCTCTCTGCTTCCAGACTGCAGCTCTTTGAATCACTGAAGTGTAAGACCTTAATAGATGTTGAACATTAGTATTGTTGGCCTGGAAGAGGGGGCCTAAGGCTCAAACACATCTGCTTTCCTCATGGCACGCTTTCCTTAAGCAGTGGTTCTCCTCAATGAGAGATGATCATACAGGCACATCACATTTATGGAAACAGAGAGAAAATGGCAAATCCCACACCCAAGTTTTTAGCTTCCTAAATAAAAAATCATTATAAAAAATCATAATTCTATTCTTCTTGCAGCCTGGAAGAACTCACAATCAAGAATTCACAACTCTCAATGTCTAGTCAAGATGCAGATCCCCAAGGCCTGCAGGCCTTCCTTCAGTAGCTGCACAAATGACACACAGACAGAAACATTCCTTTTCCAAACAACTGACGCAGCAACTGTCCTCCGGAATTCCATGGGGCCATTCTGTGGGAGCGTGTGGTGCATAGAAAATCAAAGGCAGGACCGGTCCCTGATAGTTGAGCTCAGTGTTTAGGGGTGTTCGACATGAACTTGCATGCTATGCAATGTATCCTCTGCATTATTGTGTATGGCTTTTTTTCCATTGTTGTTCTGTTTTCATGGTTAGTTAATGTGTGTTATGCTCATGTCACTACAATGTGTCAGTTCTCTGGTGATATCTCAATAAATATTTAAAATATTAGTGAGCACCACTGTTACATAGCCAGTCACATCAGTGTTGACACCAAAAACAGAGATGTGCTTTGAGAAGATTGATTATACTTCAAAACAGGTCGAGAGTATGGGCATTGAACTCTTCTATCAATGACCAAGCAAAAAAAGGCAAAGAAAACCTCCTATGCTACAAACTCTACAGTGACCTCACAGCATTCCTTATTGTTTATTGTTTATCCATATTATTATTACTTTTTTAATATATAGCATATTTTTACACCTATACTCTTAAACACAAAACTTTTCACTACAATTTTTTTCTTGAATCAACTTTTCTAAAGGAGGTGGCCCACTTTCTTAGGTCCATTTTCAGAAAATTTTACACTTTCAATTGATGAATTAACTTCTTTTTTCATATTTAATTTACCTGCAGCAAGTCCCACTTACCCTTTGCTACTATTGCCATGTTTAACAATCTACCATAACATTTGGCTAGTGTTAATATATGCCTTATTGGCTCATCAGCGGACTGGATGATAATGTAAATAAAGAACACTTTAATAAAAGAACAATAATGTCCTTGGTTAGCTGGGCAGAACAACAAAATCGCCTTTTAAGATGATCTACTGAAGCTTATGTAGTAGTGGCTCATAAATTTTTACCCAGACTAGTTGGATCCACCAGCACTCTGTGTTGCAGGAACACTCAAATTAAGCACTGTGCTTAGGGGTTTTATTCACAAATTTTTACATTTAATTTGCTTCTACTACTAATAAATACGCACTAGATAGACTGAGATTCAGAAATGAAATTGTAATTGCTCAGATTGTGTTTGTATACTATCCTTTAAAATTTATGACAACGTTGCAAAACTAAATTAAGTACTTAGACCCCACCCTGCATTTTAATCCACAGAACCACTCTCCACACGCCATATACACTGGAGTGTGAGTCTATTATAAATGTTAAAATTCAAAATTAATGAGCATCTTGCTAATATCAGTTCTTTCCATTAACCTTTATTCATCAGAGATTTTTCAGGATAAAAGAATATTTGATTATTTCCTCCTTGACTTCATCCTTCAATCAAGCTGTATTACAGAGAAAGTCTGCCTTTCTGGAGCTCCCCTATCTCCAAAAGAACTTAAATAGGATGTGAAGGAATAGGGAAAAGGGAAATGGCCAGGTCACATGGCATCTACCCAATCTCTTTCTGAATTTGGGATATATATTAGGACCCCTGCTGTTAGATATGATTCAAAAGATGAATCTTCCAGATAATAAAGCCATTGTATCTGTACTTATTAAAAAGGAGATGCACAACCCAGCATGCCCTCTTATTTCAAAATTCAAATATTAAAGTAAGGTAAATTTGGGTTTTAAAAATATGTATAAGAGATCACAAGCATAGGTTATTTATTTATTTTATTATTATTATTTTTTTTTTTCAAAAATAAACTCAAAAATTGTATTTGTCATTTGAAAACAAAGTTGATGTTATAAACATAAACAAGCTAGTGGCACATTTTTACTGTACTTGCAATTTCGTATGCCTGCATGACGCAAGTCTCAGCACTTTGGGAATTTCAATCAATTTTGAGGAGCAGTGATGCCTGTGCAGACCTGTAACAACTGCCATTTGGCTGGATTGCGACAGACCATCATTGTGGAGAAAGCTGTACATATTGAAGTAAATTGTCATTTTAAGCCCTTTTCTCCAATCCACTTACTGGCAGTTTTGAATAAGTTCTTCCATTTACCTGATTCCTTTCAAGTCCACACTTCTATCATCAAGGTGAATCAACTATCATTGGTTAACTCCCTAATGTCACTTACAACTGCCACTCCCACAGAGTATTAGAACAAAATATACTCCTGCACATCTAATTGTATCTGTCATGGTAAACCCACACAAAAAATATTTTTTTCTACTCCCTAATGTCAACTTTTATCATAATCTTATCTGTTGTGGCCCAAAAGATTATGGTTTTATTCAGTGTTATTAGCAGTCTGGTTTTGTTTCGAGGAAAGTGTTGTTAGCCCTTACAGTCTTTTTAGTAATAAGCTTTTTAAGGTTTTTTTTTTTTTCTCCTGGAGGATGTTTAGCACCAGATTCTCATTGGTCCAAGACAGGATTATACACAATGGTTGACATATTTGATGACAATGGCCCACAGGCCTTCCAAGATTCGCAAAGGCAATTTGATTTACCCTGCTCTTTTTACCATATGCAATTTTGGTTGATCTTACATGCCCATTACATTCCTTAGGGTTCTCCCCCAAGTTATCATCCACTACACATGATTACTATGAGTATTATACCATGTAGTTCTGACCAGGTGCCTGGCCTCTATATAGCCATTAGGACTTAGAATTCCATGAAATAATCTTTGGCCACTAACAGCATTTGGAGAAAGGATATTCCAGTACCTCACATTGTTATATAATGATACATTGCCTGGTCCAATGTAGACTTTGCCAGGTACGATGACTCAAATCACTTCAGTATAATTTCACAGGGCCTACCTTACCTCTCATAAACATTGTTACCAGTCTTGCTTATACTTTATGCCCAGATGACACTGTTTGTGCCTTCTTCCATGTGATATAATGATGCTTCTAGGGTTCTATATTTTGGGAACAAATTATTGGAAGTCTTTACAGTTTTAACAACTATACAGTTTTATCATCCAGGTGGTAACTGCCGCTGTAGCCTTAACTAAACAACATTTCTTTGTTTCTCTTTGCTTTGTAATACTTTTGTTTCTGTGCCTTTGACTATTACTGTACACAATTGGCTCTCACCACTCTGGGGATGGTGGGGTTTACATTATTGCATTGAAAAAGGATTATTTGTTGTCTGTTAAGGTGCTCTCCTTCATTCTTTACATCAGGTGCAGTGTTGTAAACAAGGACAAGGTAAAGAAAATCATGGACTGAGTACTCACCCGCACATACTCCCTGTTGACACTGGCTATTCATACCTTTGTTACCCTATACAGTTCTTGCTTGTCTTCATCGCCTTGTTATTTATATAATGTTGGCACCACACAATACACACACCAAAAGCTTTCACCAGTCCATCAGCGCTGGAGGGAAAATCCTGAGGCCACACTTTTCCCCCAACATCATGAAAGTGATCTGGAGGAATGAGGATTGATTTAACAATGTGGCAAATGAGCTGTGTTGGCCTATGTGAAATCTGCCTCAAGTTACCCAAGCCAGAGCCAATGCTAGTCCCCAGTTAACTGGCTATCTGGCTGCATTGCAAGTATTTTTGCAAAGATCAAGTCAGATCACTTATTTTCACTTTAGGGAACTTTATTGTGCCTTTGTCCTCTTTATTAGGAGAATGGACTGTTCAATGGCTAAATCTAGCTGTGCTCAGCTTATTATGTCCTTAATTGAAGGTGGTGTGAACTGCTACTGCAGCCGGAAAGTAGCCCTTGGAACTCTCTGCTGTTTGGGAAAAGGAGAATGACCTTTGTCTTGACAAAAACTGATGCAAACTTACAAATGAGGGGCATTTTTTGACCTTACCTGAAAAAAAAAAAAACAATATCTGAAAAAAGTATTACAGTAGGACAGAAATATTCCTGACTATTGTGAATCAATGGAGGTGAAGAGAACCCTTTTGCTGGACTTTTCTAGTCCAACATAGTCTGATATAGCCCATGTCCTTGAGTGTATTTTCCACTTCTTTCTTTTATTATAATTTTATAACTCTGAACCGTGTTCTCAAATAGAGCATCGATTTCTGAGACAAAAAAACATATATATATTATCATAACAACCAATCATATAATAACAAATATGCCTATTACTGTTTTTAAGCGAGACAAAAATGTTGCCATTTAATCCACAGAGGTAGGGTAGTACACTTTGCCCCCCTAAGAGAGCAGTAAAAACACATTATGGGTGTACTGGAAGGCCTAAAGGACATCCTGGTGGGACTGCGTCATCAGAATAATCCTTTTGAACACACTGTTCCAGTGTGTACCCATACGTCCTACCTAAAACTCAGGGGAATTGTGTGGAACTGGTCCCATCTTTAAGTCCTCTCCAGATCTGAATCAATTTCCTGCTGAACTCCACAGCAGGCAGCTGCCTGGGCCATCTGTCAGAATATCCACAGGTAACGTAAGTCTCCTCCCATAATCATCTCCATAATCCCCTGGTTTAATGGCAAGTCCTCTTTCACCCTGATATGAGCAAATCTGTGATAATGCATGGCATATTCCATGCATGGTTAATTCCCTCCTTTCTCAGGTAAACAGGATAATATAATTCTTTTGTGAGCCAATTTGAATTATATTGTACACTTAGACTGTATATCCACCAGCAAAATGTATTTTTTGTATTACATTGTGAAATGTACAGATTGACAAAATACTATGTCAACACTGAAGTTGTGTAGTGCTACCATATGGGTTAAAGTATGATGGTGATTGAACTTTTTAACGACAAGGTGCAGCTACCGAATGGAGTTTGAGGGTTTTTTTTCTTTTCTTTGACTAACTGACCAGTGAGAACTTGGTTGACTAGGACTCTTCTCATCAACTAACGGTTTAGTCAACTAATAGGGGGCAGCCCTAGTATTCTTATACTCCAAATGTGTGTCTCATTAACCATATGGTCAAAACATGGTGGAAGCATGCAACATTTGAAGTGAATGGATAAATTAGCTTACTTCCGAAAAAAGTTTGCTTGTCTGCTATCTCTTCTTATATCGGTATAAGTGAGGAACAATGGGAGGACCCTTAACACCTATAGCAGTTGCAGAATGTTTCATTCAGTCATGATCTTTTGTTTACCAATTAGACACTACTTATAATCTCACAGATTGTAACACCCACTTAAATTGAACTGTCCACAGATACAGATATTTTCACAACAGTGTAAACATCTGAAAGCAAGCCTCTTTACTCAGTGTCAGGGATTTTTGGGCATTGACCTGTTGAGTCATACATTTATGAGGATCAACATTTTGACAGGAATGCTTAGAATTTAAAAATCCAGGATTTACTGGTAATCCAAATGATGTGATTTGCTGCTTTATCCACTTTTCTTCCTTCCCTCTGGAAAAATACATGACCTGTCACTTCCACAAAAGAGAATTAACTACATTTACTTTGAAGCAAGTGGGTCTGCTGCATCATACTTTATTTTCAATTAAATTCCCTGAAGCTTTCATTTCTTAACTGCAAGAGCTCTGTGCCTTTGGCAGGTTAAGCTCAGGTGGCAAGGGACTTTTCAGTTGTCCAGCCTGATAACACCTGAAAAAAGTTAGTTCTACCTGGTGTTCTTTCCAGAATTAATCTCAGACTTGCAACCTAATACCAAAATGGATCTTGTATCTACAGCACAAACTGTCATAAAATTTCAAGACTGATAGGTATAACAGCTGTTTCAACCTAAATGAATCTGAAGCTGGCTCTCACTCTTACATGTGAGAAGCACAAGTAGTGCTTATGGTGTTCCACTTATAATACATCCACAGTACTTATACATGGAGAGGAGGGGTATCACAATTTCAGCCAGAAAATAATATATTTCTAAAATAATCTAATTATATATTTCATGTCAGTCTGGCCTTCTCAATTACCTTCCTCAATAAAGAACAGTTCACCTGGTCTGTTGCTGGAGTCCTTTGTATAGCGTTGGACTTATGGCCATATAAATAATGTAATTTACTGTAATTAAGTGAGTAGGGAGTTTATGTCCCCTTCTTTCCCTCTACAGAATATAAAAAGTATTGCATGTCACATTCTTTATGTTACAAAACTGATTCCCCATACCTGTCTGCAAGATGTTTCCACAAGACAATCCCTTTGCACATTTTTCAGCACTAAATCCCAAGGGTGTATGCTAGTTTACACTTCCTGAAACAGAAAAAAAAATATGCCAAGGAGTCACATTTCAGCATGTTATGTATTTCATTGGTTTTTTTAAGTCATAATTTCTTGATTGGATAAAGAGTTTTACGTGTCCTGTCCTACAGAGGTAAGAGGAAGAGTTTCAAAGGTGAAAATTCAAGACACCTCCAACTCGGCCATCTGGCGCTCATGTTGGCAGAGGAAAGCATGACCCACATTGGAGGATTTCGCGAGAGAACTGCTGAGTAGCATCTGCTGGCAGTGAAAATGCCTTGGGTCCTTCACATGACATGACAAATTACATTGGGCAGTTTACATTTAATTATTCACTTGAATGCTCACCTACATGGGGGAGTACAAGTTACATAGGGGTGAAATAAGGCAGCATTTTAGAAGAGACACTCATTAAGTGTTTCCAGATTTTGAGATGAAACTTTTTTCATGTTGATGATTGAAAGTAATGGAGCTTCACATTTTAGGCTAAACCCCGGTGACGCAGTATCAACTTTGTGTCAGTGGTAATTCAAAATGCTTTCAACTTCCTGTTTTTTAAGGCTGCACTTTTACATGGCTGTTTCTGCAGCTCCGAGTAATCACAGAAATTTTAATTTATGCACTAGTACAAGAAGAATATGCCTAAATATCTACTTACATGGTGTGTTTTTGCCAATTAATATATGAGCCAGTTGTATTTTGTGGACATGTGATTGTTCTGTGTGCCTTGTGTTATTTTTTCCAATCTGATGGAAATAGCTTATGTAGTAACTTTCCACAGGGCACATACATAATTTGATTCTACTTATCCACTTGTTGCCATTGTTGAATATATAACCATCATCCTGTCAGTGACTATTTTATATTATTATATTGTTTCCATTGGTAGAATGAAGCAGAAAAAGTTAGAGGTGTTTTATGGATTAAAAAAATGACAGGACAGGACAGGATAAGTCAGATTTGGACCAAACAGACGATGCTCCTAAAGCAGTTTTTACAGAAGAAGCACCATAGAATTTCCAGCTTAAATTGTTGCTTCCACTTAGCCACTTGCCTACATGAGAATAAATTTCCTGAGAAGTTGTAAATGGCTCTTGATTCAATGGCATAACACATCTGACAAGGCAGGCAGCTCTGGGCCATAAAGGAGGCACTACTTTTAAAGGCCTCTAGTTACAGGCCACAGTGAGGCTAGGGGGCAAAGGAGCACACTGGAGTTCCAACTCCACCTTCAATCCATAGGAGAAGGACAGAGCACCTGCGTGCTGAAAACTAAATATACTAATATTCTTATATAATATACAAAATGTTATGTTATTATTGACAGTCATTAAGTGTAACTTTAAGGAAAATTAGTCGATCATAAGTGTCATATTATATTTGAGCTGCCCACTCCACAGCTAACCAATTACTTAATTGACTAATTTAATAAATAGGGAACATTAGCAATAATCAGGCTTCACAAACGAGGAGTAAATACAAAAGAAACACTTGTTGCCCCTGTGATAAAATATAAGATTAAGCAGGAGTAAAAACCCATCTCAGAGAGGTTTTGTTGCAATGTTTTTTTTTACTTCTTTCTTCTTTCTCCCTGGAGCATGCTGTCTCACAGAACAAGTAAATCCCTGGGGCTGTTTCTTAAAGTCAGAGGTTACAGTTTTGCATTTTTTTTTAATTGAATGAATCAATGCATCCGCCCCAGCCATGCACTTGTTATTATAACAGTACATTGTAGATACAAGCATTACCCTATTTTCATGAGAGCAGTGCAGGCATAAGTTTCATTGATCTCTAAGCAGACAAGGCCAGGAGGTCACTGGGTCCATGGTTTAAAGGTAAATAAATTATAACCACAAAACAAATTGAATAAATTCTATATCTGCTCATAAAAGGAACAGAGTAATCCAACTTGTTTATAGTCTGTCAGACTACAGCCCTTGCCTCCAACAGTTCCCAGTGTCTCAGATGAGAATGTAAGGGCCGGAATGCTTAAGCTGAAGAAGGAAATTCCAAACATATTGACGGTTTTGAATTATTCTTTAAGTCTTATTAGTACACTATCTACAGAGGCAGTTATGTACCTGTGGGCTCCAATTTTACTTTAAACCATGGTCATGAATCTTTTTATAAAAGCTCTTTTAATTCTCATTGTTTTTTAATGTATGTTCACTGTTGGCCTTGGAGGAACGTTATTTCATTCTTGACTGTATGTATCTGCAAGAAAAATATTGAAAATAATGAAATCTTTAAATCTTGATAAAGATTCCTTTCATGATTGATGTATTTCTTCATTGCCAATTTTATGTAGTGAGCTTGCCATACTGAGTTCTTTTTGATTTTTTTCCATCCTGATTACTGATGCCAGTGATTAATTTAAAGAATAATAGCAATATCAACTCCTAAGCAGTAACAGTGGCACTCCAATAAAATCACAGATTAATAAGGACTTACTCAAAACACCTTCCTCTACCAATCACTTCGCCTCTTCCCTCCAAACAAGAACATACTCTGATTGCTGTGCTTTTCTCAGCTCGGGGGCCTCTCCATGCAGAATGAATCATGAGGTGATATTTTGTCAGGTGCCATTTAAGATAAGAAATCAAATTAAAATTAAAATAAAAAAAATTTCAGAAAACCATTCATCCTATTTGTAATTATGAATCTCCAAAAGACACAAAAAATCAATTTTCTGGTAGTTATCTTTCATCCATATTAATACACAATATTACCGCTGCAATTTAACTTTTTCCCAATCTTATGACAAAGATAGGATATATTTATTGGACCTAGTACAGGCCTACCCCCAGCACTGAGTCTGAGCCAAGGCAAGGAGAAGTGAGCAGTGGGAAGAAGCTATGGCTAGCTCATCATTGTTTATATATTTTGGACACTGAAAAGGGGGCTAATCAAAAAGGTAGAAATAAGAAAAAAAACTGTCAAAAAAATGAAGTACTTAACGTAACATAAACATGGCTGACCACACAAAGTGATGATGGCAAAAATTACCTGATGGATGCATGTTCTGAATTGAACCTTCCTGGCAAGAGCCCTGCACTTGTTACTGATAATGCATGGAACATGACTTTGGCAGGTGTTGGAGCTCGGCTGTCTCCACACGAGGTATTTTACCCTCACGTTAGATCTCAATAGTCAGAAAGCTTAAGTGCAACAAAAACAAGTACTTGAAACATTTTTGTCGAGTCTGCACAGTATTCCAATGGGCAGTCCTGTACGGATTGTTTTTGTAGCAAACTCTTAAGCATGCTCATGCACATCATTTCTGTGTTATGTTTTATAGCAAGTACAAGCCAAATGATAAGCTCGGTGGGCAAAAAAAGGGGTACTGGTAGAAGTGGCTGTCTTCTTTGAAGCACTAGTTTAAGTTACTGTCTTTTTTTATTATTTTTTTGGCTTCAACTTTGCAACAGCAAATCACAGCCTTAAACACAGTATGCTAATTAATCAAGGATGGTGACAAAAAAAAGAAATGCAACAGGGTTGCGTAAGTTAATCAGTTAAACCAGCGACTTTGCGGTACAAATTCACATCACTTCCCTGTACTATACAGGTTAACTGCGGTCTCCAGCAACAGGCATTAGATAAGATAAACATGCAGTTTACTGTGTATTTATCAAATAACTAGATAGGCAGTTTGTTTCACAAACGTAACCGTGCTTTTTCCTTCTTGACCAATTTTAAAGACGATCAGGAGATGTGATAGGCAGTACACATCTATTCTTGTCACTTTTCCTATCCACTGCCAAGCTCTGATTCGCCAAGCTAAATTACCCAGGTCTTCTCGGCCGGACAGAGAGCATACACAAAATGGGCACCTGGTTCGACTTGAATGAATATAATCTTTATATATAAATAAACTAACTGTTTCTTTATTCAGGAGAGATTCACTGAGAAATTAAAATATGAGAAATTCAAAACATGGGCGATCACTGTATTGCATTGCATTGTGTTTAGACATCCATTACAATTTAGGCATTACAATTTGCGACGAATCTTGTTTGTTGGTGCTTATATTGCTACGACACAAAAGTGCATATTAAAATTTTAATTTTATTGCCCATTAGAAGTACAACTAGTATCTGGCCTTGACAAGTCATTTATCAGTATATTTTAACCAGATTAATCGAATAACAATGAAATCCAATTGATTTAAATATATATTAAAAAAATAACTACATTTATCTGAAGTATTCAGCTATAACATTATAATGTACTGCATGATTTTTTAGAATATTATTACTGTATCTAATAACATACATTAAGCCACTCAATTTTAGCAGAAACTACTATAAGTTTGTGAATTCGAAGGTAGAATGTATGCATAGCTAGGTCACCTGTTTGTCTGATCAACTTTAAAAAACTGAAATTTTTTCTCCTATGCAGCAGACTCTCAATACTAGGTAACGTAACTCAAAAAAAAATGCTGGGCCATCAAGTTTTCATGGGGGGCGTGTCATTTTCCAAGCTGAATTAACATTATTCAAGCTCCTATATGGACCCTCCTACTCTTCTGCCATGCATGGGCAGGGCATGGCTGCATAAACCAGGCCAGAATAGGAATAAGCATTTTCCGCGTAACTTTTGCCACAGAAAAAATGCTGAGCACTCCCAAGTCAGAATTCCCCCCTAAGTTACAACCATCTACGAAGCTTATTTTCAAGAAAACACATTTGCGACATCCCTGTAATGTGATTCTGGTGCGTGGTTTGCGACATTTTATAAATAACTGTGATTATATCTTCCGCACAGCCTGGCCCAGAGATGACCCGAAGGTATTCATAATCAACACGCCGCATGTGCGTCTGTATGAGAGCTGTCAGCACAGAGGTAAAGCCATTTTGGAAATTACAAAAGGGGAAATGAGGAAACAATGCAAATTTGTGTCTAGTTGATCGTTCTGATTTTGCCCCGTGATTTCTATGCCCTTCATCTTCAAAACACTCTCCTCTGGGTTTGACACAGCCAGTAATAATATTAAAATCAGCTTATTGCATACAGAGGAAAGACAGATAAAATAAAGAAAGCCTTTGTTTGATGAGAACTCCATTAAAATCTGAGGAAATGAAGCTTGAAAGTGTTCAGAATATGCATCCAAGTAACTACTGCTATGAGTAATGAATCCACACCAGGCACACTGAACTGCCTGGTGATTTTAATTCAGTTTTAGCATGTCTTTCATAATGGAAATAATAAAATCACAAAATTTTCTTTTCACTTATAATAGGTAGAGTTTTTAAAGAAAATCCTGGATTATTTTATATTATGTGCATACAAGTCAATTCCTTTTATGTATGTATGCATGTAAATACATTCCCTAAGGGGATGAATAAACTATCTATCTATCTATCTATCTATCTATCTATCTATCTATCTATCTATCTATCTATCTATCTATCTATCTATCTATCTATCTATCTATCTATCTATCTATCTATCTATCTATCTATCTATCTATCTATCTATCTATCCATCATCCATCCCCAAGATGTCTGAGTCACTATTGCCATGCATTATTTAAAACAGGCAACGCATAGACATCCCAGGTAGGAAACCTGCATTTAGTCTTTTTATTTCATTCTGGCAAATATTTAACAAGATTCCCAAGCAATGATTCCTCTGCTGTCAGATGGCAGGGATTCTCTCTGCATTGAATTGTATCCCTGTGAGAAGAGGACAATCTCATCTTATCAAGATGCTAGGGGAAGCTGTCACTGATCATCTCTTCCTGACACCAGTGCAGTATGACTCATTTACAGTTATATCTGTGGCTGTTGACCCCTCCCCCTCCCAAAAACAGGCTACATGTAGAAATAAGATGCTGTTTAACAAGGATAGCAAAGGTCTAGTGGCACATGTGATTTAGTTTGCCATTGTCACATTGAGACTTCCCATAGGGGCTGGAAAACACTACCTGAGGCTTTGAGTATGGACGTGGAAATTGTGAGCGCAGAGAAAGGTAAACCAACTCTGAAGTGTGGATCAGGGATGGATCCCATGGGCTAGCACAGAAAGGATTTTTATTTACTCTGAAGATCCTAATGTGATTATATACTATACTATATATGCTGTATTCTGTTTCCCCTTAACCTTTCCATTTCATCAAATTAATACATATGTATGGTTTAGGTTTATATTAAGGCTCCTCTTTACTTGCTAAGATAAGCCATCTTCAGCCAGATATATAGTTTTTTGATATAAAAGTATGTTGTCTGATAATAATCTTGTTAAAATGTATCATCTACATCCACTCTACACAGACCAGATAGAGGCACTTATTTAAATAATTAAGATTACTCTGCCTTTCCACATGGGTAATAATATTGTGGTTAATATTGGTGTCATAAGAAGGTGGAAATTGATATATTTTCTAGGTAATACTGGATTTTTTTTTTTAGTAGTGAGGTATTCAAGATCATTCAAAGGTGAAAGGGTGTTTACTGTCAGTTGTGGTACTCATCGTTAACAGAAATTTCTGATATCCAGCACAGCACATATTTATTCAACATTTGGAATTCATTGTGGTAATTCTGGAGGCATCTGAGCAATCTTGTTCAATGGCATATCTAATTTTATTACACCACCTGCTTATTTAGTCTTAGTTAACTAAATGGTGATCCTACCAGCTATAAGGGCCAAACACATATTGTGGTTGATGGATTGCTAGACTAACTTGGCTGGTGTGTACCTTTACAGGTGTGTGGACTTAGCCAGAAGTATAAATAATAGTGCTAATTTGACAATTGCCTATTAGTAGGCAATGTACACGATGTGTGTGTGTGTGTGTGTGTGTGTGTGTGTGTGTGTGTGTGTGTGTGTGTGACCAGCTACCCTGAATAAACAAAAAAAGCATGAGTAAGAAGAAAACTGTTTTACAATGGCATATTCTTAGGTTTTCTCTTCTACGCAACCTTTATGTTCCCTGCCTGTAGTCTGTTTGACTGTCACCTACAGTACAGTGAGAAGAAAGGGCTTGCCCTCTCTATAGCCCACAGCTGTGTCAGTACTTTAAATTTTTCTCTTTAGTGATCCTGGAATCCCAATAAACTCAATATGAGTCTTTACCCCCTTAGCAGCCCTTCATCTTCCCGTGCCAGTTCTTGTCCTTCCTAACGAGCCACTTTCAACACATATGTCAGCTGCTGACGGAGTGATGCCACCCACACAATCCAAGGAATTGGTCTGCCATATTGATAACCTGCCACCCAGTGCTCTGTGCCATAGTTAGCACATGAATTATGGATGGCTCATCTGGCCTCCCTGGGTCCAAACAAGGCATCACAGGAACCGGCTGTCTTTGATGTCCACTGGAGTTGACCTGCAAGCTCGATAACTGCAGTCATTAAAGCATTTGTTAAAACTGGATGGTTTTACCTTATTTATGTATGCCTCAAGATCATGTGAGTTCAGGGGAATTGGGCTTCAGAACAGAAGCACAAAATATGGAAGTTCTCCCAACTGATTATAAATTTGTTCAGATGAATTAAAAATACTTCTGCACTGCATGTATTTCAGCCCTGGTCAGTCACTGTGAACTCTTAAACAGGATACGTATAGCTGTTTTATAAATCCCACAGATGTTATGAACATGATTTGATTTCCAGTAAATGTTGTTACTGCATCTCAAGTCTGTTTAATGTACATAATGAAATATGCATCTATGCAATAAGATGACAGGTATGGTATGGCAGGTACGGCAGCCCGCCAGTTCAGCAAATGCAGAAATAAATTAAATGACAGTAGTTTCAGAATCGCCATTTGTCATTTGCTACAGAAGATACTGTTCTCCAAAATATCATTGACCAATACTAACAACTCAATCTCACCTAATAAACCTGAAAACCAGAGAATGAAACCAAACTGAAGGTACCTTGTGCACATTTTGTTAATTATATTGTAAGGATTTGTTACAGTATTCCTCGCGCAGGGCACCAAAAGTGTAAGGAATTATTTAAGCCTCATGTGTGGCACCAGTTACGTCTTTATTATTGACTTTATTATTGTATTCCCCACAACAGAGGGCATCACTTACATGGAGGAAATTGTATAACATGGTCTACGAATAATGGTGCATCTACAATTAATCAGTCTCATATATCAGTGTCATATATATATATATATATATATATATATATATATATATATATATATATATATAGCTATAAATATGCAATTCCAAGTAATAATTAAATGAATAATTATAATCAAAATGACAATATTAATAACTAATCATAATCGAATCACAACATTACACATTCAGTTATAACTGAATTAATAACGTTAAATGATTGATCAGATGTGAAGGCATTTGGAGTTCTTCGGAGCTGCAGAGATTGACAAACATTCATATATATATATATATATATATATATATGCAATATTAATAAACACACAACCTTGGAATACAACAAAATTTATTTAACACATGTACTAAACGGCAAAGGACGATTTGTTACAATGTAACAATAAACAATGCGTGTGTGTGTGTGTGCATATGGTGCTGTGTGTATGTTGTAGGAATGTTCTCCTATGTGTGGGGGTCACACAGTCTTGGGCGTGTGCACGATGCACACGTGTTCATGGAGAACAAAGGAAAAGAGATGGTGGGAGTTTTGATCTTAGCTGAAGCTAAGCGTTTTTGGAAAATGGCGCATGCAGTGTGCTAAAAATGGATGTATTCATGCTCACTGATTACTGATGCTGGGTTGTTGTAGGTTAGTAGCTAAATAGATCACATGCAAATCCTAGTTTGAGTGAGATATTTGCTTACTAACGTTGTGTGGTGCTTGGCTAGGAGCCAGCTAAACAATGACCCAACACAATGATTACAGGTATGAATAATAAATAACACAGTTAATTGCATTTAGTTAAACTTACTGCATTTAAACTTACTGTTGCGGTTTTCTCCGTTGGTTAGACGGGTCCAGTGCATTCCTTCTGTTACAGTTAGTCTCTGGTTTCCCAGGGCGCAGAGTTGGTTCGCTCGCTCGTTCTCTCTGGGGTTGTTTGTGTAGAGGGATCCTCCTTGCAGGCTGCTGGCCTCGTGGGACATACAGGTCTTCGCTCTGCTGGAATCCGGGAGTTTGCTGTGTGGCTCTCCTCGGCAGGGTTCCACTTCTCTCGTGGCTTCGTTCCTGTGCGTCTTTTTTAAATCTATTTCTTCAAAACCAATTTGATATGTTTTTTTGATATGTCATTTTACTAAACTTGCCAGTGTGCCACATTGTTGTGTTTCTTTGGGAAGGGGTCTGGAAGATAAAACAACAAAAAAACTGATATGAAAACATGATTTTCATATATACATGAAGACAGTGAAGGATGGACTTGGTTTTGATTGGCAAGAATACAGTCATGCAATGCATGACAAATTTAATTATTTGTCTTATAAAGGAGCTGTGAATGTGTTCACCTCATGTATTACTCCCATCATTAAACCCATCATTGGTAGATTATATTGGGCTGCATGGTTCCCACAGAAAATCCCTCACTGCGATTGCATGTCTCTGCTTCACAGGAGTGAGTTATGAGCCTCTCTCCATGCATCCCCATATACAACATCCACACAACCTGCATTCAATCTCCTTTACTTTTACTACACGCCAAATGACAGCAGTGTCTCCACGTTTCCGTGTGTCTTAGTCTATTTGTATAATATATGTGTTGATTCATGATAAGTGATATGATGTATATTTATACTCAGTATGCACGCACATTGACAAGGATGACAGCCTGAAGACTTTATAAAGACCATCATGAATCACACTGGCCATGGGAACCAAGGAGGCCAAACTGCTGAGATTGACTGAAAAGACCAGAGATGGTGTGAAACATGACTTGGGGCAGCATAAAACCAAGGCAAGCAGTATAGATGAGTATGTAAACGTCAGCTGCTGTTTTGGGAGCATATAAATGCAAATAATAATACTGGACATAAAAATACTGATCAGGAGGTCAGAAGAATCTCAGGGGAAAATACTTCAGCAATCCAGAGAATGTATTATTTATAAATAATATTCAAACGTCATTTGAGGTTTTTTTAATCAGACAGAGGATTTTTTAAAGGTGGTTGATGTCTTCCTTTAATGTGAATTGCCCATTTTCACTTGTGGCAAGTCTTTAGTTTCTGAGTAGACTACATCAGTGTTATCTTTTTATAATATAGTTTGCTTGAAAGTAAGAGCCAAACATTCACTGAAACAATCCTTTTTCCACTTAAAAGGGCCACTTCTTCCAAGGATGCAACATTACTGAGCGGGTTGAATATTTCTCATAAAAACAATGTGCATCTTACTGACAGTGTAACTCCTGTTAAGTTCAATGCCAGCTCTCCAGGTAAGGAGCCAGGAGCCCCCATGTAGCAAGTAATAGTCGATAATCATAAAACGAGCAGTATTTACCCTTCTTACAATCCTTGAATGGGGGAGGGTCCAGCAATGATAAGGCCAAGTTGGGCAACAAGCAGCTTGTTTCTCACAATATGTCACACAGAAATGAATTCAATCTTTTTTTCTTTTTTTGGAGAAACATTGTGAGACAAAATTAATTTAGAAAGTACTAATAAGTTAAATCAATCATTGTTATTATTATTATTATTATTATTATTATTATTATTATTATTATTATTCTATAGCCTCCTTATCATTTTTGTTCTTCTTCTTGTATTTAAGTTTGGTTTGTCAAACCCTTCAACTTGAGGGCCTCACTCCATTTCTGCCTGTGTCTGAGGTAGTGGTGACAAATCATGGGGAAGCTGAGTTTTGTCATTTTGCATGCAGCTGTACACTGCGGCTCTTCCCACTGTTTTCACAGAGTGATTTATGTCACAGTTCATCACTAAATATCACTGGGATGGTGGTTAACATTATTGCTCAGTGTTTAAAGAAAAGCAATAAATAAAGTAAAGCTTCAAGCAGCCATTGCCAGGATCAGAGCACATAGGAAATGATCTGTAAGAGTCAGGACGGGTGTTATAGGTGTAACTAGTATGAAGCACAGCTTTATTTGCATTGAATCCCATTGGACCCAAATCTGGGACCTCCAGCTTTGGATGTGGCATGTCCTACATTGATACTGACAATTGGACAGATCCTCTTCTGCATAATAATGCAGGCCTATGCAGATAAATTAATTACATGCTTTTGCATTACCAGTGGACATTCCACTGTAAAAAACTTAAGAGGAGATTAAAATGCAAGAGGAAAAAAATTCCACCACTGGTATGATTTGTCTCAGGGAAAGATGACTAAGATATTCAAAAACACACAAATTCAAGCAGGTAAAGTAACTTGTCTTCTTCATCAATTACAACTCTTCTTCCATGAAAGATATCATAGTTGTTTTCAATTTGTGCACAGGAATTTTGGGACATCTCATCTAGAAAATGGAGATCACTTTAAGTATGCTTGACTATGAATGGCCCATTCATGGAGTCTGTGGACATTACATCCAAGTGCATGTCTGCTCTCTGTTTGCGACACCCTTTAAGAGTAAAAAATATGAATGAACTACCACAGCACCAACTGTTTGTGATGGTGGGTGGTTGGTGTGCGTTCCAACCTTTTGGTCAGATACAGTAACCTTTCAGTGACTGTTTTTTTTGAGATAACAGCAGAATAACAAAAAATAATTAAATTAACAAACAATAATATAAGGCATGAGAAGCAAACACAGTAGAAAACCTTACTGGTATTCAGCAAGTAAATATGTTTTCATAATCATCAAGTGTGTAATGCTGATATATTTTTCATATTATTTAATTATTTAATTTGTCATTCCTCTTCTCTCTCTCTCTCTCTCTCTCTCTCTCTCACACACACACACACACACACACACACACAACTAATTCAAAACTTCTTTAGAGTTTGTTTTGAATTTTTTTTCATTTAATTACTTCATGTTTTTCAATGATTTTTTCCCCAGGATGAAGGGCAAAAGAATCTTCTGTTTGGCAATCCCATGCATAATTCAGTGCCCCCTGTTTCACACAGTCTTTCTGGTGTCAAAAGTAAAAGACATAATTTGTTCCCATCCTGGTAGCATACCACAGGTTTTTATTACTGTAGTTATGTCAGTTAATGTATTGTTCATTCACAGAACATGCAGTGTAAAATCCCTCCATTTGTAGATTTTGCTCAGCATACCCTTGTATGTGCAACAGCAAAAAATCCCAGCTGGATGGTAGGAATGTACTGCCAAGTTCTGGTGTGCACAGGTATTACATTAAAATACTTTTTAATGCACTAAAAGCACTTTTACACTTTTACAAAAGTAATTACATTAATTTTATTGCAGGAATATAAAAATACCTTTACATTATACACACACATACACACACACAGACACACAAGAAACCATACCTTTCAATGGTGGATTTGGTGAATTTTTGATTTCATTCTGATTGCAACATAATTTTAGCTGATTTCTGATGGAAAACAATTTACTGCGAAGTTGTGCTGAGCAAAAGTACATAAAAGATAAGTAATGAAAAAATAAAAAAAGCATTTTTCAAAGTATTTATAGGGCCAAGAGCATGGTAAAATCAGTTGTACAAATCATTGTTAATTTAAGGGCTGTTTCACAAAACCATTCATAGCTCAAGTAGTACTTCAAATCTCTCATAAATTCATGAGTACCCAGGACCACTGGTAAGAGGAAAAATGTCTTGTAGCCAGGAGATGCTAAAACCTTTCTGCAGATAGTAAACTTTATGTTTATACCTGCAGTGTCCAAGCACAGTCAAGGTCTTAATGAATAAAATTAAATGTAAGAATATGGAAAATGTTACATCCACGATTGATTATAGCCAATGTTTCTTTAATGCAAGGATAATAATTATTTATCTACCTCTCAGCTGTATGTAAGTTACCATTTTATTTGGACAATGTTATTATCCCCTGTAGTATTGCCCCATATTTTTTTTTATTTTCCTACTGGATAAAAGCAAGGTAGGGGAGAACGGGATAAATAGAGCCACTTTTTACATTTCATCTTACGGCAAAGCAAATAAGCATTCATTTCAAAAAACACTTGTTATGTATACTTAACCT
Source organism: Albula goreensis (assembly GCA_022829145.1). Lineage (NCBI taxonomy): Eukaryota > Metazoa > Chordata > Actinopteri > Albuliformes > Albulidae > Albula > Albula goreensis. The sequence goes on from CM040750.1 coordinate 28,761,419, forward strand.
TGTTTTCTATCCATAGACATCAGCACATTGCTTCTCACGAATGCAGAATAGACAAACTGTTGGTCCTTTGGTACAACTTGCCCCAGACAGGGGTAGATTGAGCTTGGGGGTGGGGTAAAAGCTGCCTAATTTACCACACATAATTAACTACATATCATATGAAATAAAGTCACACCCTTTTTAGAAATAATGCACTTTATTATTAATTTCAGCAATGAAACAAAAGTTTTTAGTGGGTGGGTTATAATGTCACATGTTGACATTATATCACATCAAGCAAATTCTCTGTGTATGCTGCTGCTGCGTGTGAATATGTGTGTGAGAGTGTTAGTTGGTGGGTGTGGGTGTGTGTGTGTGTGTCCAGGAGTGAGAGAGAGAGAGAAAGTATGTGTGTAAATGTGTGCTGTGCTTTTGTGTGGCTATAACAGAGAAGTAATCCAGGTGTAAGTATTATGACTGTGTTTTATCTTCACGTTTTGGCATTATGACTCCACACTCCACTTTCCAAGAGTGTCTGTGCTTAGTAAGCCAACTTTCACATTCAAACCAATGGATGTAGGATGCTTCCCAAGAACAGATGTTGTGGAAAAACTGCCAAATCCCCTCACAGTTGGTGCAACAGCAAGAAGAGAAAGTCAGTTGCAGTCTCAAGAGGTGGAATGTGGAGTGAGCCATTGGCTCAATTTTCCCCAAGGTTGGTGCCACATTTTACCTCACAACCTCCATTTTGACAAAACTGCTTGACACACTTATGATGACTCACATTAGTGCAAAGTTTATGACTTCAATTTGAAGCTGATACAGTGAGGAACTAATATGCAATAATGCCCCAAACTTATTTATTTATGTTAAGATACAAGATTCATGATATTTACCCATGATGAATTCACTTTGCATGACAAAAGGTTTTTCATGTTTTAGGTCCTGGCTTACTTAACACCCTTTCCCTTGCTCATCTCCATCACAGCCTGGGTGGGGCGAATCTGTGATCACAAATAATTTTGTGAATGGGTGCCCTGATACACAGGGTGGCTCATTTTACCCTGTTCTCCCCTACAAGATTGAAAGACAATTACAATTACCATTGTAGTACCAGTGTTAAGCCAACTTCTACCTCAAAACTTTATGAGCAAGTGACCATTGCTGCGGCATATGCCAAAAAACCTGCTTCTGAAAGGCAAATCCTGACAGGTATTTATTTACCTCAACTGCAGTTAGGATAATGCTAATGTTATGAAGCAATAAAACTAGACCTATTGGGGATTCAAACCCCAATCTGCAGGAAGCCAAATGTCTTCATATCTATCATGAGGTCCAGCCAGCATGACCACTGTACTCCTTATCTCTATTTGCTGAAATAATTAAGCAACCTTCTAATGATTGTGTAGACAAAAAATGACTATTGGGTGCAATAGTAGACCAAATTAATCTCGCTTTTGTTTAATTTTTATTTTTTGAATGACAGAAAAACTAAAAGCTAGTAAACTTGGACATTGCCATTCTGTGACATGAGCATTCTTTATATGCATTATAATCTATAAGAAAACACATGGCATCTTCACTTCTGTACCAAGACAAAAGCGTTCTGCTTTTATTAGTGGTATTTAACATTCAAGTTAGAATATAAATGAAACCAAAAACAAAAAAAGTATATCATTCATTTATAAGTTTCTTCTTGTGTTTTAGATCAAATCCCTCCTCACACCAAGTAGTATGTGAGCAATATTCCTTGCATATCTGTATTAGTCCAGTTGGGGTTTCTGGCCATCAATCAAGAGATGAATATGAAACTGATTTTATCTGGCCCTGACCTCCCTTAAAACTGGTATCATGCTGTCCCCCAGCAAACTGCACTACAGTACCAAATGCTATCCTAAAGTTTATGTATTGTGGGGCACTGTTTGTTGGCACTTTATCTCCTGACTGTTCCTCCTCCAATCAGCAGCCTTTAATGCATGTATATCTACCAATGGATAAATCTCAAATCTGTCCCCTACCCACTCATTCTGCCACTCCCTCTGCGTTTCTCTGTGACGCTCTCTGGCTTGATCCCAAATACAAAATGATCAACATAAAATGCATGTGTGTGTATATTGTAAGTGTAAGTGTATATTAGTGTATATTGGAAGGAAAACAAACAAGCCAGCCAGCTATCTAGAATACAGATCTAAAAAGTGTTTTTTGAAACACAAAATACCCTTTAAAACTTGAATATATTCTAATTGTGTTCCTGCCTGAAATGTTCTTGTCCAAAAATATTATTTTCTCTTGTGAAGACTTTTAGCTATAATTTAGCTATAGCAATGTCTCCCTGTATAATATATCAGGTTGTCATATGCAAATTTAGCTGCTCTAATGCTACTGGGCTTACATATAAAGATTAGTTGTAGATAAGTAAGAGCAAAGGTATCAACACCAATCTCTACCAGACGTCATGGAAGACCTTGCTGTGATTCAATTCCTCCATCACCTGCACTTTGAATTCTGCCATGGAAAACCCACACTGTTATAACTCATGTTATTTCTTCTGATTTTATGTTGACTATGAGCCTCGTGTGGCACTGTTTCGAATTTGTCAAATGTGTTTAGAGGTCTAAATGTACATTATCATAACATAGTTAAAGTAATCTAAGTAATGTATAATTCAAATAAGAACACATTGCTTCTCAGTTTGTTAGACATGAATTGCCAATATGAAACTCTTGTTGGCTATGATTTCAGGTACCACTGCTTTCAAAGATTAATTTGTTTGTCCCTAATGATAGATTCTAGTATTTAAATGACACTAAGTAAAACTAACAAGCCTGTAATTCCCTGGGTCGGTACAGTCATCTTTCTTTTATATTGGTATTATACTTCCATGTTTCTAGTCATCTGGTATTTGTCCAAGAAGAGATTGATTGAAAATAACTGAATGATTTATAATAGAAAAATAAATTAGAAAAAAACAAACTTTCCCTAGTTCCCTGAGTATGCTTGGATTCGCCACATCAAGGCCTGCTTTCTCATTTGCAATTTTTGTAGTTTTTTCTAGTACTTCCCCATCTCTCATCTCAAGTTCTTCGATAACATTTTAAAAATGGATGCACTTTCAGGTATACATGTAACCACTTCCCTAATGAACCTCTCAGAAAAGTAACAGTTAAATGTTCCACCTATAGCATGGTAAAGGTCAGTCTACAGTCTGCCTATGATATGACAGCAAAAGGCTTTTCATTCCTTCACAATAAGCATCAAAGTTTAAAATCTCAGATCACCTGCAAGGTTGAATTTCCTTTTTACTACAAAGCACACAGTACTGAAAAACATCAGGAGGTGTGTAAATTACCCATCCATTTCACTTGACTGTAACAATCACATGTGGTCTTTCAGAGAGAGTGGAGTTTGGTGCAGCTTCGATTCCCAGCTCATAATCTGTGGTTCACTTGTAACAGCACCTTCTCAAATATCTCTATTCCTGACTCGGCTTTATATCTCTATTCCTAACTCGGCTTTAAACCATTCAGTCCTCACTGACCTACGGCATGACTGTTAAGCCTGCTTCCCTTTAACACTCTCACTGTCTTTCAAATCTTGTACATAATTTTCAGGCCTCCAGAAGAATGTGGTGTTATTAGAATCTATGCACACACACACACACACACACACACACACACACACACACACACACACACACACACACACACACACACACACACACACACACACACACACACACACACACACACGTAACACCAAGGGGGATGGGAGAGAAAGCTAATGAGATTGCTGATGTGGTAATGAAAAATGCAGTTCTGAAAAGTCTGTTCTTTTTTCTGGTGCTGTGAGACGCGGTACAGCTTGCCTGAAAAAATCAATATGCACACAAATATTACAGTTAAAATGATGAGCTGTCTGAAACAATTGCACATGACAACACATGAATGTCAGATATTCCAAGGAACAAAAATAAGAAAGGGAAAAGAATGAAAAATACAGGGAAAGAAAAAGGACATACATCTTGTTAACATTTCCTTCCCTTGTCCGAGGCACAGACACAATGCCCCCGCTCTGAATGTTTTTTTTTTCTCTGCATTGTGTGGCAATATCATCATCTATGTTTTTCCAATCAAACTCTTCATGAATATTTGATGGGGAATACCACTGCATGGAGTGAGTATATCAGCTGATGACAGGCAATGACATTGAATCACTGCCAGGTGAATTCACCCCACAGGCAGTACTGTCAATCAGCTCTTGTTTTCTAATTTGTTTCTGACAAGAGCTTTATTTTATTGGTCAGATTCTAACTGGCCCAGTGCTTCATTTACCCCACGTTCAGGGTTATTTTTATGCTCTCTGCACAATTTTATTGTGATTGGGTTCTGGTGGAGGGATGTGATAAGAGGGGAAATGGTTTTGAAACCAGTGAAAAATTATTCACACAGACGCATATACACAAGCACACACAGACACAAACACGTAAAGCTGGCACTTATGGACATCACTAATTGTGTATCACAGTCCAATGCATAATTTTTAAGTATGAATCTTTAATCACAGGTATCTTGTGATCTGTTTGTTGAAATATCATACAAAAATAACTCTTTCATTGCTGTTACCTCTGACTGATCAGGGGTGCTTTCCCAAAACAATTGTTTTCTAACTATGGTTGTACCACTGTTGAGAGAACCATAGTTATTTATTAGCAATTTTGGTGTTTCTGAAAACCATAGCTCCTACAAACATTGGCAACCTCTGTTGTAAAGTTGTGTAGTTAGAATGACACCAATGGAGCTGTAGTTAGAAGCATAGTTCCTTGTAAGCTCCTGCCGACTGAATCATATCGACACGACACAGGAGTTTCTCAGCTGTTTTTAGCAAGGTTGCATTAAAAAGACTTTTTTGTCAGCGTTTTCGCTAGTTATAACAAAATCTTGTCGACTTAGCAGTGTTGTGTTTATAGTATCATATTCATTACAGTTCGTAATTTCCATTTAGGCCATGTGAATAGTGTATTCCAATATAATTTGTCTTGGCAGTAACCAAAAAATGTGTCCAAACAAATATAAATCAATAGTGCAGGTGATGCAAAATTCTGACTAAAGCTGAGAGAATACACAATTCCTGATACACACAGGAGTGAAAGGGAATAGCTACTCCTAGTAAATTAGAAATTTGCATAATATTCTTATATGCAAAAAAAACAACAATAATAATAATAACAATGCATGTTATTTATAGGCTGCTTTTCTAAATACTCAAAGAGGCTTTGTCGAAAAAAGGTCCTACTCTGTTTAAAAAAATAATAAGTTCCCTACTGGGTGCATTCTGAACCTATACCTGTAACATCAGATGTGAATGGATGGATGGATAGATGGATCGATAGATAGGTCAACCTCTAAGTACACGTTAATATTTTGGCAGAATAATCCCAAACAAAACAGTCCACAAACATTTGAAGTCTGATTCATTTAATAGTAGGTTTATAGAAGGTCTGTCGGCCTACAGAGGGTAACAGAACAAGATGTGGACAGAGGGGTTGATATAATAAACCAAATGACTTGCAACACACTTTGATTACTTGTTATTTACTTGTAAATGAACTGTGTTTGTAAGTTATCTAGGCTATCAACCACTCAAAAGGGTATGACAATATATAAAGTAAGTTTAAATATGTTGCTTTTTGACACAAGAATTGAAACTAAGAAGCAGTTGGAATTGAATCTAGTACCTTCAGATCTCTACTGAGCTACAGCTGCCCGACTTGAAAGGATACGGTACCTACATATTGAGAATGAAGACAGTGAGTCATGCATGTAGACAAGACAAAAATTTACATGCATAAATTGGTTGCAATATGATATTCTTAAACCATTTAGCGATTATCTTCGTCTTTGTTCATGACACTACCTGTGTTTTGGAACAGGTCACACTATTTTGAGAAAGTGAAACACTCCAAATGCTGAATCGTGTCACTACCAACGTAGTTCATACTATTCTGGTTCGTACAACTGTGGTTCCCATTTGCGATTTACTCACTATGGTTTTGGGAAACAGTCGTGACTAGGAAGTTAGTTTCTCAAACAACCCATTGTACTATGGTGGTGATTCGTGACCACCATTGTTGTTTGGGAAGCACACCCCAGAATAGTTTGCACGTTCAGCATGTCAGCTGAGTTATACTTCAGTTGTTAAATAGATGGTGCTCATGAAACCACTCTAGAAAATGTTTAGCTGTGTGTATGGGGCTGTTCCTGGCTTACAATATGGGAATATCTTGAAGAAAGAATGTTTGCACCATTAAGTGGATTTGATTGTCTAAAAGGGCATCATATCCCATAACCATAATTCTGTCATAGAGACTAATAACTGAACTAAATGCTCCCATGAGATTGCTGATTATACTATAATAGATCCAAATCAACATTTACCATCTTGAAACAGGCTTCAGATTAAATATACAACTCCTTCTTTTGATCCAGCATTTAATTGTTTTGCTGTCATTATTCTTGACCCATAATTACCTTATGGATAATATTAGTGATATGTATGAGTCATTGTGTTCACACAGGCCGATATAAATAAATAAATAAATAAAAACTTTAATTTGTAGCTAGGGCTATCTTTGCTAGAACACACTGAGCATTGGTTAAGATATTTAAGGTTCAGATAACTGAAGTGAAACTATAAATCAATAAATCAACCAATACATCTGATAAATGGTATGTATAATTTATAGCTCTGTATAGACACAAAGTGCAATTTGTGAAATCTATGTGTCCTGCAGACATTGTGCCAGTGGAGGCCTTTTGAGGACATTTAAGACATCCTTCATAGGGGCTCCATTGGCAGAGTGTGTACAGTTTATGAATTAATTACATTTGGAAATAAAGAATTCTAAGGAAAGTAACTTCTCAATTTACATATCGGAATTAATTAAACAAGAAACTGATAACCATAACCAAGCTTTGAAATATTAATTCAACAGAACTCATTCTTTATGGAGTAAAATTTAACATGTGATATATAAACTTGAAGGGTTCTATTCAGACCCATGCTCAGCATGACTTAAGTACTTTTTTGACCCGCTGCGTGCCTTTTCAGTGTCTGTTTGGATTCTGATCTGGAACCTTCACATGTGCTTCGGAGACTTGAGCAGTTAGGTTGGAGATTCGTAGAAATTCGGGCGTTTCTTATTAAAATACCCTCTACGTGGATTCAGACTTTGACAGAAGTGGATTTTCAGGGTGCGTATCTTATGCGCATCACAACCCTGTATTAAGTCCTGCACTCCTATCAATCAGACTTTGACATTACAATGGCTGCATTTGAAATTGCATACTACACCCTGTATTAGTAGATAAAAATCAGTATGAGTAGAATGTAGTATGTCCAAAATCTCAAACTGGCTAAATCAGAGTGCGAACACAACCCAGATGGCGTAATGCTTCCGGTAAAATTCTGCATTGTGCAAGGACTGCACACTGTGCTATCCTACAAGGCCGTCTGGTGGATAGATACCAAATAAGAAGACAGCAGAGACAGTGGAGTTCTGTGAAGTTTGATGATGGATGTACGTCAGTTGTGAACTTCCGGTTATTATCTGAGGAAAATAGTGACCGTTATATCTATGGGAGCATGTCCAAACGCTAACGTACTGCACTGTAGTAGGCACTACGTTGACATAAGCACACTACGCTTTTGTTCGAATTTAGTAGACACTGATTAGTATGCGATTTTGGATGCAGCCTATGGGTGCATTCCAATTCTCAAATTTGTCTCCTCCTTTCCTCAGTGGCCTGGAAACTGATCTATGTGTCCTCCTTTCCTCCACTGCTCCAAAAGGGTAGGAAAAGTAATCTCACGTCCTCCACTCATTTCCTCCCTTCCACTAAGCAAAGGATGCATCGATGCATTCTACGTGAAAGACTTTTCACATTTCAAGGTGACATCATTGTGTTCACGACTGGTCAGATTAAAAGACCATCCCACTGAATAGTTCACCATCAAAAAGTTCATGATGAGGGATTTACCAACACTTAAGTATAAGTGCCAGATTTAAACAGTAATCGGATAATTTACATTAATAGGGAAACATTACTGTTTGCTTTTTCAAACATATCCACATTGACTCAGTATTCACATTTTTGAGTTGCAAATGGTAATTTTACCAATGTAAAATTCAACGAGATACTGCAGGTTTATTTATTTCCTTTTACATATGTTTATGTTAAATCATTAGCAGAATGCGAGTAACTGATGTTTATAGTTTAATGCATGAAAAGCACTGGCAGTATATGAGAAGCGTGATTGGCTTAGGTATCCTCGGAATCAGTCAAAGTTACTACTTCATCAATAGACATCGACATTGATGACGAGCGAATCGGAATAGCTGTTCCAATTTTCGTTTCATCTCCTCCTTTCCTCCCTTCCTCCAATTGTTTCCTCCCCTCTTTTCCTACCCCACAAACATGCCGGAAATATGTGGAGTAAAGAAAGAGAGTAGAAAAAGTATTGGAACGCACCCCTCCACTCGTTTCCTCATGTTTCCGGGATAGTAAAGGAGTGGAGGAAACGAGTAGAGGAAAGGAGGAGATGAGAAAAAATATTGGTATGCACCCAACGTTTTAAATGTTACCGTATTGCATGAAGGAGGATAACTCTTGAAATAATTTAAATTATTTCTGGATGACAGGCGTACAAAAAAGTTTTGCGCATACCATCGTTAACAATTGAGTTGTTGAATTTAACATGCATGGCTGCATTTCGTCAGGGTTCCTCAGTGCGCACATCTCAAATGAATATAGACTCATTAACGCTTTTGGAGTGCTGTGCTTTTTTAACTCTGTGAACCCACAGGCAATAATTCACAGATCTGAAGACCTACCACATGCTACTACACATGCAATCATGAGGTCAAGTAAGGCAGATAGTCAATAAATAAATATGATATCAAGCAACGTTTATCGTTCAATGATAAATCGCTCTGTAAAAGTTCTGTCAATTAATTAAACCTTCATTGTGTATCAATCCGCAGTGATTTTATTTACTTTTTTCACCTAAAACCTAAAATATTCTGCCCAAATAAGAAGATGAGATGACACGCAAGTAAGTCAAGGAAGGTGAAACAAAGCAGAAAGGCAATGACGTAACGCAAGTTATTCAATTAAACCACCGGCAACTTTGCAGCGCAAACATACATCGCTTCCCTCCACTATAAAGTAGGTGAAACTGCGGTCTCCAGCAGCAGGCGTTCAGTTCGATGAACATGTGGTTTACCGTGTAATTATCAAATTACAAGACAGAGAGTTTATTTAAAATTGAATTGTAACCATACTCTTCCCATCTTGACTACTTCTAGGTGTCCTCCGCACGACAGTGTACATACACAGAATGGGTATCTGGTTCGACTCAAATGTATGAATATAATGAATATAATCGTTCATCACGACTAACTGTTTGTTTATTGAATGACAGGATGCATTGACTAGATGGACCTAGATGCTGATTACAGCTAAGTATAATGCATTCAAAATATGAACAGGTACAGTGTTTATCATACATTCGATATCCAACATTGCATTTCGCGATAAAACATGTTCGTTGCTGCTACTGCTATTTCACAAAAGTGCATATTAAAATTTTTTATTGTACTGCCCATTAGTATTACAACTAGTATGTGGTCTTGACAATTCACTATATTTTAACCAGATCAATGGGATAACAATTGAATCCAAATGATTTAAATGTATTAAAACACATTTATCTGAACTACTCAGCTCTTACACGTTGATTGCACTGCATGTTTTTTTTTTTTTTTAGAATATCGTTACTTTATCTAATAACTCGTTAAATCCAGCAGAAACTATGTACATGAACACTGTGACCCACTGGGCCTCAAAATAACCACTTTGGAAATCAATCCATTTTTCAGCAAAGTAGGTTCAGAGTCTGAGATAAGCTGTTCATTAGCTTGTGAAATAGTTGTTGTTTTCAAAGTATAAACATTTCCATTTTCATGTATTTTTTATGTTTACCTTTTCCCTCACCGAAGGAGATCACTCATGGCCTATCATTTCAACAGCTTTGTTTTGCGGCAATTACATCCTTTATGTGCTTAACAGAGATTCTCATCTGAGGCATTTTAATGTACATAACAATGAACAGGGCTAACAACATAACATAACCTTTTTCAATAGATACATTATATCTGAACAAAACGCTATTATAGAACCTGAGTATCTGCTCAAAGCTGGTTAGGCTCAGAAGTATCCAGTAACATGGTATCGTTAAAAGGGTTCACATTGGAGGGGGCATTCTGCATATGAAAGAATATTTTCTTGATTTGAGAGAAACCACAATATTTTGTTTTGCCACTAGGCTTCAGACATTTTGCATTGGAGTGGCTGCTTTAGTACACAGGCTTATCAGAGAAGCAGTGTGCTTTATGTTCTTCTGGGCTTTCCAGTTACAGAAATAAGATAGTTTAGCATTTTGATTCAGATTGTGATTAAGGAGTACAATAAGAGCTTACATCTAATTCAATGACATTGAAAACATTTTTGAAGACATATGACACAACCATGTTGCTCCAGTGTTTAGGGTTTGGCATTGACATTAAATTGTAGCAGTGCTGTTAAGCACATTAACTGAGGCCAATTTAGGGATAGTGAATGTACAGTTCCTCATTTTAATGATGGCACTGACTGTCATTATTTTCTTTAATAGTTTAATATTGTGTCAAGATAATTTGGGAAATTTTACTTATCAGCTGCTGACCTTTGAGGAAATATAGGCTGATGTATTCATGTATTCACAACTTTCATGCTTCCTTGACATTAGTGTGTACAAATTAAATGCAAATTTGAATCATTTATCAGAAACCATTTGATGCTTATCAGTATTTTCTCCATTAGCACTGATGATTAATATTTATTTTTAGAGTGCCTATTAATATTAATCAGGAAAATCATGCAGGAAGAAAAATAGTGTTGGCTGGGTCCCCATTCTTGGGAACAGTGCTGCACAATCATTTCATTAATGGCTAAGTATTTTAATTCATTCAATCCTGAAGCCAAACTGTAACAGACACCTCAAATGGATGTTACAATACAATTTACATTTTTAAAACATTTTTCATATTCAGTGCTAAATTCAGGTGGATTAGTATTATTGAAGGAATATGCTATCAACAAGCTGTCACCTCTAACTCTACTGTACCCTTTTCTTGTGCATGTTACATAAGAAAATTATATAAATGTATTAATAAATGGATGATACAAATTAGGCCATATTCTAATAAAGGGTCGGAATCAGGTTGACGGTTCTTATACCATTTTACATTATCTTATTGTATTGCTGTACATCATGTAAAATGGAATATCTCCAGATCAGATGAGGCTAGTTGTCTGAAGTCTGAAAGTAAGTATGCCTTTTTCTCATTTGTAAACAGAGGGGAAATAAATCACATCTTGATTGACAATCTGTTGGCTGGCTAGTCAAGAAAAATATTGATATTATTTTAAAAAATGTATTTTGCCAGGTTTATTATTTTTATTTTTCTTCAGCTAAATTAACTTTGCCTAAGCAGTAATAGTAACAGCCTTGAGTACTCCATCAAAATATATAATTCACTGGTTAAAAAATGACTATTTATTTATATTTCACACATTTTCTGTTTTAGCTACCAGTGAGGACTATGGAATTATTTGACACAAAGCTCATGAGGGATGCTTAGCTATTGTATGTCTTGGTCTCCCAATTATCATTTTTTGGAACTTTGAAATTTTGTGGCCTCTTTTAAATGCCTTTGCTGGTTTTCATGAGCACCACACAGCTGAACAATCTTTCTGGAGTAAGTTGAGTACCTCATATACAATCCAGTTTATTCTGTTGTTATTTTAAAACTGTCAAAAGATGTAGAGATGTGATCCAAATAAGGGCCCAGGAAGTCAATTAATTTGTCATATTTCCAGGTCTCCCCATTGTGTTGGTGCTGAGGAAAGTTCAAGATGATTAAAAACTAACTTCTACAATTGCAGGATGAACTTTAGAATGCTATACCCCTGTACATTTCCCTGTTCCCCTGTACTGTTAATCTACACTATTCTCACCATATAATCCATACCAGTTTGGGCAGCAAAGGAACAATCCAGGAGGCTGTGCACTAAAGTTTGTGTAATACCATCCCACAGAGATATGAATGGTGTTAACTAGAAAGACAGGATATATTATATGTGGTTGCTTTTCTATGTTGACCCTGAAACCAAAGCAAGGCCTAAGGGGGGCACATTAACCTGGAATTAACCTGGCCATTCAATCCATTGAAAGTAATGAACTCTTTTACATTTTTTCCCCTGGAATTCACACTTATCCTGATGTTTGAACGTTCTGTTCTGTCCCAGATTCCACCAAGCTCTCTTCTCTTTGCTGTTCTCCTTTAGATTGTTTATTTTGTCGAGTCAGACTACACAAAAATACTCTTGTATCTTCTTAGTCATAAACTAAACAAGGACAGAAGTAGTTTATCTCTTATAAAATGCCAGTGGAAGACGTTTGCCTCCTGAACTTCTTTAAATCCTTCTTTGTCCTTAAACTCCACAAGTATCCGGTGTGGTCAATATGATACATATGTGTATTCACCTTTCAGCATTCACTGTATAATTCACTGGGCTCATTGTCATTATTGTCTGAGGGCCAGATTTACTAAAGGATTGCGACTACTTTTTGGGCATAAAAGCAGCCGCTAAAACACCTTATTTACTTATTTACGTGCAAATTGCTGAACAGTCGCAATGGGGTAAAATCGATATTAAAATGGGATTTGAGGTGACTTTGTCACATTGCAGCTTTCCACTTTATACGTAGTAAAATCTGCTCATGCATATGTATACCTGGGGAGAAGGCACAAAAACAGGGTGGAGATTGTGCAAATGAGGCCAATTAAGTATTCTGTCTAATTTACTAAACCTTGCAATAACTGCAACTCCCGTCTTTGTGTGGGAATTTTTATGACTTCTGAAACCAGGCAGTAAATTCTACGCTGTCAGAGAGTTACCCTCTTTCTGTTAACCTAACAGCGAATACTGATGTGATTTTACACTGGTTATACAGTCACAACATAATCACACTAGTGGAGGGACTTGAGCCATGCAACCAAAGAAAATGCTTTGTCAGCTGTGGTGATGCTGTAAGCTGTTAACTACATGACCTTGCCTGACCTTTTCAGTACAGTTGCATGGCTTACAGGTGGGTTGTTCAACCATACAATGGACAAATGTTCATAAATAGAAAACACACATATCCCATGAATGTGCAGGTTGTGAAGCAAAAGAAATAATCACAAATGTTGTAATAAGGTACAGCAGTTCACGTCACACAGCTTTACATTCAGGAGTAGCTCTATCTACAGAAAGTGAGAGGATGGAACAAGTGGAATGTATTACCCACACTGTAATAACCGGTGTTAATATTACATCTGTTGTTAGACCACCACGTGTATTTTTGCCTTCATTCTGTTGTAGGAAAGCTTTTTTGTATGCTGCCTAACATCATGCCATATTTTCTGTATTTCCTATACTGTTCTTTATGTTACTCTATACCTAGTAAATTCATTTTGAACATGGAGGTCATTCCAAAACATACGCCTCTAGGATTGTATTTAATTTATACCGTAATACGGAATTATGAAGCTGTGCCGTGCTAGTCATTATATCTATTATCTACCTCATCTGTAAATATAAGTTTTATTTTTCTTGTGGTTCTTGAGCTCCTCTAGCTTCAAACTTGCATGGAAATTGAGGGAGACTTCTGTAAAGCCTCCTCCTTGATGGTATTTTTAGCCTCTTACTTACCTCTTTCATAGTCTCAGTATATTAGTTACGCTTTGGTTTGATAATGATAAGGTGCCACCATACTCATGCCTCCTATCAGATAAAACTATTGATTTAAATTTTTAATGGATTCAGAATGTATCAGCTGGAGCAACAAAGAACACCAAACATCTACATATTGACAGTGTGGTTGCCTCATCCAATCAACCACTTCAGTTCCCCAGGAGCAATTCTTTAATTATATACATATGTTTTTCAGCCTATGTCATGACTATGTTACTCAGTAATGTGCCTTCAGACTGGAGGCAAAACAAACAACTAAACCTGTCCCTTTTGTACTGGGTAGTTAACTTATAATGGGGATCAATACAGATCCAAAGTTAAACCTGTTCCTTCAGTAATAATAAAGTCATCCTTCTGTGTGGTGAGGCGCCAGAATGACTTTTTTAGTTTACTAGCATAGAAACTTTAGCATACGGTGGTCCTCCCTCACAACGTAATCTTAATTAATCACAAACCAGATTCAACTAATCAACATACAATCTATATCTTGCTAATTTTTACCTAGAAGAACAATAAAACACTAATACTGCTCATTTGCTTAGTTTGTTGCACTCCAGGAGGATGGTCACTGTGTGAAATGGAGTCAAAAGAAAACACAGTTGTTCTGGGCTATAAAACTGCTGTAAAATGGTTCTCCTGGGCTACAGTTAGCAACATTGCAGAATATTACCTGATGAAATGCATGGACTAATATGTGTGATGCTATTGAGAGTGTGCAGAAAACTTCAGCACTACTAATCTAAGTTGGCATAAATGTCTTCAGTTAAGGATGATCCAATGCCCCAATTAGGAGAAGTTTCCATGACCAAATGAGAATTGTATGACACTCTGAACATGACATATGAGCAACTGAACAGAATAAAAGAATGAAAGAAGCACTTTACAAACTTCTAATTTACTTTGGTCTAAAACAATGTTGCTCATGTTCTTTTTCCAACTGGACTAATCATTTGTGTATTTGTACATCAAACATTAAAACAGTCTATGAACAGTGTTAGACCAACCAAGCCCAACAACTGACACCATTTCTGAAATCAAGTCATATGATAAAGAGACAATTACAAAAGCTTCTGTCTCTTTAATTCTGATATTCTGGAGTTGCCCTGCTTTGACCACCTTTTGTCAAGCTAAATTTTCATCTCTTGCAAAGGTCATCAGTGACGTTATTCAGGTTTGGCCTCTTTTAACTTTATCTGGGCTCTTCTGTGAAACAGAGCAAAGCTCTGACCTTTGCTGCACTTATAACAGGGTGCTTTACTCCCTTTGAGATAGCAAGACAGCTTCCACATGCCCATGATGCTATCGTGAGTTTATTGCAGCTCAAACAAATTACATTAAAAAAACAATCATGATTTCGCAATAGCTGTGACCAGCCCACTCCCACTGCCTCGCCCCCTTTTAGCCACTTGGCATGAACAGAAACACACACCTTCACACACACTCACACTTGACCTCCATGCCAAATGTCAGCTTCCTAGGGTGAAAATTGTGGCCGCCAAAGGGTGGGGAAATTTTTGTGGACCGACCAACCGACCGACCAACCGACAGAGTGAGCTATGGAGCTACTCTCTAAAAATGCGAATGAATACTTTAAAAAAGAGACATACTGTATATTTCATTGTAATGTTGGTTTGACACTATTGGAATGTTCAACATTATTATCAAATATATGTCTATTTTTCAAAGACAGGATTCAGTCAGGCTGCGTTAATTACAGTAGGTTATGGGACTGATTTCCTCAGTCTTTCTGCTTTAAAACTGAATTTATCAGTAAAATTTGTTTCACAAAGGAAATCAAATCAAATGCCTTTGAAGAGGCCTCCACTGGCAGCGGGACAGATAAGATGATGGTTATCTTAAAGGAACACAAGTACACTCTTGGCACAAAGGGAGGACAACAAAACTGATTAAGAGAGGATTTGATGAATAATTAAATAATCAAGGCAGGAAGAATTATGAAAGGGAAAAAGGAATGCACAAAAGGGAAAACCTCTCCAGCAACTGTTGCGAAGTACCACAGGGAGCACAAGGACATGAATAAGAGGTAAAGAAAAATAAAACAGTCTTTATAATGTTTCATAAATTTCTATGGCAAACTGCGGGAGTAAAGGGTATAATGTACCATAGTATAGTTGTATGTATAATTATGTATGTAAAGATTTATGACTCAGATTGAAAGATAGTAACTTATTCTTTTTGCTGTTGTATTGCTATATACATGTTTGGAGAGGCTCTGGAAGCTGATGCTATAGTGTATAAAATACTCTTTCATTTAAAATAATTAATATCAGCAAACAATCCAAACAGCACAAAGAAACAAGTCAGTTATCTTTTATCAGTATACATATTTGATCGGGTATTACCCTAAAGAAAAAGAATACCTACTTCATGCCATTTGTTTTTCATGGACATATCACCTATATGCCAAGCAAGACCACCACACATGTCATTTTCCCAGATCTCTGACGGGTGTATATATGTTTGACAGGTTTGTTGAGAAAGAAAAGATTTTGGGTCTATTCTACATACAGTACATACATGCATGCATACATACCAGAGGAGGCTGGTCCATAAAGGTAATGTAGGTTGTTCCTCACCTATGTTTTGATTAGAAAGAGTAAAACTTTAAAATAAAACATATACTTGAAATATAATATTGGAAGACCTCACTGTCATTAATAAAAGCCAATTTTTAATAAAACTAATAAAAACATCAATAAAAAAAATTGGGTACAATAATCCTTTATTTCAACTCTGAAAAATCAAATGCCTCAACAGCGACCACCACTTCCTCCAGGTGAGGAACAGCCCTGTCCATCCTCCATAGGGGTGGGTGTAGTCAGATTAACTCAATGCATTACATTTTTCTCTCTTGGCCTGCGATTGGCCAGGAAACATAATTTAGCACTTTAAGGACGCAGACCCTCCAGTTGCGATTAACATATATGTATGTCCAACCACCGACAAAGCATACTCAAGAAGAGCACTAACTCTTGTTTGAAATTACCTGCCAACCTTTTGTCAGTGTTTAGTTTAGTCAACCAAAAGACTAAACTAAATGTACATCAGTGTTCTTACTTGGAGATGCTTTGACAAGCTGTGAAAAAAAAAAAAAAAAACACTTGTCATTTTGCTCAGTGCTGACAGGAATGAAATAAAAGAGCTTCACACAGAAAACTGACAATATTGTTTTTTAAAATGTATTGTTTGATGTAGTTAACCATTGTTCTCCCAATTCTTTTAAATTTTCTATAACTTATTTATTAAATATCAAGCTGATAGCAAAGTCGCCTGAAAAAAACACATGTACCAGCGACATAAGAAGTACACTGTGTCAACAGTATTTTAGGTTTTCTTCTGGATGTCTTCAGAAGTCAATGAGTAGATTTTGCATATCATTAATAACTTACAATGATGGCATGGAATGGAAAACATCTTTAACTAACTAATATCTACAGTAGTGAATGTTAAAATGTATTTTAACTGTTTATGTGCATTAATTATATTGTTTTATGAAGAGATATTACTTAACACATGTCTCATAACTCATAATTTTGCAAAAACATTGATAATGGGAAATCGATTCCAATGGTACATAATCAATTCCTCTGTGTACTTCTCATAGATGATGAACATTTGAAGATGTAATACTAATGCAAAAATCCTATTCTTGAATCATACTTATAGGTTAATTTATTTGGAAACAATCAAATGCAGTTCAAAAACCCATGAAATTATTTAATGTTTTTTTTTCTTTCTTTTTTAATATTGTTCTTTCATAAACCTTATTTGCCTTTTACGTTCTACTGCTTTGCCCTTCTCAGCTGTCCTCTCCAATTTTTCGAGTCACCAGCCGTCACTGATATATTCATACATACATACATACACACACACATACACACACATACATACATACATACATACATACATACATACATACATACATATACACATACACACATACATAAATACATGTAATCTAAATTAATTCAGAATTCATGATCTTCAGATGAAGTAAGGCTTTCTTTTGCTTCCCTCTCTACATGATAAATTGCTGCACTTTGTATGTGATATAGTTTGAGTCTGATGTCTGACATGAGTAACATCTGCCATGGCAGTTCTCTGTGTGTAATTGTTAAATTGTGTGAAAGAATAAGTTCTGTTTGCATTTGCCTGCTTTTGGTTACAGAGTCAAAGTGTGAAACACCAGATTCATTTTGATGAATAGGCCTATTAGTGGTTATGGGGCAGAATGAAAAAAGTACCAAAGCAATAAGAATTTAACATACAATCTCTGCCTTTGTGCTGAGGAACAGTTTCATTCATAAAATGCGCAAGCTTTCTTTGCATTGCAGTGTACAGTGTGCACACTGCACGTCTCAAAAGACACATGTAAAATACTAAACACAGCGCACACACAAACACACACACACACACACATAGATGCACACTCACAATAAGGAGTCTTTACAACATTCTGCAGTGCCAGCATATATTTCCCACATAATTTGTATAATTTTAATGTGTTTTTTCTTTATTATTATGAAAATTTCTATAATTTACAATTCATATTTTAGCTTAGAATTCTGATTGTATTTTTATGTCAGCTGTGCTGGTCCCTCTTTCAGTCAGATAGCTTTTGAAGAGATTTTCCGAGCATGATTTGATAACACATTAACTGCATGCATTTCTGCACAGCATGTGATAAATCCACAACCAAAAACATGGAGGCACTTATTTACAATTCCGTCTTTGCAATTGCAGGCAATACATTAAACCATCCCATATGGCATCCAGGGAATGTAGAATAAGACCTGCAGCCATATGTGTGAAGAAATGTGCTGAAATTCCATCTCTGATTTGTGTGGTGTGTGTGTGTGTGTGTGTGTGTGTGTGTGTGTGTGTGTGTGTGTGTGTGTGTGTGTGTGTGTGTGTGTGTTGTGTGTGTGTGTGTGTGGTGTGTGTGTGTGTGTGTGTGTGTGTCTGTGTGTGTGTGTGTGTGGCGTGTGTGTGTGTGTGTGTGTGTGTGTGTGTGTGTGTGTGTGTGTGTGTGTGTGTGTGTGTCTGTGTGTGTGTGTGTGTGTGTGTGTGTGTGTGGCGTGTGTGTGTGTGTGTGTGTGTGTGTGTGTGTCTGTGTGTGTGTGTGTGTGTGTGTGTGTGTGTGTGGTGTGTGTGTGTGTGTGTGTGTGTGTGTGTGTGTGTGTGTGTGTGTGTGTGTGTGTGTGTGTGTGTGTGTGTGTGTGGCGTGCGTGTGTGTGTGTGTGTGTGTGTGTGTATGTGTGTATTGATGATGGAGTAATCAGCATTCAAGATGGCTGTAAGTATCAAAAGGGTGAAAATTGAGGGTACCCCTACCCCCATGGGTTCAGAGGGACACAACACAGAAGAGAAAATCATTAAGGAATGGATACATTATTGAGTGAAATTAAATTAACCAAATTTCACTTTTTATAGAGGCAATCATTATGCATCAAAAGGAGCTGCTACCATGTTATGTGCAAATATTGTTTGCACCATAATAATAGCTGAAAGAAAACTGTAATAATTAAAACATGGCATGATCAATATGTTCACTCTTCAATAGACCTTCTGATTTCTTATTTTCAGCTAATCTTATATGACAAATGCATCATTAGTGGGCTCATTTAAAGGATACTCAACCACAGCTATAAATCATAGTGCATCTCTTTTTTCTGTGCTTACAGCTTTCCTTCTCAATTATACAACATTTGTTAACATAACATTTATTTGTGTATGTCTTAATATTAATTCAGAGTTATTCAAATGTATGCAATAAGACACAGATGCATAATATGTGCAGTGTACCATGAAGGTTACAATTAAAGCAAGCCCAGATAAGCATATAAGCAGGATTATTCACTTTTATGGAAGTTAGTTTAAGTCCTGCTGTTATCTACTCATCATGGTGGACACCAAGGGGAACAAAATAAATAATAAAAGTTGATTTAGTGTTGGGGTGGTGGGAGAGAATCCTTATCATATTCTGCTATTTGAAGTTATTTGGTTTTAGAGCAGTAAAGGCTGTAATTCATTGTGAGGTGTCAGGGAGAGGAAGGGCCAATAATCGGTGTGAGTGATTCAAATGCAAGCTGATGATGAAGACTCCACCTCCTCTGTCTCAGTTCTCTGCTGATCCAGACTTAATGTGTTATCAATACTGAACACGGGCACATGGTCATGCCAACCAAACCTGGTCTTTGGCGGATCAAAGCAAATCAATCATTGATCACTGCAGATGACACTGGTCACTGCCAACATTGAATCTTACTTTCTCTGTTTTCCTGTGACCTCAAATTGGGGTGTAGCAGTTCATCATTTTCCTTCAAAAGTGTGGTTTGGAAAATGCATTGCCCTCTCCAAAGAAGGCTTTTTTCTCCTGTTATACTGCAATAACCCATTTATAAAAAATAAAAATAAAAAAGTCATTGCTGTGTGTGATTACTACTTCAACCTAGGGTTGGATCCTTCTATGACACAAAGGGATGCTTTTAATTACACTGCTTATTAAAGGAACTACACCCTAAATCATCCAGTGTAATCAAGTGTTTCACATCATCATAAGTCCATTGGTAACTGAAAATGTAATACAATATAGTATCTGAATGACAGTGCAAAAAGGTCACTAAAGTTATCTAAAGTTGTGGACAACATAAACCAGGAAAACAGAATAATGTATATGCATCTCTTGTTATCATGTTTCCAAAAACTAAAATTATGATTTCTATTTTTTAATCAACACATGACTGTCACACTGCCAGAAATACCCCAGAAGACCCCAACATCAGAGAAATAAAAAATGGGGAAAAGGAGAAGTTTCATGACAGAATGTTGGCTAATCATAGCGATGTTGACACTGTGAACATAATGTCATCACAGCAATATTAAATTCAGGAAAAAGATTTGTGCCAATCCAGCAAAGCCCAAACCAAGATAAAAGCTTTATGACATCACAGAAATCACGCTGCTGGGTGAAAGGTTTGTGGCATCACAGAAATCACGCTGCTGGGTGAAAGGTTTGTGGCATCACAGAAATCACGCTGCTGGGTGAAAGGTTTGTGGCATCACAGAAATCACGCTGCTGGGTGAAAGGTTTGTGGCATCACAGAAATCACGCTGCTGGGTGAAAGGTTTGTGGCATCACAGGCTGCTGGGTGAAAGGTTTGTGGCATCACAGAAATCACGCTGCTGGGTGAAAGGTTTGTGGCATCACAGAAATCACGCTGCTGGGTGAAAGGTTTGTGGCATCACAGAAATCACGCTGCTGGGTGAAAGGTTTGTGGCATCACAGAAATCACGCTGCTGGGTGAAAGGTTTGTGGCATCACAGAAATCACGCTGCTGGGTGAAAGGTTTGTGGCATCACAGCAATGCCAGAGCAAGATGAATAATTGTTGATATCACAAAACTGCCACAGTAGGGCAAAAAGCATCATATCAATGCCACAGATTGATAAAAGTTAATGACATCACAGCAACCTCACAACATTGTGACAACCCTCAGAGCAATGCCAGAGCAAGGTGAAAGCTTTGCAGCATCACTGAATTACCACAGCAAGGTGCTTACTCTCCCATCAACTTGTAAGTGATATGTCCAACAGCATGCAGCCTAACTAAGATAAATGAAGTTTGGGCAAGATATGATATGCCTGGCTTGGGATTTGATAACAACTCATGTCCGACTACATTACAGCACACACATTTCAAGGTTACAGAGGCAACAGCCACCAAAAAAGAAACCTCCAAACTTCAAGAATTAATCCTCTTGAAAGCCAAATAATTATCTTACTTCTCTCTCTCTCCTTAATTTCCCTGATCTGGCTGTCACATTCTCTCACCCTGTGCACTCTAAGTAGCTCTCAGGTTCTGTCCTTCTGTCCTTCCTTTAATTGCCTCTCTCTCTCTCTCTCTCTCTCTCTCTCTCTCTCTCTCTCTCTCTCTCTCTCTCTCTCTCTCTCTCTCTCTCTCTCTCTTTCTCTCTCTCTCTCTCTCTTTCTCTCTCTCTCACACAAGTTCATTCCATCCTTGTAGTGGCAGGGATCTTCAATCAGATTCACCTCAGAGTTCCATTTAATGCTGATAAAGAATGAAAGACAGCAATGACTCAGATGCCAGGCGTCAGTCACTGCCAAATCAAATCCTGTAAACAAATGTGGGGAGCCTTTCTATGGTCCTGTGAGAGAAGCTGTCCAGTTGCATAGCTCCAGACAGGCATGTCCACCCAAATGAACCAATACGTTCATGTGTACGAGGAGAATGCTGAAGTACTGGATCACAAGCAGTGACATGTCTTTTAATAGTACGTCTTTGTTTCTTCTGTACATTACCTTATTACCTCACATAACTTCATGATGACAGTGGTTACTACACTGAAATGACAAAGTAAAATATAGGAATATTCAACAATTCAACATCAATTATGACACAATAGCAACTGTTGTGTGTTTAAGCTTATCTGAGCTTTTATATTGGATTTTGGAAAATTTTGAACAGAGATATCATGGCTAAATCAACACATATCTTAACCCACTACAGTTTTTATTGGTGAACAAAATGATGCTAAGATCATTAAACTCATTCGAGGGCCTCTGGGTGGCTTGCAGGATAAATTGTTGCCTGCGAGCCCTGTGGTCAGGGGTTTGATCCCCAGTCTCACCATTTCCAGCTATGGTCAGAGGTCCCCTTTGGTGAGGCAACAATTGGCCAGCCTTGCCAGGGTTCAATACAGTGTAAGCTGGTCAAGCTTGGTTGTATCGCAATAGCACCCTATCTGTCATGCTTGGGTACTTGCAGCTGCACAAACCAATTGTGCACTGACTACGTCTTCGTCTGACATCATAGGCAGTGTGCAGTCAGTGATGCAGCCACAGCGTGGAAAGAAGCAAGAGTATCATCATGTGAATTGGAGGAGTCACAGGCTCAACTTCTCCTCACAGAGCTGTCAGGGCGGGTACTGCAGTGAGGTCAACTAGTTCAATTGAACATTTTGGTTGGGAAAACTGAGAAAAAATCGGGAAAAAAAGTCATTCAGTATATCCAAAAATAAAATCTATGAGTAAAAGTGTATATTTTCATCATTCACTTCTTTCCTGCCAAGGGTAACTATGTTTATAGTCACCTATTTAACTTCAAAGACAACATATTTTGTAAGCAGTGATATGGACCAGTATATTATTATTATTATTTTTTTTATTTATTTTTTTTTTTTTTTTTTTTTTTTTTTTTTTGGTCAGCATTTTGTGTACTTTCTTAATATAGTGAAATGTTGAAATCATGCTCCATTGAAAGAAAAGCATGGACACTAGCATAGGTTATTCTCAGATAATGTCTTAACAATACTTGTTCAGTCTGTTGAACCAGCTAAATAAATTTATTAATGTTATAAGAATAACTAAGACTGTTAACCAACTGACCATTGCTGAAATGAGTTTGTAAAATCAGTAGCATTAGTAGATAGCCAGCAGGTCGCAAGTGATAGTGTACTTGTGGCTTGAGAGGTTACCCGCTAACACCAGTTTTTCTACAAAGCTGCTGCTGCTCCTCTGTTTTGCCACTACCATGATTGTTGAACTTGCCAAACTATATCAAAGATGAAAACAAACACAAAACAATACATTTTGAGCCAAAGACAAATGTTGATAGTATCCCAGACATTGACTATATGGCAATGACTGCATTAACTGGTTAACAACCACTACGAAGATAAGTGTTAATTGTCAAGCCAAAAAGCATTCTAAAATGTGATTTCAGAGGTCTGGCTGTATCAGAGAAAATATGAATTTCCTGTGTTTTTTTCAGCCTTTGGACATCATTAAAATGTACACCTTGTACAGAATGTACACACTTTTGTGTTATATACATCATACATATAGTAAATGAGATGCTTACCCTATATTAGTGATGCTGTCTTTTCATTCATGAGTGTTATTCCACACATATTTTTTCCTCCTTTTTCCCCACCCTGAACACAGCTGAACTGTTTACCCAACCACAGTGACCTGCCCCCCGTGGCATGCCTCCTCTGACTCATGACACAGCCCACAATTCTTTTCACACCACACACCAATCACGCATTGCCTGTGTTGATGGGGCATTACACAGTCAGCGTATGTTCAATTTGCACACCTGCAGATGCCCGGGTGCCATGGGTGGCCGCTAGAGAGTGATGAGACTAACAAGCTCAGCTGGCTTACTCCCATACCATCACTGACAAGTTGGGCCAGTTGTTGCCTTGCCAGTGTGGGCCTCTGCCCATAGCCAGTAATGGCAAGGATGGGAATTGAACACCGTACCTCAGGGCTCCCAGGCAAATGGAGTCAGTCAGAGGTCTGGTCTATGGCCATGTCTAACACATACATAAAGTTTTTTTTCACAGGTTTCTCACTTCATTTTTGTATAATATCTGAGTTGCATTTTATGCAGTAAGCATTCAGAAATCATATACTGCAGTTTACTTTTTTATGTAATATTACAGACAACAATTGTATTGAAAAATTGACCTGGGTGGCTAACACTTTCTCATGAAAATGCACAGTTATTCTAACCACCATTCAAACATTAGAAAAAAACATTTTTTATGTGATGTAAGGGTCCTTTCTCAATGCAGTCATATTTTCTGTGATGCATTGTGGAAGACAAGGTTTCAGTTTTCATATTCAAAAAATATGCTTGCCTCTTTAGTACTTCTTATTGTAAGTAACTCTTATTTACTCAGTGTAATTTATCTGAATAACATATAACCTTTGATCTCAGTTTTCAGTTTATTGATACAGAGTGAATGAAGGTGGTCATTATTTATTGACTATAGGGTAAACTGTTCCAATTTTTTATTGATAAGTGTTGCAGTTGTCATGGACAAATTTTGACCATATTGATTATTTCAATCTGTCATCCTCTTTTATCAGCAGGGAGGGATGGGTGAGTATAATTAACTCTCTGCAATGTGCTGCCAAATACCATCTCCTAAACAGAGAGGAAAAGGAGGAGAAACACTTTTCTCTCCATGCCCCACCCATACTGCCCTGTGTGATGTCAAAACAGATCAAACCCTTTGACTGCAAGATGGTCTTCCAGTTCACCTTGAGCCAGTCAGCACTGATCAATCAAATGGACATATAATCCAGTGACAAAAAGGACCAGTTGCTTTATTTCATTTCTCTTAGTTCCATATCTGTTCCTCTGTTCCTTGCTCAGAAAAGATTCCTTGGCCCTGGACAAACTCATGCCTAGCCCCTGTGATGAGACTATCATCATAAAAAGCATTTCCAATAGGCTCAGACATGTCTTGGCAACAAGGCAAAGCCCCTCACTCTAAATTGCAATCTGGAGATTCTGAGAAGGCCAAATTTTTATATTAGCACAACATATAACAGAATGTCTTTCTAGCGGAGAGGCTCAGGAAGAAGGACCAGAGTTCTTCACTGTCAGCACACAGCTGAATGAGCTTACCCAGACATATGATCAGCTACAGCACTTGCAGGCTACCACTCCTGTATGTACAAACTCATGTCATTAGAAGGAACCAAGACTTAAACCTCAAATCAATGGAAGAAAATGAGAGTAAATGTTAAATATTGAGTTTTAATGTATTTTGTCAATCAATTATTCAATCATATTGCATATAAATTATGCAAATATCAAATATTTGTAATCAAATAGTGTTTATCATTTAGTAAAATGCATCTATTGACAATATAATGGAAGAACTAGTATTGCCTCAGAGTATTAATTAATATACATTCTAATGACAAACTGATATATCATATGAAGTATTTTTGACTGGAGGAATTCCATTTTCCAGCTCTAATTTAAACAAGTAGGGAAGTCTTATTTAATCACAGCACAGTTCTGGTGTACATTATCCTTAAATTAATAGTGATGAAGGGGGTTTTATCAAATAAACCCATCCCTATCAAACAAATGTATTAACTTCAAACCAGATCCCCAGAACAATCTTTCTCTCACACAACATAATGTATTATCCTTTTTCTGAATGCTACTTAGATTGACTACATGTTTTCTTTTCTTTTAGATCAACTTTTTATTTTTATTTAAGTTTCCTAGCACAATACAACAAAATACCCAGAATATACCCTGAAATCATACAACTATTGTTGAACTGAAAATTCATAAGGAGGAAGCCATCTTTGTACAACCCTTTGTTGCAGCTGTTAATCCCACTAGCCATAGCCAATGATGGCATTCAGACAGCAGGTCAAATTTGTTACTAAGCAACAGTGTCAATGGGGAAGACTACATGTTTTCAAGACCATAAGCATAAGCAATTAAAAAAGTTGGAATACCAACCTATATATGTATTTTTTGATCCACCAAAGCAGACAGGGAAATATATTGTCATTTAGTCTAGTAGTCTACAGTCTACATTTATATTGTCATTGTAGACTACAACCTTGATGTACCCATATGAAAATGTCATTTTTAATATTCTGTTTGATTATTTTATTGTATCATATTTATTTCATCAATTCACAGCACTGTACATTTTGCAGAACATTTTACATGTATATCACTATGATATTTACATAGCTCACAGCCACATTATTGGGAAAACCTGGCAGTTGCTGTCATGTTCACTAATGCTCAATGCTTAACACACAGTCAACAGTCATTTCTTCAAGTCCCACAGGCCGCAGGAACGTAATGCACTTGTCCATTAGCAGAATCTAATATCACCATGTACGATTGGCTTAAGCTGCTAAAGCGTTTTTCTAATAAGGCAGCCTTTGGCAATGACAGCCATTTAGACAAATGAATAATGACAACAACCCTACTTTCAACTTTTTTGCTGGAATATTCAGCTTTTAAATTCCTCATTGACAATATTTAATTATTCTTCCCTCATGTCCAGCATACTAAAGACATGTTCTTCTTGTGCAGTTTTGGCCAATTATTTTATTAAATAAATTCTGGTTTATTCATTTATTTCCAGAAGAAATTGCTTGGGGCATTGGAAATATCAGAGCTGATAAAGTGAGAGAAGGAAAGAGTGGTCTTACAGCTGTTGAAGAAGCCTCATTGTAGTCACTCTTTCTTTTGTTTTGGAGGAGTGTCCTTCTCTGACTTAAAAGTGTTGCCTGGCTGTCCTCCCAGAAACATGGCGTTTTGTTGTTTGAGGCCTCTGTTTGTATCCACAAATCAAATTCAGAGATGAATTATGGCAGATGTGCTGAGTGTTCAGAACACAGAGTTTTTTTTTCCTTTTTTAATGATTTGTGTCATGTGCAACACTTTTCATGTTCACAACAGGAAGACATTACATACTACTTTGTTGTGCCAGTCAGTTTCACAATGTCTGGTGCTACAACTGTAGAATAAAGGATCACACTAAGAAAAAGAATATTTATATACATACACTATTTATCCAGCAATGAGATGTAACTGGTCCTCCAAACCATTTCCCTAAGAGGGTGCTGGATTCTTTGAAAAATCACTTTGCTTTAGAAAACGGCTGCAACTGCTGCACCATTTTTACATTTTATAGGCAACATATCAAATTGTAACAGTCTACCAGCCAAAGCTGACAGATCACAATGGAAAAAGTACCTCAATGTTCCTGAGCTGCCATTCAGGTGAACACAGTGTGGGGAACCGACTGTAGGGGGTAATGATGGGAGCTGGGCTCTGAGGTTGGCAAGGTTTGAATGTTTTTCAAGTGGCAAGGACAGCAGTCAAGTCACGGCAGGCTTTGTGGCAATGGCCCAAGATCCAGGACAGCACCCCCTCCCCCACCCACCGCCCCCGCCTGTGTGGGTTTCTCCCTCCAGGCTGCCGTGCTGATGGGTTTCAGGACCAAGGTCAGTGCTAGAGCCCCACGGGCACAAGGCAGGATGGTTCTTAATGTAAACCGACTCATCTATGAAAAAAGGCCAAAAGGTGCTCAATCAGAAAAAAGTGTACAGAGGCAGAGCCCCTGTGTCTGCTCTGTGAGCACGTGCTGAGTAACGGGAAGGTCTTCAGATTACTTTCACACCACATTCCTCCTCTTTTCCTCACCCCTCCAAGCAGCAAGGTGGGCATCAGCATTGTGGAACATAGGCTCACCGGTTCAAATCCCAGGTGAAAGACAAGCATTGTCATAGTGACCTGGAGCAAAATGCATTTCTGAATTACTCCAGGACAGAGAGCAGCTGTAGAGTGAATTACATAACCATCACCATTTGTAACAGTGTACAGGGCAAGTGACAGTATCCCAATATAAAAATCAAATAAAAGGAAAAAATATTTTTTCCTAATGAAAAAAGCACATAAAGAAATCTAGGTGCTTCACTTACAGGCTCTACCTTTTGAGCCCTAAACCCACATGACCAGTGGAGCTGGTATGTGGACGGTCTTGAGACTTTTCTGTGGCCTTCAACTGTGACAACTGAAACAAAAGCATTTGGTGGCAATAATGTACTACACTGTTTTTTACAGAATACATAAAACACATGACAATTCAATATTTCATTTGTTCTGTTTTGTTACTGTTGGTCCAGTTACTTAAAAGTAAGCTTCAATTTGCTTTGCTTCTGTAACTGATGTCTGTGATATGCACGTCAAAACCCATGAAATGCCCTACAGCTGTGTTTTCCCATTCCTTCCCATGGTGTCTAAAGCTCTTTTATGCAATTACAATGTTATTTGTAATCAGTAGTTCCAAAATGGGTTACTTTAATTTCTGCATTACATTAATAAGTGCAATTATGATATGAAATAGACAAAGAAATAAATATGCAAATATTCAAATAAATAAAAAATGCATACCTAACTAAATAAATAACTACTAAAAGTATGTCATTAACAATAGGTTCTAAAATATATGTTGCATTTGCTATGTTTCAAATAGCATCGCCCACATTGTCGAGTTATTTAGACTTGATGTAAATATCAAGATTGAGGCACAAGCACTGGGAGCTAATAAAATGTCTTTGTTGGCTGACTAAGTTTAAGTATACTTTCAGCACTTCAGTGCACCTTTCCTGACTTTTGAAGAGAGAGCAATTAATTTGTGCCACTGATGTCAGACACGAGAAGTCCAATTCCACAAACAATTGTTATATTCATTTTAAAGTAAGCCCTTTTTCTGAACTATTGCATGAACCATTAATTGGTCCTTGTTTTGTAATTATGCATTCTGTTTTCTTGTATACTGAAACGTACTCATTGAAATAGCAGATGTCTTTATCAAATTCACATTATGTACTTAAGACTTACTCTAGAGAATGTATGCAGACATACGGGTCATTTAATAAGTATCACTTTATACACTTCTTAAACTGTGAACTGTGAGTAAGTAACACATTGCTCTCTCCCTCTCTCAGACACACACACACACACACACATTCAATTTCATTTAAATTTACTTTGTTTCCCTGAAAACAAAACAAATTCCTGGAAAACAGAACACATTTAAAAGGGCAATTGAAGATAGATTCATAATACTACTACTACTACAAATAATAATAATAATAATAATAATAATAATAATAATAATAATAATAATAATAATAATAATAACAATATCACATGCTCAGGCTGTTGCAAGAGACAGGTAACATCCGATGCTCCTCATTTTCTCGTCTTTCCCGAGGGGAATGGAAGCCTGTCTGCCACCACTTTCAGAATCATGGATAAAGGGCTCCCGTCTCACTGTAAGTTTCTTGGAAATTAATTTCTGTCTTTACCTTGAGAGCCCGACTTGAACTCTCTACCTCTGTTATATTGTTAGCTGGAAGTATGGAAGGAACAAACTTTACCTTTGAACCAACAATTACTTTCAACCTCCTCCCATTTATCCTCCTTGATCGACAATAAAACAAAACAAGAAATCAGAGTAGCATCAAATGATGTACATTGCATACAGTGAATGGCTACCAATTTCATTTCCTGAAAGAATTAGTATTCTTTGCAAACTAGGAAGGTAATGATGAAGGTAATATTGACACATAAAAACTATCTGCAATTATTTTGCAGTTTACGAACTCAGGATGTAACAGATTTTATGAGGTCTGTATTCTACACTTTACTGTGCCATGCACTTAAAGCTGGGCTAATGTAATAACAAAAAGGTCTCATTTGCTCCAGGTTAAAAGTTATTCTTGTAGAACTTAAAATGTACATAACAAAATTTTGTTCTGTTGTATCTATTTTATTCTGTAACACAAGAAACCTACTGTGTGAAATACAGTTAAAAGAAAATGTTTTAAATTGTGAGATTTGCACCTGCATTAGTATGTAGATATGCAGTTTGTAGACCGTATTTAAACTGATTGGTTTTCAGTTGCTTCCTGGTATTTTGGCTTTCTGTTTGGAACCCAGCTGCAATATCTGTGGGAGCCCTCCTCTTTGTTCTGTTGTTGCCCCGTACTTCTGCTCTCTGTAATGAGTTCCCTGCCTCCAGGGAAACACTGGAGATGTCTCCTCTGGCAGCTGACTCCAAGAACCCTGCGGTTTCACGCTCAGTGGGCATAGTCCCCAGAGAATTCTGATTCCGAAGCTGTCAACCAAGGACAACAAAGTGCAGGAAGCTAAGAAACTGTGGTCTGGAGGCGTGACCAGGTCAAACTGCATAACGGAAATGACTGGCAGTGCCACTGAACCGACCAAGACCCAATTCCCCTTGTCTCGCCTCCTCTTTTCCATGTTTGTGGTTCAGTGTCTCTTGCTTAGTCTTCAGCATTTAGGGTTTCATTTCTCCAAGGTAGTGACTGTGTGTTATCGGGTAGCCTGCCTCAGAGATGGTAACATAACGGTAGGAAAATGCTGGGTTGTGTATCCACTTGAGGCTCCTGTTTCTTATGCAATGATGAATGGCATTGCTGGTATGGAATTCAAAAAAATCAACTTATAATTGGTCACAGAATTACTAAAGGAGGGAGGGTTACAGCTAATGCTATATTGCCTACCTCATCATATCTAGACCTGTTGTGCAGTTCTCCCACACAGTAACTGTGCAGGTCAGGCAGCAGACTGAAAATTAGCTGCAGTTAGTTGCACAAATTTTGGATAGCATAAAAGTGTCTGTCTCTTTAAAATTATAAAAGTTATTTCAGAGATGAAAAACCCTGAATTTACAAGAGGGAATTTACAATATAGGAGGAAAATTCACATTAAAAGTTGTTTTGCAAGGGATAGAGTGTTTTCATTAGACACAAAACTGTTTTAAAACTGTCCTTCATAGATGTGAGATCTGGACCCACACTCATTATTCATGCAGTTGTATAGAAAGAGTCCCTTCACAAGTGCAAGCAGTCCCTAAGCTCCAGGTCATGGTATCTCTTGGCTGGAGAGGGCTTCAAATCTGGAGGTCTTCCAAAGTGCAAATAGCACTAGAACAGAACTCACGCTGACAAAGGCCCAATTAGACTGGATAGACCAGGTTATCAGTGCTCCCACACCCTGTGTACGTACTCATGGGATAAACTTCCACAAGGTCACTGAAATCAAGGCCATTCCAGAAAACCACAGAGAGTTGGCCCCCTATGCTCCTGATGTCACAACATCCAGATAGAGCTTTCCAGAGAAGGTCAATTAACAGGCTAATTCTTGCCAGGGAGAGACACCATTGTATTATCATTGCCTTTAGGGCTGAACAATATATTTCATTTTTTAAAAATATATCTAATGAATTTATTGCAATAAGCAGATCACAATGCATTGCAATAATGTCATTATTTCATTTAGTAAGCTGACAACTGTATGGACACGTAGAGAGCAGAGGATAGTCACACCGCACAATTGGCTCTTGATATAGTTGCTTGCACTGATGACGTCATGCACAAGACAAGCAGGGAGAAGTGAATCCAGTGTGAAACAAAGAACATCTCAGTGCGCTAGTTGGCTTGTCATCAAGATGAGGGTCATAGTGAGGCAGTCACTGCAGCTGCAGAAAGTGATCTGATTCCTAAACAAAGAAGCACCTCGGTTGTGTGACAGTATTTTGGATTTTTGGTTTTACATGTGACAACCACACTCAATCTGGTGATATACAGTAAAGATTTACTGGTCACTGAGAAGATGGGAGTGATGTTTCCTTACTCAGGAAGAACAGGAAACATGCATATAGGAAATGTCATTATTTCAGGTTTTAAATATCCTTAAAAATAATTGAAAATTATTAAATATATTAGTCTTTGGTTTATCGCATATCACCATCAGGATAATCCATAAATGAATTGCATATTGTATTTTTCCCCCATAAGCCTGAATTGCTTTGCTACAGAATTCAGGTCCACTGTTGTGACATCAAACCAGAGTGATTCTTTTTTTTTTTTCATGGTCAAACTTCATGTGGTGAGACCTTAAGCTCTGAAGTTTTCTTAATTCTGGTGTGTTTTAACAAACTGCATTCAGACAAAACCTGATAATATGGCATTAATCACTTCAGTTCCCAAATTAAAACATATTTGGTTGAATAAATGCACACATTTTACAATGAAAAAAGTTCTGATATTTTTGTTGCATCGAGTGGTGAAAAAGCCTACTTAGAGAGTACTCTTTGGTCCAGTAGAATTTGGTCCAGACTGGTCCACTAATGTTAAGTACTGGCTCACAAGCAGATCCACCCATGAAAAACAATTGCACATAAAGTATGTTTATGGTAATGGGAAATAAGCAAAAAATATTAACTTTAAACTATAAACGTAGCTTGGCAAAAAAGCACACACAATGTGCAAAAACCACATTTAACAGGAAGTTTTATGAAATGCATAGAAATAAAGTGGAAGGCCTAAATGGACTGTCACAAGATTCATTTTATTCAGTGTATAGAAATTATTGTACCTCATTCACAAAGGCACACTGGAAGGAAAAAACTATGGAGCTTACGGTCTTACCAAAGAGAAATGGCCCATTCACTCAACTAAATTTGAGTCATATCTGCTTGAACGTGGCAGGAGAGCAACATACATTGTATGGTTATTTACCCTGCTCTCTTATTTTAAGGTCCCTCGCCATGCTCCCAGACACAGCCAGAGAGGGACAAATGGTCCCTCTCCCTCATAAACACCTCCAACCTGGTGATCAAAGGGGCAACAGGCTTTTCAAGCATGGCAATGAGTAGAGCTTCATTCAGAAAGTAAGACAAACCACTTATGATGGCCAATATGGATCTACATTTGGGGTCACCGATATTATTGATTATTGAATATTCTTGTTTGTTTCATTTTCAGTCATCAAATAAATGTTTTAAATATATCATTTGCAAGTGTATATGTATTTCTGATAAAAGTAGATCCACCAGACTGCTCATTTCTATAAACAGAAATTGTTATTTGATTAACAGTTGATATTTTTAATTGTAATTATTCAAGTAAATCAATTTGAACTTATTACCTGTGGGTTAGGTGAGGAGTTTTAGTAGTTAGTGTCACTTCTGTTCGGTATTCAGAGTGCTGGACATTAAACAAAGGTCTTAATTGTTAGAAAACCCTAGATTCAGAGAATCATTATTTTTGTTAAAGAATAACTTCCTTGACAAATGGTAATAAAGTAAGTATTGCCCCCTATGTATAGCATGCTACCAGATTCACAGTCCACCAGCTTAGGTGCACAACCACTGCCTCAATGAAATACACTTTTATACAGCTGATAATATAAAACCATAATGTACATAACCACAATAGATGCGCAGTGTTTCAGCAAAACAAAAAATATATTTTTATTTGAACAGATGCCTTCCATTTTGTAAGCAACTTTTTTTTCATATATAGCATCCAAGAGTTGAACAATATATGTTGCCAACCCATTTTCTGCTTTTTCTTCCGGATACAGTGAACTGGCAATTAGTCAGTTCATTGTGACAAACTGCTTCCAATGATAAAAAAATGGCATATCTTTATTTCTGTACATATGTTATTGCGTATGTTCTATATTTATATATAGCTTGCAACACTCTGAAAGGTGTGCATTTTCTCAAAATGTATTGCAGATATAGCAGTACAGATACAGCAGGGTTCCTTTACTGTGGATTTATTTTCTATGAAGATGTACTTTGTCCTACATTATTCTACAGGCATTCTGTGATTTTTAAAATGAAATTCCTGATTGTTGTTATAAAGTACTGCATGCAGTATGATGCTGTCTTTCACAGAATCACATTCCCTGGATTGCTCCTGACCATTTTAAAAGACTGGGTTAACCGACCCATTATGAAAATCCCTATATATATTAATGTGATCCCATCAAATTTCCAATATATATTAATGCATGCAGTAGTGATGTATTTTGCAGATTTCTCAGTGGTATTTCATCAGCAGTGCTCTCTGACCAAATAGAGCTTTCAGGTTTAATTATTCATCAGCCTCTGTGTACAATCGATCTGGGATCCAAAATGCTGAGTCTGTGCTTCAGATTCCAAAATAGATAAATAAATAAATAAATAAATAAATCATTAAAAAAGAGAAAGGTGGAGGCTCAGCGGTCCTGGTTTGACAAATTAATGAAATAAATAACAAAAATGGCACCTCAGAGGGCATTTCTTGGAAAAGACTAAATGAGAAAACTAGAGGAATTAAATAAAATTTAATGCATTTCTTGAAAAAATCAGCTAGATATGTTCAGATTACAAAGAGTCCTGATGAGGAAAAGACCATTTCCCTCAAAGATTGCAAAGGCTGCAAGTCTGTGAGGGGACAGTAGACATGACATGGGGGCCCCATGCACAGATCAATCTGACAATGCATAACAACTTCTCTTACGACCTCTCCTCTATTTGCAGAACAAAGCTTGGAAACAAATTAGCTTTTTTCTTTACCTCGAGACATCAGACAGGCAGCACTGGGTCAGGAGGGGGGACGTGGCGGGACAGGGCATTCGCCTTCACGTTCCTGGAGCATGGACAATAGGAAACAGAAAACTGTAAGCGAGTGAAAAAGAGAGCCCACCAGGCCTGCTGAGGATTCAGCCTCTTAGACTCACGGATGTACTGGAGGTTTTTGTGGTCCGTCCACATGAGAAAAAGGATGTAATGCTCCCTCCAGCCATTGATGCCACTCCTCTCATGCCAGTTTGATGGCTAATAGCTCCCAATCCCCAATATCATAGTTCCGTTCTGCAGGAGATAAACGGTGAGAGAAGTTGGCAGAAGGATGGAGCTCACCAGCCTTCTTAGTCCACTGGGATAGCACAGCCACCACCCCGGAGTCACAAGCATCCACCTCCACCACGGATGGAAGGCTAGGATCCAGATGAGCAAGGACAGGAGCAGAGGTGAAGTGAATCTTGAGAGAGTCGAAGGCAGCTTGTGCTTCTGGGTCCAGTTGAAGGTGGCAGGTCTACCTCTCAGCAATGTGAGGATGGGGGCTGCGACAGAGCTAAGGTGTTCCATTCATCTCCCTCCCATATTCTCACCAGGTTACATTGCGCAGATGCAACTGAGTGAAGATGGTGGCAGTTTGGAGATGCTCAAACATGGAGGACATCACGGGAAGTGGGTACTTGTTTTTGAGAAAGACCCCGATAATCAATACAGGGGCAGAGTCCTCCATCTTTCTTGGACAAAAAAGAGAAACTGGCTGCCACAGGTGAAGTGGATAAACCCGTTCTTAAGAGACTCCTCAATGTATTCCTCCATGGCCTTGTGCTCTGGGACAGAGAGAGAGAACAGTCTACCCCGAGGGGAGGTGGTACCAAGATACAGATCAATAGCATAGTGGCAGGGTCGATGTTCGGGCAGGCAAGAAGACGCCTCCATACTAAAAACTCTAGCTAAATCCCGGTAAGGCAGGGGAATGTTACCTGAGTCGCTGTTCTCAGACTGGTATTGGTGAGGAGCCCCTTCCGTCTCTAACTGCCCACCATCTGGGCCTCAGATGGGCTAGAGTGCATTGATGCAGATGATGCTCCGACCAGCTTTGTAATTCGAACCAGCGACCAGTAATTCGCTTCGTAACTACAAATTCCTTCATCTATGCCTTGACTTATTTAAGTAAGATTGTATGTTAACTCCACCATTGAACTGGAGCTTGGAAGGGGCTTGCTCAATTTAGGTGTATAAGGAGAATCGCAGTTGAACCTTTAGCGCCAGCCAATGGGCAACCAGATACTGTCACAAAAGTGTGCAAAGGTATTTGAAAGGACGTTTAGAGACTGTTGTGAATTGACTGAAAATGAATTGTTTTGTCTTTCAGGACTCACTGGAATTGAAGAGGAGTGTCCACTGATTTTCCCTTCCCTTCGTTTATACATTGGTTATTTTTGACTCCGAGTTGTGCTATATTGTATTTATTAGCGAGGTGGCACTGTGCACCCCTAGTAGTCCTCCACTGAAATCTACGTTGGAGTGCAAAGTCAGAGTGTTGCTTAAGAAATTATTAAATGCTGAACAAGGTGATTATGGGTGCAATGTAACAGTTTTACGATAACAGGTAATGTGTAATATAACTTTTGTGATCCGGGTGAAGTGCAATATGGCTTCTGCATTTTATTGTGGTACAGGTAATGAGCAATATACATAATGAGTCATAACTGTGAGACGGGAAGTGTGATATAGCTGCATTGTTCTGTGGTGTTACGGGTAATGTACAATATACATATTGGGTCATACTGTGAAATGGGAAAAGTGCAATATAGTTGCTGTGCTCTGCTGTGTTACGGCCAATGTACAATATAGAGGTTGCTTCATACTGTGGGATGGGCAAAGTGCAATAGCTGTTGTGTTCTACTGTTTTGTGGGCAATGTGTAACATGACAGTTGAATATTGATCTGGATCTTGTGTAACTCTTCCAAAGGTCCAGATACAATCATTCTTAAAAATAGGTGCAGTGGCAGACTTGTATGTTATATAACTATCTGCATAAGTCTTTATTAAAGTATTGGATAGGGTGGATTGTACACTGAGTATGGTAATATTCCATGCACTTTGCTCATTATATTGTGTGAAGCAAAATGTATTCACTGTGATTTCTACCAGGTAGTATGCACCGTTTTTATCGCCAGCAGTGATCTATATTGGAGTGCGGAGCAGTGGCATCCTTTTTTGTATTTCTCTGTTTTTGTGGACAAGTGCAAGACATTTAAGCAGTCATGTCATCCCTCAAGGCATATTTGTACGATAAATTATTATATTTATTTGCCAGATCCTGTTTTTTTTTTTTTAAATATTGTACTCGAATACCTGCTATCCCTTCTTTTTATCTGTCATTTTTATGGTATTGTGGAAAAATACATGTATTATAAACCTCAGCTTTGTCATTTCCTTCCATTGTTAGAGACTTGCTGCATAGGGACCCCAACCTCAGACTACAACTCAAGGGCTCTCCCACCTTTCATTATTAGGAGTGGCATAGTAGACCTAAAAGAGTGTTTCCCTTACTGCAATAGGTGCTAAAGGCCACAAAAGCAATGTTCAAATCAATAATTTTAATCTGTAAATGTACATACATATAAAATCAGATGCACACAATCTTTTGAAAGTGGTAATAGTTTCATTATATCATGCACAGAGTATGTGGCTGAAAACAAATAAAATAGCAAAGTGAAATTTTACCACAGACATAGTCCCAATTGCCACTACAAGGTGTCTGCACCAACTGGCTCCTTTAAGATATCTGGCGGTACTCAGAGACATTGAATTCTCAGAGAATTTCTCAATCTGTGTTGTAGTGCTTGAGTAAGGCAGCTTGCATAGTTTTCCAACACAAAACCTTTCCACATTGCAGAACAAGCAGCAATGAGCATCCTACTGGTGTATCAACATTTCCCTCTTTCACACTGAGTGTGGTAAACCCTATGCAGTAAAGCTTTACCGAGCACAGGTTAGGTCAATAGCAGTTTAACAGCTTTAAATTAAACTATTGACAACCTCTGCCATGTTTAAGCCCATGGATCACAGGAGAATCAAGGTAGCATTTTATCACCTCTTAAGAGCACCATACTTTGGAGGTCCCTTGTACAGCTTTAACAAGGACACAGCTGAGCATTTTGAAACCTGCAGCCAACTAAATTAAATGACTCAGACAGACATGAGTGTGGTCATTTGTTTGGGTCTCTGATACGTCTGCCTTAAGCTATTTCCTCATGGCCAGGTGTGATAAATTACACATCAAATGATACCTCCAAATCATAGCTCCCAATTCAACCTGCAAAAGCTCCTGGTGTGTTTTGCAATGAATGAAAAGCCATCTGCCATAATGCTGTGCCACTTTATCTTTTAAAAGGGGCAATTTCCCAAGCAGTCAGCCAGTGACTGAAATTGCTAAATTGATGGAAACACAGGACCATTTCAGCAACCTCACATGGTATGTAACATGCAATTAGCAATTGTCATCTGTGCTGCACATTTTATTTTTATTGTTTTTAAGAGCAGCATTTTCTCAACAATAACATATGGATCTGGTAAAGCAAAAACAAGCTCACACAAAAAAGTATACCTTGCACCATTATCAGTTTGCTACTTCCTGTCACCCTAGTGACTAAGTTATTAGACAGTATCTTAAGAGGCTATATATCGTTTAAAAAGTGTTAATTGAATTAAACTCTTTTCTGGGAGGTCAGTCTTTTGAGAAAGCAATAAGCGATAGCTTTAAATGCCAATTAGGCATTGCATTTATCATCCCAGACCCCGGATCTTAGCTTCACTGCCAAGATGGATTTAGTGCCCAGCGAAGCGTGCTGAAACGAAGAGCATTCCCCCTCCCCGCCCCCGTCAATCTGTCTGAGGTAAAAGCACCCTTAACGCAATACTTTATTTCTCCTCTCATTCGGCTCATGAGACAGAGAGAAAGAAAGACTGCTAACTGCTCTGATGAAGTGATCAGGTGACTCCAGGATCGATTCAGTCCATGATTCCTCCCATGTGATCCAGGGATTCAGCAGTCATCCTGAAAAACTAGGGATCAATGATTGCCCCCACACCTATGGCCACATCAGGGGTTTGCCAGGCCTATCCCCTCTGTTTAAGGGACTCACACAGGAACCTCATTTGTTGAAAGGTTTTGACTTTTATTTTTTCAGCTTTGGGAAACCTGTCATTGGCTCCCTTAGGATCTCCCATCCACAGTGGGACCGTATTTTGGTGAGCAGAGAGAATGGGTCACATGGTAAAAATGAGTGCACAATACTATACCACCTGAAGAGGAAATTGTAATGAAACTATTTCAGGAGGGACACAACACTAAAAGATCCAGTATTTTTGTAAAATGGGGCGGTTGAGGGGGGAGCGCATGTCTTCCTCTAAAGAACACAGTGATCCCCTTTAGCAGATTCCTGCCAACAACAATTCATTGGAAACCCCAGAGGGGAATTGTATTGTGAAAGAGAGGCTTCACAAACCCCATGACAGGTACAGCTATCAACAGCTATCAAGCGTTGTCAATCAGTCAATAAATTCTTTGTCACCATTTACAACCAGGATGTCACACAATGGCTCAGAATACACACAGGAAATAAATGTTGGCTAGGAGCTTGACTACGTGTGTGTGCGTGCGTGCGTGCGTGCGTGCGTGCGTGCGTGCGTGCGTGCGTGTATGCCCAGACAGGGATTGAAAGAGCGAGTCCATGTATTTATTTTTATACAAAGGCAAAACTCTCTCTGCCTTTAAAAAGCAAAATGCAATGCACTATGCACACTGGACTATTGCATTGTGAAGGCTGCCATCCTAAAGTAAATGTTATTGATTAAGAAAGATATGAAGCACAGAAATCACTCCACCAATAGAGATAGTCTGGATTGCCATAATGTTGCTATGGAGTGAAGAAGAATGGGAGCATTGGACAGTGAAATGAAAACTATTTGCAGTAGTATTGCTCAGTTACTTTATTTTTTATATACACACATGCACATACGTTGCCACTGTACGCTGTCATGCAATTAATTAAAGACAATTACTAGCAAAATAAAATGTATTCATTTAAAAATTGCAAGGGTCCTGTATTTAAATGCAGTAGTAGGGAGACATCAAAAATCACTTCCTCTTGTCTTTGTATTACAAAAGGCATTCTTTTTCATTAAAACAATTGACAAAATGAATGTGCCATCAACAAACCTAGTTTTCAGGACAGAGGCCAATTAATCTTTTGCCCTATTACTTAACCCTGTTACTCTTTCATTGTTCACATCATGAGACACAAGCTAATTTACCTGAGTAATAATCACACATGGAACAGCTGCTTCACATTAAGCAAAATGTCTATATATACAGTATATATTGTAAACATTACAGTGCAAAGTATTAATTGTGATGTGTCTAAATAGTTACAGAGAATATTTAGTATTCACTGTAAGCATTCACTCATGCATTACTGATTGGTTTGTGTTAAACAGATGAAATAAACATTTTTGAGCTGTATGTTTCAGTTGTATATTCCTTTTGTCTCTGAAATTTCTCTTGCATTTTTCAAATTATACAGCAATGTCAGTACAATGTTATGGATTAATTGTAGGAGGAAGTAGACCTATAATAGTTATAGGAGGAAATAGTTTATTGATCAATCAAATGAGCCCCTTTGAGCGACCCTTTCCTGATGACTTCAGGAGGAGTGCGCCATAGGCACGTTACTCCTTAGATTCATCAGATTGCATCTTCCCAAACCAGTGATGCACAACCAATTACATATTGCCAAAATCATCAGAGGATTACAAGGTCAGCATTTTCTTGGTTCATGCATCCACAGGCTGACCAGGAGTGGCTGCTAGAGAGTAATTAAACCAACAGAGGATTATGAAGTCAGCATGTTTTCAGCATCCCCTATCATTCACCAGTGAGGCTGGGAAAGTCTTACCTTACACCTCCAGCCATAGCCAGCAATGGCAAAGCTGTGACTTGATCACCTAGCTGTACTTTCAGAACATGTGCCTTTACAGAGTGAGCCACCAGAAGCCCTTGGTTTGTTTACGTTCTGAAATGCATACTCTTATTTAATACATAAAACAAAAATCAAATGCATGAATGAGCAGTTACTCTGGAGAATGGCAATATGGAGCATGGTAGTATGCCATTTGAAACACAGCTCAAAGCTTGGAAGTGTAATCCTGGAATGTTCTGCTTGGTTGTGTTCTTAGTTATGCTTGGTTATGTGCCTAGTCACACGTAATGTTATATGAGTGTAACCATTGTTCAAGTTAGTCCTGTTCAACCCCAGGTCCTGATGGTGACAATGACAAGAGTACTTAGTTTACTAAATAGTTACAAACAACAACTCTTTGTTATAAGGAATGGTTGGAAGAAATACTGGCAGCACATTTCCAGCAGATGAATATCCCTGCTTTGAATGAATCATGAAACATGATAGATCTCTGGATATGCAATGTTAGGCTGTGTTCATTAATAAATAACTGAGATTTAAATAAGACATGTTTGCCTGGAAAGCCTGGATGGAACCAGACAACAGTACTTCCAGGATGAAAGTGCATGGTCATTGTTTATCAGACACTCTGTTGTGCAATTGTGCACATTCCCTAGTTCATATAAGCAGTACCTTAGGGAGAAGGTCACCTGCTCTTTGCCTTTCCCATATCAAAACAAGTACCGAATAAGGTAAGTTAACTGGTTATTACTGTGAAATGAATGATGGTACAGAATTAGTAGATATTGAACATAAGCAAACCTACTTTGAATCTTAATATTTTAGTCAGAGCTGTGCACTGCCACAATGCAAGGGTGCATATTTCCTTTATGCACTACAAATTTAGAATTATCACATAATACACAGGCTGGGGTCCATGTTATTAACACAGAAGATACAACAATCAAGACATCAATTAATTAATTAATGCAACATTGAATTAATGTACATAATCTGTATTATGATTTTGATCTGTAATCTGTTGTATGACACCTGAATTGCATCAACACATGTATTGTAAAACATTTACCCCTTTAATTATACATACAGTACCAGTAATCCAAAATAAATAATTGCTGTCATGTTTGAGCCTCACTAGGTTACAAGACACATGCCTTCACCAATATATTACATTACATTACATTACAGTCATGTAGCTGATATTTTTACACAACATTTCAACCAATTTATCAGTTTCACATGTCCATTGAAAAAATATTTTCATCCACAATTAACAATGGCCCAAAATTCAATTTGTATAGACTCATCTGAGAATGCTTTTCCCAACAGATTTTGGTCCTACAAGATTAATGATGGCCAGATTCCTGTTCTTGTATTTCCTCTTAGGGGCATGCTCCGCAGGACAGACAGGTCATCTTAAAATCTACTTTTTACATCTACGATTTTGATTTATTCCATACTGCAGGGTCACAAGAAATCATTGTGCACTGCACTAAACATAATACATTTATTCTGAAATGGAATACTGCAGTAAAACTATTTTAGTTTTTTTTTAGCATATTTGTTGTGTGACCTGCTTAACTTGTTTATTTCCAATTCTTACCATGAGTTCCTCAGTTTCAATCTGTTTGTATTCTGTGTGGGATTAGTTTTGCTAGTTACCATTAGAGTTATATTACCAAGTAACATTTTAATATTGTATTAATCCAGGTTTTTTCCTTTTGAACTCCCTCAGACCTCTCTGGGAATGTTTTCACTTTTCCTATTCAGACTAACACTGCCCATGTGAGACTAACAACATCGTTGAAGGAGTTCCGTGCTATCACTGTGTGTTTAAGGTAGATATGCTCTTTGCGATCTATAAAGTCACATCTTTTTTTCCATATTCTGCATCTAAAAATGTATAAATAGATTTTAACAACAAAATGGCATGTGTTTATTAGACAGAGGCATTTATAACATCTGTCACAGCTGGACACAAAATTGAAAGAATTTAGTGGGGAATTCAGACTTGAGGGCGCTCAGCGTTTCTTCCACGTAAATAGTTACGCAGAAAATACTTATTTGTATTCTGACCTGGCTTGTGCGGCCACGCCCGGCCCGCGCAGGGCTGAAAACTAGGAGGATCCATATAGGATCTTGAATAATGCTAATCCAGCCTGGAAAACGACGGTTTACTTAACTTGCATACATTTTACAGCATGATTTATCGTTGAACGGTAAGCAATGCTTGATATCATACTTTATAATGTACCGAGTATCTAAGGTGAATAATGAATTTGGTCTACAGTTTTACTTGACCTGATGATTATATTTGTATTGGCATATGGTAAGTCTTGAGATCTGTGAATTATTGTCCGTGGGTTTATAGAGTTTAAAAAGCACAATACGCCAAAAGCGTTAATGAGTTTATATTTATTTGAGACACGCGGACTGAAGAACAGGGACCAAAATGCAGCTATGCATTTCAAATTCAACAACTCAATTGATGGCAATGGTGAGAGCCATACTTTTATGTGCGCCTGTTATCCAGAAATAATTTAAATGATTTCAAGAGTTATCCTACTCCATGCAATACGGCAACACTGGAAAAAATGTAATTTTAAAGTCTGACCGATAGGAGTGCACGCCCCGATTTCAATGAATCTCCACCCCAAACGCGCAAGTCTCCCAAGCACGCGTAAATGTTCAAGGTCAGATTAGGAACAGACACTGAAAAGGCGCGCAGCGGGTCGAAAAAGCGCTTAAATTGGGCTGAGCGCGGGTCTGAATAGACCCCTTAGTTATTTTCCGGACTGAATTAGCTTTATTTAAGATCCAGTGTGGGTCCTCATTTTCTGCTCTACGCGGGCTGGGCATGGCCACATTAGCCAGATTACAATACAAATAAATACCAACCATGTAACTATTTCCACGCTGAGCAATACACCCTCCTTTTATGACAATCCTCATACATATTGTCATATAATACATAATACATGTTTCATAATATATTGTTCAATAATATATTTAAAAATGCATCACTCAGCAATATATTGTTAAATATACAATTGAATTATATGTTCTACATGAATATTTTGTTCATACATTTTACAATATATGAAAGGCAGGAGTAATTGGTATATTTTGCAAAGTATTTCAATATATGACCCAATTCATTACTCAACACAATTGCAATGCATTGCACATTTCAATGAACAGTATTTAATCTCACAAATAGGCCTGTATTATTGCCTTCAAAGGTGTGTCGAGTTGCAATACTTGAAACATTATCCAAACAGCCTTCTATTTCACAAAAATGGCAAATTAAA
Source organism: Albula goreensis (assembly GCA_022829145.1). Taxonomy (NCBI): domain Eukaryota; kingdom Metazoa; phylum Chordata; class Actinopteri; order Albuliformes; family Albulidae; genus Albula; species Albula goreensis. Next base: position 28,805,366 of record CM040750.1, read on the forward strand.
ACTCAAAATAGATTGAATCTCCATACATGGGATAATATATTGTGTATTTGTTTATAAAGGAGACTTCAAAATGTGAAGCGGTCCAGTCCATTATAAGAGACAGGTGTTTACTGAACGTTTTATAGTATCTCAAGTGATCAGAAGATAAGATGGTTTACTTCACTAGATAACTAATCAATGTTTCCCATTTTCAGGTTCTTTACAGACATCCAAAGAGAGTACTCTCTCTTTTCATTGGCAACACAGGCAAATTCCAATGCTTTCTTGTTCTTCATGGCTAAATCAGGTGTCATCCAGATAGAGGTTAATTCTAAACAGGCACTTTTCCCTGGGTTGGAGGTCCAGCTGAACAAGTGGAACTCCATCTGTGGAACGTGGGATACTGTTTCTGGACTTAGTCAGTTGTGGTTGAATGGGAAACATGGTCCAAGGAAGGCTTTGGCCAAAGGAGATATTGTTAAAGGGGATCCCATTACAATCCTGGGCCAAGAGCAAGACTCCTATGGAGGCCAGTTTGATGTCTTACAGTCCTTTGTTGGGGAGGTAACTGATGTGCACATGTGGGATGAAGTTCTTACTTCTTGTGAAATTCAGAGTTTTATGTTCAATCAGAACATCAGACCAGGTAATGTCATCAGCTGGAAGGACCTGGAGTACACCTTGAATGGGAATGTGGTCGTAGAAAAAAAGCAGACCTGTAGTAATTGATTCCAAGAAAGCTTTATAACACCTATGGTAATTAGGCATAAAGTAAAGAGATATGATGTGATCTTGTTTTATTTTTTATTTTCTTTATGTTAATCTGTAAATCTGTAGCAGGGCCTGTTCCATAAATCAGTGTGAATTTGTCACACTCGCTCCTATGTCAGTTTTTCCATGTTCACTCTGATCCATCCTAAATCTTTGATCAGCCCATAGCCTTTAAACAGCCATCAGTGCAGAGTATGGATCAGGCTCCATTTAATGCACTGATCAAAGACTGTCTTCAGCAGGCTTGCACATGCACACTCACGCACATGCGTGAACTCACATATGCACACACAGGCTCCATGCACATGTCAATGTTTTGAGTGGGTTTCCCCTTTTAATCAATTTGAAATTCTCATAAGCCGACAGTGGGGGCTTCTGTGTGTTTTGCCATCAGATAATAATGTACTCACCTAGAGCACTGCCTGGATCCACAAACCCTCACATCACAGGTTTCATATTGTAATTTGCTATAAAAAATATCATTTTAAAAATGAAGATTGAGTGAAACCAGCTGATATGAATGTGAGGACATGATTCATGACACCAATGAGAGAATCTCAGGCTGTCAGATTTCATTGTTAAAATGTCTAAAAAAATGTTTCAGGGGAGCAAAGACTGTTTTGCTTACTAAAAGCAGTCAGTGTGCAGTGTGATTGCTGTAAATGCCACAAGGATATGACATTGGCATTGTAATGTATTTGCTTATGTATTGGCACAGTTTTTTCTAACCACTATTGGATTCAAATTAGTTTGCTTAAATGTAAACATAAATGAATGGATGACAGCTTAACATATTCACTGGTTCTACAAAAATTCTAATACTCATGTCAGCTAAATACTGTATTTCCTAGAAAGCTAAAAACATATAGCTTCTTAGCTTCTTATTGTACAATTGTTTTTGTGTGTGTGTGTGTGGTTGGGTTACTCCAGCTAATTGAATTGTATCCTGTTATTCAATTACACTAGTTTATCAGTGTTAGTATTAGACAACAGTAGTAGCATGGCTTGGCATTATGATACGCATATATAAACAAATAACACTTTTTTGGAAATTGTTTGGATAATTAAGGAAGTGATGATGTAACATGCCCTACTGATTTAATAAACAATAAGCCATGAGAGGCCGCAGTTTACTGTGATTTCTTCACAGCTGAGAAGGTATGAACAAAATGTTTGTGTCTTGGTCAAGTGCTCTATTAAACTGCGCAGCAGCCAATGTGGTAAAAGAGAAAGAGAAAATATAACATGTCAAGAACCACCTTTTTTCATAGTGTGAGTTCAGCAATACAGAGCCCTCTCAGAGCACATCCTAATTCTGTCTTTGACAGTCCGGTTTGGTATACTGACCATCTGAATGCAGGAAAATGTTGAAAATGCAAACCTCTCCACTGTGACGCCAGGACAGGTGGAGGGAGGAGCAGGGATGGCTGTGTGTTTTCCTTCTCACCGGAAAAGGTGAAATGAGATGACCATTGGCTATTTTTGCTTTGTTCTTTCCATTCTTGGTGTTTTTCCTTCGACTCACCAGCTGGCACAGTGACCACACCTGCCCTCGCGTCATCCATAAATAAAGTTCCAAGCACTTTCCCTGTACCTTTTTACTACAATCACAAAATCCTTCCTGTTGTGCCAATTAGGAGTTGTAGGCACATCCTTCAGCGCACTGACACTCCTAATCTACAATGATACCAAAATTAGTCCTCAATAGTCTTATTTGTCTTAATATATTTGTCTATACAATGTATATAATTTCAAATAATATCTGCTAGAGATTATACAAGTTGGACATTTCAGCCACTGATAGCATGTACTCAACAGATGGCATTCCTGGCCCTATTCCCAACTTGCCACCAGACGAGAACTACATTCTAAGTTGATGTGGTGTAATAAAGGTATTGTTAAAACATGATAGAAAGAAGAGCGTGTTACCATCTTGCACTGCATCACTGAAAATTCACAGCTGCAGCAACTGAATATGGCAGCATGGGTTCTGTTGCAATAGACTCAAAGCTAGCCTTCCATCAGCAATGTTCCCATTAGGCTTTTTAAGAAAGCTGGGATAGCATTGCTCTTATCTCTATTACGCAATTACCTCTTGTGCCCTTGGGCAAAGGAATGAACTTTCAGACTGTTAAGAGCTATGGAATTATCCCCAATCAGGAGCAGTCAGAACATGCCCACTCTGGGAACAGAATTGACCTCAATTTAAAGCACATGTTTTTCATTTTAGCATCTACTGATTTCAGTCACTCAAATTTGTGTGCAGGAGTGGCAACAGAAATTATGTAATGTACATCTGGGGGGCAGTGTCCATTCTGTAATGCATATTTGTGGGATATTGGCCTTCTATGTGGTAAATTGCTTCAATATTTTATAATTAATATTTTTCAAAGAAGTAAAATTTCTGTAATGCACACTTAATACATATGAGCTTCAATGTGCATCACATCCCTGGACACCAAGAGACTTGTACAGATCCACATACTTGGATCTGTTGCCACATGTGCCAAGAGGCAGGAAAATCCTGCTAGAGAAGCAGTGCCTTGGTTTTACGTAACAGTATGGTGTGCCTATAGGGATAAAATTTGTAATACTATTAGTCCATACATGCATCAGTACTGATACTCTCTATGGAATGCAGATTTAAACATGTTCTGGATGCAACATAAACCTTGATGGAAACCCTAAGTGATGAAAGCCAATATTATTTGTTTTTAACAGAGGATTGAAGGTCTGTCAAATTCATTTCATTTTGGTAGACTAGCACAAATCAATAAATCATTATCCTTAATTAACATGTTAAAATGCCTTTAAGCCACAAGCAGATTTAGATGCCCAACAAAAACAGTCAATTGAATAATTCTTTGATATCAAGGAAAACAGCTGTTCTCAGGCAATGTTTGCCCATTAAAATGTTCATAAAGGCTTAATAGGCAATCATTCATTATTATGAGATTTTTATCACATAATGCCAAGCATTTCTAAAATGTGATGTGCCATGATGGCTCCTGTTTTATTGGTTTGAAGTGGTGTAACAAATATTGTCAAACATCAATGAATTCCATGGGTGTTGATTGTTGTGCTGCAACACCACAAAAAACTGGTGTGTGTGTATGTGTGTGTGTGTGTGTGTGTACGTGTGTGTGTATAAGCCCATTAACAGTACATGTTTATGTTGTCAAGTGTTGCAAGCTTTCCAAAGTGCAATATCTCCAAATAAAACAGAATGTATGAATAATATTTGCATAAAATGCATAATAACAATTTATAAAAACAAACACTAGCAAATGTACATTTGAAGCATTAAAATGCCTCTGGGCATTGGACCTTGTAATGGCATATAAAAACCCAAGGCTTGTCTTTGCCGCCACTGAAGTGTAATTAAAGTGCAACGCGTAATTCGCTCTGGCTCATACGTTTCCAGGGGAGGGCTGTGTTAGGCCGTCTTGAGGAGGTGCTTTTTGATGCAGTGCCAGTGCTCTCATTATGGCATGAGACCTGCTTCCCACAAGTGCTGTCTCCATTCCCGAGGCCACATTTGGGTTCAGTGTGGCATTGGCAGACTCAAAACACTTTCGATCACAACTTTGGCCAAGATCGCCCACATTGACAGTGTTCATCCAGCCATCCGGAGAATGATTTGATCACTTTCGGCCAAGCTCTCATTCTGTTTCACTGAAAATGAAAAAGAGAGGCATTTGGCAGCTACACTGAAAGCTTGTAATATATAAGGAGGATGAGGCCATTACATTTCAACCAGGATACTTCCCATTTTTAACTAATTTAGACAAAAAAAAATTGCAGTCATAGGTTTTGATACTTTGTGTAGGGATGTGATGACCACTTTCAGGCAGGGTAATGGGTAAGAAAATGGCCTTGTGAGCATATTTATCAAATCCCAGAAGGAGCTCATCCTCAATAAATTCATTTCATATGCAGTTCCACAAAAAGATACTATGTTTTCAGCCAGTTTATACTTACATACATCATGTAAATGCAATAATATGTCAAGGAAGTGAGCTGTCACAAATTATTTGTATATGTGGGTAGCAGGGGGTACTGCAAGCATTAATCTTAACGGTTCTGGGCATGGATAATAAAATTAAAAGAAAACATATACCTGTAGTTACTTTCCCTTTGTCTGTGCAAACGTTTATGCAGGAGAGAAAAGAACACATAATAACTGTGCATTAATAATTATATCACAAACATGCTAATAAAATGATGAAATATGATTAACTAGTTACTATACATTATATCTGTCAGTCATAGTCACATGTTTTCTTTGGTAATTTATTACATTATTTATTAAGTGAACAATAGATGGACTGGTTCTCCTTATCCTTTTTTGTTCCCTGTTGTTGTTAATTGAATCAGACTCCTTCATATGCATGCAGGATGTACTGTCCCCTCACCTGCTGTCCTAGGTGTAATTCAGCTGATGAGTGAATGGCAACATTTAAACCTTGAAGCACTTCAGCTCCCAGGGCCTGAGACTGTCCGTCTTTGATCAACAGTATTCCACTGAGGATTACTGGCAACCTGACAAGTTTCTATCAGTCGACTTCCAATATGACACAATTCATTTTATTTCATATTCTTTGTAGGCTTTGAATCTGGGAAGCTCTGGAATGCAGAAATGGGTTTGATTCAGTGGCACCTGACTAAAGTATTTTCTCAACACTAAGGCCTGATTCAATTATTTCTTTTACAAAGTGTCAGCTGGATATGAAAGTCCCGCACATCGCTTCATTTCCACATAAATATTTTTCTGTCAATATTTGCATCATTCTGTTCCATAATGGCTGTAGTGTTGGAAAGCTAATAATATACTGTATTATGCTATGTATTATTGCAGAAATGAATTTTATATTTATATATCTAAGGGGACATAAAACTGATGGTAGGGTGATGACTGGTAATGTACAAGTTACTCTTCTATGGATTTGTGAATTGGCATTGGTAATTGGCACTGCAGAATGTAAGAACATGCAAGAGAAGCCTTTTTCACGCTGTTAACAGTCAGTGCAGGAGAGCCTCTTGGATAGTTGCATTGGATGGTTACAATCTTTCCGCATTCAGTATACAGCTACATGTGAACAGTTGTTTCGCTGGCACAGTAGGGCTTCCTCTGGACACACAAGATAAATAACTTAGATAGAACCGTATGCAGACATCCTCAGGGCCAGGCTCCTGGATCCTTTTTGTCAGGACAACAGTAGTGGTGTGCAGTTCTTTTTGAACAACTCCTTTTAGTGAGTTGTTTGTGTCGGTTCATGAGCACAACTGAGTTGTTATTTTTTTCTAGCTCCTTTTCCGTTGCTACTTGTTACAAATATCTGGTACAGCCCTCACAGCCCTCACAGTCCTCACACTCGGACAGAATTTGTAGTAAACATTTTGTATCATTGAGCACAGTGACAGGCTATTAACAGACGCAAAGGGTCGGTGTACCCAACAAAATAGGTCACAATAACAAGCCATTTTGAGAAATGTACTTATCTTACAAAGGTGACAACCTTTGACATTTACCTCCCTGTGCTTACCACTTGGAGTAATAAATATTTTTGCTTTTAGAAACCGCTGGAGTTTCTTGGCTAAAACTCAAGCCACAGCCTTCCGCTGGGAAGGCAGTACACTACCCTCGAATGGTCCAATAGACACTGTATCACGCAGTACACTGAGTCAGGCAGTATGTGACTCTCAAACAGTCCGATGGAGTCACCTCGTTCATGGTCCTTTGATCATCATTCACTGAATCGGTACACACAAACAATCACCCAGTGTACTGTATGATGTTGTTCATCATTCACCGGATCAGTACATAAAGTTTGAGGCTAACAAACAGGCAAGCTGTTCTGTGATGGAAAGTAAGCTTTATGTGTCACAATAATGAGTTGTGTTGGTTCATTTTAGCTAATTAAAAGGTGTTGAAATTGAAACAACATTGAAATGATGTGTCTAAGCAAGGAATATAGAGATGTATCTGCACAGACAGTTGTATAATGAGATAGCACGTTTAAAATTATAGCTCCTGTAAAAATAAATAAATTCAAAGAAATGTGACACAATATGTGGAAACTTTAACAAAATTTAACAATGAATAAAGAGAAAGATAAAATGAGATAAATAAATTAATAAAGGAAATATTTTAATGTAGTAAAAGAGAAGTATTAAAACAAATACCAATTAAATATGAATAATAAGTATATTGAAAAACAACACTCAGAATGAATAGTTTGTAAAAACAGCAAAAATATATGGAAGAAAATGCTACACCTCAACAAATAAAACATTTACAAATGCAAAACTATTTGTTGCTCTTGTGAGTGCTCTTAGAGAGCATGGCCAAGGCAGGTTAGCATCCAGGAATGCACGCTGCTGCATTTTGGTCGCACTGATCCTGCTTCTCCTCTCAGAAATAATCTGGACATGTTTTCTAAATCGTCCCTGATGGCACAGATGTATACACAATGCAGAGTCGAGCCTGAAGCATGAGTGACGTGTGAGGTGGTCAAAATTGTGGAAATATGTCCCTCTGACCCATAATGTTTTGTTCTTTCCCCCGAAAAAAAAGAACATATCAGATTATTAATGTTTAATATTTACCAGTATTTCCCTATTTATCCAATAGTTTTAATACGATCTACCTGGTGTATTTGCTTTTGTATTTGTACTGGTTAGCACACATACTAGTTTTAATTAGCAGCAGCCATAGGCAAGGTAAGTTGTAAGGATGATTTGCTTATCAGGGGACATTCAAGCAGGTAAGCATCAGTGTGGAATCTGAACTCAACATGAGTCAATTCATACCATCGATCACAAATGCATCACAAACAGACAAAAAGATATAGCATGGATGTCAGCTCACATGTGTCTCCCTACTAGGTCTTTTATGTGCAGGCGGCACCTGACCCTAATGGAGAACTGCCCCCACGGATGCACTGACTCAGAGAACATACATCACGAGCTCTGGGACTTCTCCGTGGCCAGACGGGTCTGGGGCCTTGTTGTGTCCTCTGTCTCCCTGAACAGGTTCCTGCCAAGGTCCCCCCGATGTCTGACAGCATCCTCTACGGCCCACCCGGAGGATGCAAGACCATCAAGCTGCAGCACCAGTGGAGGATCATCAACACCATCAAGCAGGTGCTGTGGGAGACGAGGAACATCGAGGTCTACCAACAACAGAATGTAGATCTGGTCACTCTCCAGAGGAGGATACAAAACCTCCTCCAAGATGGCATTGTGGTGGACTTTCATAAAAGTGAGAGACTGGCAAAGGAGAAATGGGGGGTGGAGCACTGGAAAGAACTGGTCATATAGTTCAGCGTTTTTCTTTAGGACAGCAATCACTGTCTGTGTATAGAGGAGCATCTGGTTCTTATACCCCAAGCTGAATGGGACATCAGCATCATTACACTGACCTGAGGTGCCCAGCAGTGTCCTGGTGCAGGACATCATACATGCATGTCACAATGACCAGGGTCTATGATATGTTACACTCATTCTATTGTATAAGCAGATATATAGAAACAAAAAAGTAAAGATTTAGTTTTTAAAAGCCATTAAAGGAAATTTTGGCACCACTGGATTCATAGCATTGAAATATTTTACTGTGAAAACCATTAATCTGATTTTATTTCAATTGTGAACTTGTGAACAATAAAAAGACCTATTCAGATATAGGTGTTTTCTTTTTTTACAACTTTAAAATGTGAATTTGTAAACATTGCACTAAAACTACTTTGAATGTCAAGGAGGTTAAAAATGATATCTTTATGTCTCATTTTGACTCCATAAAGAGATGTCATAACTGCACAAACAATTTAAATTGTTTGTTTACTTTTCAATGTTTTCATTATTAAAATGTGTTATTTTGTTCTTTGATTTTTTTTTCAATCAGACTTCTGGTTCAGCCATTGTGTGATCCACTATAAAAGGTGTGCACTTTTTCTTTTTATTAGGAATGGGTTGACAGATTCCTGATTTAATCTTCTCCTGAGTGTTATCTGGATGGCATTACTTCCTGCTTCAGTTTTGCACTACATGCTCCCAGGTTACAAAACAGGTCCCGCAGCCCAGCTGTTACAGATGAATATGACATTTCCCAGGTGCCAGTCTGACAGGCCATGAACATGGGGCACACTGGGACTACTGTAAGCTGAGCTGGCGTGGGGGACAGAGGACTGCAGTACAGCCACTCAGCAAAAATCCCACTGGCTTTATCCCACAAAGATCATCCTTCTCAGTCCTTTCATCACAAAGCCTGCACTGCAGGGGTTATCACAGTAAGGTGTGTATGAAAAATCCCACTCTACTCCCCCACCCTCCCCTTCTGTACACCAAGTGCTGCCTTACATGACCTTTCTCATCAACCCACAGACAATCCGCAGTCTGTCCTGACAGGAGGAAATATTATTTTATGCTGTTATCAATGCTTAGTGTTCAAAGCCAGACCTGGAAAATGACAGGCTTAGTTGAGTTGAATGGCCTGTTTGTGAGACTGTATGTGCAAATGCTATGCTTTAAATATATCTATTTTTAAGCCTTTAGAGGGTTGTGACAGGGGGTGGTGGGAGCTAGTAGTAGAGTGGATATATCATGCTGGGCTAGATCTGGTAAGGTGACCGGTCATTATTCGTGATGGGTATGCTGAGTTGAGGCTCATCCTAAATAGGATTCCAGGATCCAATTCCCCACCAAACCACAAAACCCACCCCCTACTCCCCTTCACCTTCTCATCCGGGAGGTTCATGAGGAGAGCCCCTCAGCACTTCTTGTGTTGGACCTTGAAAGAGGTGACCAGCCATACATTTTGTTTGCATTGTAGTTTCCAGTGTGAAACATTGGATCTGAATCTTGCATTCTGAATCAGTAGTTATAAATCCTAACTGGAGTCTGGAAAACACTGAGGCAGACTATTTGATCTTGTTCATAAATTCACAGACCTTGAAAATTGGAGGGGTAGTAACCTTGGAAACAAGTTCATCCTACATTGAAGACCTGTCATCAATGACTTTCACTCAGTCTAATATGTATTAAACTGGGGTATTACATAGGTTTACAGAATCTGTCTGCTTTACAATGAAAGCATTTTAAATGTGAAATCAATTTGTCCATTTAATTGCATTTTATCTTTAAATATAGATTCTTTGTAAAACTTAGCAGCAAGGTTGAAAAGGAACTTGCCCCATAGATGGGGGTTTAATGAGGGAAAAAATATGAACCATCACTCCTTGTCAGCATTACACCAAAACACAAATTGGAACGGTAATAACTTGTAGCTGTACTTGTCCTGCGATCCAAGATTTGTATGTGGGCCAAATTGCTTGATATCCTCTTATTATACAGAATTTGCCACTTATATCAGGCAAAATGAATTATGGTAACCTCATTTCTTGTTTATCTGATTACCTTGGTTTGCAAATTGGATCTGTGACAAGGCGGACGGTCACCCACCCCGTGCATAGCTTTCTGTCTCTATTGTTGGCTCATCCTCACTTGTTAACTCTTATATTACTACTGTCATAGACCCATTTTCCACAAGTATTGTATTTTTACTCTTTTTTTACTCATATGTAATGTGCTAAACATTTTTTGCCTTCAGAAAGTACCATTATATTCTAGGAGCTGAAGGCAGCTGGAATAGGGTACATCCTTACAGATACTAATTGCATTTAATTGAATCCCATTTGATTAAGTTGTTTTCACAAACTACAGACACTTTAATCCGCTTCACTATGCTTGCTTCCAACTCCAAACACTTTGATTCCCCTTTGCCAGTGTTGCTTTCCTTTATTTTTAATGCTGTCATGTTGTCAGAGTATTTAGAAATAGACCTTACAATAGATTGTTTTTGTTCAGTTATCAAAAACAATTGCTTCATCAATTAAGAAATTGAGAAAAACTGTGAAACAGTAAACAAAAGTACATTAAACAAAATTAGTGTAATTGCCCATGTCATTTTGTTGACTTAAAAACATGAAAACTGTACAGGTTGTGAAGCAGATGCATAAATAGCACATTTGCTGGAGACTGGCAGCGGCACAATATGAATATTGTAGTGTGGGTGTCATTTTCCATTTATGACAACTGTTTAATCTTGGGTCAAATAATGGGATGTAATGTAAGTCTCTAACAGACACTACAGCACCATGATAGAGAACATTTCCAGTATTGTAGTGCATACAAAATCTACTTCAAGTATTGAGAAAATGGATCTTCTTATTAAACCAATGTGTCTTATGCTGGTTAAATTAGGTATTGCTTCGCAGTTCTTTTGGTCATATATAAACACAATATTGTGTGGGAATGTCCCGTAAAAGAAAACAAAACCAGTTTAAAAATAAATAGAAACAAATTTTATATGCAGGTTTCCCTTACACATAGAAAGTATATATTTTCCCATGTATGGAGATTCAATATATTTTCCAGTTTTAATATATTGTTTTCGTGCAAATAGAAGGCTTTAAGATAATGTTGTAAGATAATATAAAGTATTGTAACTGCACACCAATGAAGGACATACAATACAGGTTTATCTGTGAAATGAAAAACTGTCAATTGAAATGTGAAATATATTGCAGTTTGTGTGGAGAAATGTGTTGAGTCATGTATTGTAATCTATTGCACAATATACCCATAATTGTCGTAAAATTATTAACAGTATTTTTATTTAGAATATATAATTAAATTATACATTTAACAATACATTGCTGAGTGATTTTAAGTATATGAGAGTATGTATCTGCATTATATGGCACTAAGTATGACGATTGTCATAGAGTATTGTGCCACCATGATCTGCGGGAGGAAATATTTTACAGGAATCTAAAATTGCCAGCAAAAACTTCATCTGAAAAGATCTTCTGTTTGTTCCTGACTGTGGTTTAATGATGGTATTGGTATGTCTTGCTTTGTTAATTTGTGTGTGTGTGTGTGTGTGTGTGTGTGTGTGTGTGTGTGTGTGTGTGTGTGTGTGTGTGTGTGTGTGTGTGTGTGTGTGTGTGTGTGTGTGTGTGTGTGTGCAACTTTTTTCTCAAATTGTTTACCAAAAAGTTAAACTACAGTTTTACACTTAACTGAGCGCACTTCTATGACAATCATGTGCTAAATTAATCTGGACATGGACATGGTAAAATAGTAAAACATCCATTCCCATTAAAAGTTTTCATTCATTCACAAATCTGTGCTCCGCAATTCTTCTATATAGGTCAATACTCTGAATATAGTAAAAGGAAACTGAAGTAGTGTACAATATTACCATACAATGTCTAATATATTTTGGTTATTATATTTTAGAATATATTACGAAGCAAAAATGACAATGTATTGGCATTTATTGGAAAATATATTAGTTTTGTCTTGTTATCTCTACATTTGTTTGGTGTGCTGACATAGTGATGTAATGCAGTGATGCATGTAGAGCAATGGACATATTTTAAAATGCAATTAAATTATAACTCTTCGAGGCATACATATTATTCTGAGTACATTCCTCAGTAGTACATTGGTTTTAAATTAACAGATACCTGATACATATGGTAGTGCTGTTGAAAATACTTAATGAGTAACTGCTATTATGTGAAACTAAGACGTTGCTGTATAATTTCTCACTCCAGTTCATTACACTTGTATTGATGTAGTTTGTGCACACACATTCATACAAATTTTACAGCCCACATATTCATGCCAGATTAATTATACATGTGTAGGAGTAACCTTCCACTCTGGTTTATCTCTGAATATTTTTTTTTTAAATGTGTGTAACTAATTCAAAGGCTTAAAGTATCCAGATATGATTTCTGAGCCATCCCTCACCACCTATTTTATAACTGATTTAAATCAACATTGCTAATTTGTTTATATCTCATTTACACATTTTAATTAAATTTACACTTTCAGAACTAATTAGCCATTGGCACTAGTGATAAACTATATAGGCAATCAGCTGTAATGGGTAGAAAAGACATAACTAAATGTATATTTGTGTGGATTAAATAGCCTTGAAGGCATTATACCAAAAAAAAAAAAACACACATTGTAGGAAGTCATAAATAATGGAAATTATTCAAATTGGTGCTGTTAAGTATTTTTACCACACTGAAAAAAAAAATGTTGAAGTGATGTTAAAATAGTCGTGCATCATTTTTGCATACCCTCTTTCACAGATGCTTTTTTAAAATGATATGAGAGCTGTGAATGCTGGGATTCTACCTGAGGCATTCAGCTGAGGTTAACAGTCTTTCTGATTTTTCCTGACCAGATGAACTCTTCTGAGATGATGTATTAAATGATGTGGTACCCCTTTTTTTCAAATATACATTTTCTAAAGAAGGGGGAACATGTCCCTCATTTATAGTGATTCCTATGCCATTGCTAAGTTGTCAACTAGTTAGTACTTTTCATAGACATGCAAATTTCAATTTCATTAAACACACAGTAAAAACTATTTGTTGAGTCAACTTTAAATAATGTGTTACCGTGCTGCCTTAAAATTTTCATTAAACTTAACAAAAAAGTATATGTTAAAATGGTGTAATTATTTAGCCAAGTCAACAATTACAAAAAAGTTGATTGGTTTGATAATTTACTTAAATCATAATTCCTTGTTCACCCAAAAAGTAATTAATTTGTTATAACAAAGGCAGTGATGTTCATTAGACAAAATACGTTGTTTTAACTTTCACAAAAACTTTGTAATATGTTTTAACATGAAAAATATGGTTGCATGAAATCATATTAAGTCAACTTAAATATGTATAATAAACAAACTTGAGCCTGAGTCATTTTACTCTGCAAGAGTCATTTTACTCTTATTTTCTTCTGCACAAATGATCGTATTTTAATGCAAAAAGGTAAAAAACAAAGGTCTAAATGAAGTTTGTAATGTAAAGACATGATTTTCTAAGAAAAATAGCATAAATGTGAAGGCAGACTTGTACTATAATGAAACAAAACTTGTACTTGAACCAAACAGGTATTGCTACCAAAAAGTCTTACGCAAAACTCAGAGCACAAACACAAATCCAACAAAAAATTCCCATAATCAAGTAGAAAGGTTGTAATTGGTGGCACATCCTTTCAACCCTCTATAACTTTTAGAGAAGGTAAGGTAGTTAAAGAAAGAGAGAATGTGTGCCATACATATAAAGAAAGAGAAGAGAGTAGGAGAGTAAGGCTATATTTTCACTCGTGCATGGATTAAACAATTAGGCACAATTAGGCACTGCATTAATATAGATAACTTTACCTTTTATATTTGGGAATTTGAGGAACTAATATTTGTCTTTCAGTAATTCATTTCAGTCAGTCAAATGAACCAGAAATAGTCGTAGTGTACCTAGCATTTTACCTTTGCTTAATTTTGTCATCTCTGAGCTTTCATAAGCTGTAAGAGTCACTTGCATGTAAGGCAACAGGCATGTAAGCAAACAATTCAATAGACAAAAAAGCACAATCACAAGACAAAAACACCATCAAAAAATGCTGAATTATAACAGATGAGGGTTTTAATTAGTGGCCAGTGACAGACACCTCTATATACAGTAATATATGCATGATTTTTACATTTTTACATCTCTGAAGAAGGCTTTATTTGTTCAATTGAGCTTCAGTTCCACATCATAAGAGAAGCAAAAGAGCAGCATGCCCACTGAGTAGATCAAATAATTGGCCTGACCCATTTGACCCAGGTTCTGACCCATTTTGACCTGACCCAAGCTTTCTTATGATGTGGAAATGAAGCTCAAATGTTCAAACAAAACTTTCTTCAGAGATGGTTCCCTCGTGAATGTTTCCAAAGACACCAAGACAGAAATTCTTGACAAACTGGCAGGTACCATGTTTGATTTGAATGCGAACCATTCTTTATCATAATGCAGACTTGTTTAAATCAAGTAAATCTGTTGACTTGTCCTGTACACTGTCCTGGTCATCTATTTGTTCAATCATCTGTTTGTTGTCACAGACCAAACCTTATCTTAAGTCTTTAAGACTGCACGAATTGTGATACCGACTCTGATGAGCAGTGAAGCTTGACTTAAATGAACACCCCGATGGGCATGTAACAACATCTTTACACTTTAGATGGCTACGTTAATGAGTCAAATATTGACAAAAACGGCAGGGTTCTGAAAAATTACACAAATCACACCGTACATGGAAATTCACTAGATCCGTTGGACCAGCCCCTTTTGTGATGTTCCATGCTGTCTCAACAAATGAGTCTTTAAATCAGTGTGTCTCTTAAACCAACAAATACAATTGCTGTATATACAAGGTAAAGGACAACATCTCCTATAATGTCCATGTTTTAGTCTGTAATGTCTTGTAATAATCTGCTGATTTGATGTTGAGAAAGGGCAGAGCTTAAAGGTCCACTTCATGAATATAGCATTCAGAGTTGGTCATGGTTGTCCTGCAAACATACATTTAGCAGACCTTAGTCAGCCAACAGTCTAGATTAAAATAGTAGTTTATAACCAGTTCATAAACGTTATCCAAACACTACAAACTTGAGGCATGTCAGCTTTGAATGCTCCAGACCATTAGTCTTGTGTGACAAGGACGATCAGAAAATGAAGAAAAACAGTTAGCCTAGTTCACTAACTAGAACATAATCATTACAATTACCAAGCTATGACAAGCATGATGTAACCATTTACACAGAAATAGTAATGCTAACCAGAATACATTTCCGTAGTTATGCTAACCAGAAGATGTTCAGCAACAAAGAGAAGCTCTGCAGTATTTAAAGTAAAAGGAACACTAATGCACTAATTTGGTGGATTAGTATCATGATGGTGAGTCATGACCATCCTGATTATCAATACTTACGATGGGAGAATACTGATTGTGTTTAGAATTTAATTGGCCGTTCATGACTCTTATTACACATCTTGTAATATAACGAATATTACCCGAAAATAACTGATTTATCAACGTAGACAGCCTCTTACTTCACAGAGACAACTCACCTACAAAAGATATGTTGCAACTGTATGACAACAGTAATTGTCCAGTTATCCCTACTTGGCTGACTTGGGTGTCCAATACCATATATTGATTCAACATGTATCTTTGAGTTGAAGCAGCAATTGTGCTCATTAATTCAATAAACAAACTAGTTTAGATAATGAAAACTTAAAATGTTAAGTTGATTGGAAAACCTGTAAAACTTTTAAGTTGTTTCAACACAAAAGAATTCTTTGAAGTATCTAAACCACTAAATTTTTTACAGTGCACTTCCTCTCTTAAAATATCTATGAATTTGAATAATGAATTGGTTTGTTCATACCTTATCATGTGCATTTATGGTGTAGATTGTGTTTTTTGGAACTCCCTCAGAAATAAATGTACACCAACACTTTGATTTGAGGCCAAAGGGGTTATTTGTCACTCAGCCCCATGATAGTTCTTACGTGTGGCTCTATGCTACAGCTAGTTCTGATTCATACAGTGCAGTGACTATGGCTGGGTGACATTGCATTCTTTATTTGTCATATCTGTCATGTTTATGCACTCTGTTCAAATGTAAGTACCGGTATAACAAAGCCGCCAAAAAACCCTCATATCCCATATCACATTCTTTTAATTAAAATAATTAAGGTCCCCATATCACCTTGCAATTCATTCATATTTTATTACCCTATAATTAAAAGACTGATAACTGCAATTACTATGTTACTGAATACAAATTAATTGTTTTTCATTGTTTTTTCCTCCAAATACAATATAATGTAAACCAGAAGGTAGACAATTTAATGGCATAACTACTTATGTTTTAAAGATCCATAAGAAGTGACAGTAATTACATTTTATTTTATTAAAATGAATAAATTATCAATTCATAATGGGCCATTTCTTGCTTGTGTAATTAAGTAAATTGCCATTTGAAAAGCCTAATTTAGTTAAATGACACTGCTGGAAAATACAATCACTTGGGAGCAATGACATCCCTTGGTTCTTGTGTAGTGAAACTTTAGTACTGCTTTAAAAACTGAGCTCAAAATAACACAATTTGAATCTATTAAAGGCATCTAAACAAAGACCAGAGTGATGAATCATCAACTGCAATTTAATTGGCTGTGAAACCATAAGTTGCACCACATGTGATTGCACTTGAATTGCTGCCACTTGTTATAATGTTTAATTTGCTTGCTAGTGCTCACTGTCCAACACCTCCCTAATCCTATAAGACAACCATTGTCTTTCTCACTAATGCAGCACACATCTTGTACAGTAGTCGATTGTGAACATGTTAAATAAACATCAGCACTCATTATTTTTGAGCTTATTTTTTGGAGACATTTGAATGCGTGCAATGAAATAATTTTATTAGCTGTCTTCTGGAAGCCTTTCAATAGGTTTTATATGTGTTTAATGTTTATTTCAAGTATGCATGTTCACAGTTCATCCTGCCCTAAGAATGAGAATAATGATAATTAATAATCATCATTTAGTCTATTTAGACCAATGTATTACATTACATGCTCTCAGCACAATATAGTCTGGTCAAACCCATTCACACTCAGGAATGTTCTGCATCTACTGTATAACCTTGCAAGCCATTCCATGTATTGATAACTCTCTGTGTGACTTGATTTTTTATACTTCATATTAGTATAAAAACCATATAATGTGTGTGATGCCAAAAATAAGGGTTTCAATACAATGAGGTACTGTTCTCCGCTCAGTTTCTCTGCAGCACATGTATCAGTGTGTGTGGGCACTAGAACACGGTCAGATTTGATTCAGTGACTCACAGTAGAGATGGGATACACATGCAGAAGATTAAACGTCCGTTTTCTCTTGTGATTGGTGATCATCAGTGTCAACTGAGATTCAGTACAGGATCCTGGTTTGGTATGGATGTGATGGGGGATTTGGGAAGGTGGAGATTTTGAACCGCCCTCCAGTCTGTCTCCAGTGAGGGAGAAGAGCGTTTCTGCTGATGCGGATGACCAGCCCATGACAGTGATGGACGGCATTTCCCGGGGAAGGTGCAAGATGTCTGCTGCACCGCAAACAACGATCAAGGTGTCTGTTGCATTCCGGTTGCCTTGTCTGAGATCAAGGCCTCCCCAGGAGCTCAACAAGGTGTACACTCTCTTTCGCCTTGGCCTTGGCCTGAGAGGACCTTCCACTGCCACAGGCGAACAGCACTGACCAACTACAGAGCATTACTATTTAACTATGGCTGGTTTCAGAAAAGTTTGTTCAGTGTTGCAGGAAACCAAAGTACATTCCATTCAGCATGCTTCTGTTTGAAGTGGGAGACAAACATGCACAAAGACTCACCTGAACCCTGCACATTCCTGAGTGTGTGTGCAAAGCAAAGCCCATTTGGGATCTGCTGCCTCTCAAATGATTTATTTCATTTTTTCATAAGGCAAAGTTTCCCTAACATACAGTATTTGGGTCTCCAGTTTAACTTGAAATATATTGAGCTGTAGTAAATTGTTCAAACTTTGCAGTAAACTTGTGTCAACAAGGAAACGTAGCTGTATTTGTTTGAGTTCCCTAGTAATAGTAATAGTTCTCATGCATGAGGCATGCTTCCTTACTGGATGGCTTTGGCTGTTGTTATACCTCTTAAGTTTGAATGTTTGCACCTATTAAATTGATATTTTGCAAAACTGTTGTCCCAGAACAATTACAATTTATCATGTGACTGAACATATAACGAATCGTGTTATATCAGTTATTTTCATGTTATGTCATGTAACGTTCTGCCAGCTGCCACTTCTTTTCACTCCATAGTTTGTGACTTGAGGTATGGGATCATTTTGTTGGAGAAGAATACTTTTTTCACAGCTGTCACAGGCAGACTGTAGGTGGCTAGATGAGACCAGATGAGATTCTGACATGAGAGAAGAAAAGAACCTTTAATACACCTCCCTTCCTGGTTGACAGTATGGTCATCTAAGTGCCTCCGCAGTATCACCAACCACAACAAGAACAAAATGCAATATTGTATCATGCAGAACAATACTACATTATTTTCCAGTATCTTTGTAGGATGAGATACACAGTAGCCTATATCTGATTTTATTTCAACATTGCCTCATTATATAATACCATATAAAGCTTGAGAACCAGAAAGGGGTAGAGGGTAGGACTGAATGTATTTCAGTCATAGCCATTAAAGTTTGTTCTGAACCTGATTCTTCAAGGCAAAGCCATCAGTAGCCTGCCTGGCACTTCAGGGCTAGATGACTGGAGGGAAGGTCTTAGGACTCTGTATCTCAATGTCCTTCAGTGTGTGTGTGTGTGTGTGTGTGTGTGTGTGTGTGTGTGTGTGTGTGTGTGTGTGTGTGTGTTTGTGTGTGTGTGTGTGTGTGTGTGTGTGTGTGTGTGTGTGTGTGTGTGTGTGTGTTTTGTGTGTGTGTGTGTGTGTGTGTGTGTGTGTGTGTGTGTGTGTGTGTGTGTGTGTGTGTGTGTGTGTGTGTGTGTGTGTTTGTGTGTGTGTGTGTGTGTGTGTGTGTGTGTGTGTGTGTGTGTGTGTGTGTGTGTTGTGTGTGTGTGTGTGTGTGTGTGTGTGTGTGTGTGTGTGTGTGTGTGTGTGTGTGTGTGTGTGTGTGTGTGTGTGTGTGTGTGTGTGTGTGTGTGTGTGTGTGTGTGTGTGTGTGTTGTGTGTGTGTGTGTGTGTGTGTGTGTGTGTGTGTGTGTGTGTGTGTGTGTGTGTGTGTGTGTGTTTTGTGTGTGTGTGTGTGTGTGTGTGTGTGTGTGTGTGTGTGTGTGTGTGTTTGTGTGTGTGTGTGTGTGTGTGTGTGTGTGTGTGTGTGTGTGTGTGTGTGTGTGTGTGTATTTTAGTGAGAGAGAAAGTGTTGGTGTATGAGGCAGATCAGGGTCTGGGCTGCAGGCTTCTTTCTGGCCTCTGGCTTCTCTCCATTTTCATGAAGCTGCCTGTCACCACAGTAGGGGCTGCACAGCGAGGGAGTGATGAGCAGACATGCCACATTTCAGCTCCCATCTGCGCAGCTCTTACAATGCCTGTTTTGCTCCTCAGCTGCGCATCATTAAATGGGAACTGAGGAACATTCCCATGTCCCACCCTGTAGGTGCACCACAGGCGCTCTGTAGAATGAGTTAGATTTGACCTTCATCTTGTCTTGTTTTTTAGTTTGATGATTATTGGTTTGTGGAGCTAGATGAACTCCAAAATCAGAAGCCTACAACACAATCCCTAAATTCTGGAGACAGCTTTAATGACACACTGCCAAGTTGATGGTCCCATGGCTTTGTCTGTTTTTGGCTTCAAAGACTTGATATATTTTTAACCTGGATGGTTTCGAGCATGTGGAGTGAATGGACTTTATTCCATTCCCTGTATTATTTTGCTGTGGATCAGCCTCATGCCTCAGCATTTGAGTTTTTATTCCATAACTACATCACCACTCATTGGTTAGACCTTAAGATGCATTAAATAGTGCTTCAGGTTTCTTGCGGAAGAATTTATTGCTAATCAGTTGAGCCATTGCGTTCATTTAGCTTTGCATTGCTTGTTCTGAAGGGTGAGAAAAAATCACAAGAGTAACAGGAGTGGCAATTAAAATAATAGAGAGCAATTCAAATTGAGAAGCTACAATAAGCACAACAAATGCATCATTGCAGTAACAAAAGAAACTCAAATATTATTCAGAATGATCCAAGGAAATCTAAAGAGAGAAGGCTTATTGAGCATTAATTTTTACATATATTGTAACATTAATTTGCTGGAACAAGCCATGTGTAATTATGTAGCAATAGCTATCAAACTAATCTCACAATATTTCAGATTGCAGGTTGATATCGGGCTGGACCAACCTGTGAGTTCCCTTAAGAATCAAAAAGAAGCTGATGACTCCATCTAGCCATGAGGCCCGACACTTTACTGAACCCCAGCAGCAGACGAGCTGAACAGGAGGCAATTCTGGGTCCACTGTGTAAGAAATAAATAGCTTTTAACTCCTATAACTCATGCAGCTCTTGTTACCCTGAAGTGGAGATGTTTTACTTTTACATTGAAATCTAAAGCCTGACAGATGGCAGGTGTTTTTTTTTTTTTTCGAATACAGGTACTCATTCTTTTCCTAAATAATTTGCTTGTGTGTGTGTGTGTGTGTGAGAGAGAGAGAGAGAAAGAGAGAGAGAGAGAGAGAGAGAGAGAGAGAGTGTGTGAGAGGGCTTATTCTGGTAAGCACCCGTGTAAAGGCACATTAATCACAGACATCCAGTGAAGAAATTATTTAAACTGACTGTCCTTCATAGCAAACCTTAGTGAAGCAAAGGAAAGAGATATCCTTCAGTCATTTCCTGCAAGGGACATTTAGCAGCTTTCAATAAATCTAGTAGTATGCATACATCATACCACTGCTTAGTCATAAAATGCACTGAAGCATTTTTTCATCCAACAGTGGTCAGGAAGTGATGTATTTCCAAATCCAATGACTCACCAATGTACTCTTACAGTGGTGGATGGGAGTCAAATAATACCATGTTAAATCTGTGGATGGACTAAAGCTTAATGTCCCTCAAATGAGAGGAATGGAGGGAGACAGAAGGAGAGACTCTTAAGCTGCAGAACAGTGTGTTACTCATGGTTCACTGTTTAGTTAAGGAGTGCATTGAGTGACAAATATATGTACATGCTTGATAATAATTCCTTTGGCATGGTGGCACAGTGAGTATGTCCAACTCAATCTGTGTGGGGCTTGGGTATTTCCTCCACCCCCTGGTACTCTGCTTTACCTCCACACTACAGAGTCATGCTGTCAAGGATAATTATCATCTCTAAATAGGTTTCCATGTGTTTTACTCTTGCTCATTAGTGTTATGTCATGGCAGTTGTCAAAAACACTTATTTATGATATGTGAATATTTTTGATTGCAATTTTTAATGCTAGATTCCAAATAGCATTTAGACAGTATTAAGTTAAACCACTTCTGTCAAGTGTTAGCCATATTGAATAACTCTTTGTTTGTCTTAATTTGTAACAAAAAAGTGCTTCAAACTTATTTTAGTGGCTCAGCTTCACACATATACATCATTCAGTTGAGGCCTGATATCCATTTTTGCAACGTTTTCTTCTCTCTAACTGAAAGGAAGGGGCTGATTATTATGTAATTCATTTAGGAAAAAGCTCTTGATCACTTAAATGCACATGGGCTTAACTGGGATTTAAAAGTGATATACTGATTGTAAGCTAAGCTGGTGTTTTACTTTGTGGAATTTCTGTAAAAAAGAAAAAAAGAAGAAAAAATACAGTTGCTGGTTGAATAGGTGCTGGTGGGTCAAAGGGGCCATTCTGCTCTAAGAACCATATAGAACCCCAATGCCCTACAACACCACTGCCCTCATGTGACAGAAACATTAAACTAATGCCCTGACTAACAGAGCTTCTTATTCCATGGCACTGTTCAAAATCACACCAGTACTAACCCTCTTACCCTGGCCAAAGTCCTGCAGAAACTGGTCTTCCACATCTGACCAATAATCATCCTCTATATCTGATAGGCCTCAGAATCCCTGGCAGTCTGTTCAGAGTTTGATTCATATAAACCACCTGTACACACTCTAAAAACAAATTTAAAGAATCAAAAAATTCAAACAGATAGAGATGATGTGCATATTGCTCAGTCATAACCAAGAGTACTTGTTCTGCATTTGCAAAACATTAGGAAAACAGGAGCTTCCCTGCTTTGTATTGTAGTAATTAAATATGCAATGTGCATACAGTACTTTAGGCTGTACATTTTTACTCCACTCTAAAATATACTGGCTTACATAGGTCACTTCAGTAAACTGGTGCTGAGTCAATATAGCACCTGGGTTACACTGGGTGATTATGAGCCAGCGTTTTTATACCCCAAATAAAATGGTTATTGATGCCAAGCCTTAGCTTTTTCCAGACTGCAGATGCAGCATCCTTTACATGCCGCCTTTGTTGTTGGAGGATGCTTAGGACAGCCATGTGTTTGGTCCATACCTCTAAAGAAATCCAGCTCAGCAGAGGTGGCTGCTGGAGACTGATGAGCCTAGTGTACTTAACAAGTTTACCCTTCATTCCTCAGTGAGGCTGAGCCAATTGCTTCCTCCTCAACGTGGTAGTGCGACCATGGACAGTGGTATTGAGGCCTGGGTTCAAGCCTCAATCACAGTGCTCATGTCTGCTTCTAGTGTAAGTGTCTTTAAGCAGACACAATAAAACAGTTGGTAAATAAAGTGTTTAATTGTTATTACTTGTTATTTATAGACAGAATTGTAATAGCAACAAATGATCCACCCCAACCCTCATCTCACCAGCATTGCAAAGTGTGTAACTGACTAAAAAGAAATTGCATGTTTGCATCTAGTTACCTCTAGTTCTCTTTTTTCAGGAACCACAGTTCCCAAATCCACATGACAAATTAAATTATAACAGTCAACAAAAAAATCACAACTCAAATTATTAATTAGATGAAATTTGAGTTTATTGTACTTATTGCATGGTGGCACACATGAGGTAAAAAGCTCATGACAAGATTATTGACACACAGTTGGGTTTTGAGAATTTTCACCATGCATGGGATCCATCCAGTCCCACTGTAACAAATAACAACACAACAAACTGACCCAAAACCTTCAGAACCAGCAACTGGGTCATTCAAAAAATCCAACCTTTTTTAGTGTGTGTTAGATACTCTCTTGATTGAAGCAAAATTAATGAAGCTAAATCGACTGAAATTAGTATTGGTCGATACAGTCCCCTATTTCTTTTTATATGTCTTATGTTCTATATGTAAGCTGTAAGGAAAGCAATGACATATTACACACTTACATTTTTTGGTGAAATTCCCCTTTATATTATGACTAATAGCAGAAGAGCTTAATAATAATTTACCAAGTCTATATATAGAGTACATGCAGTCATAATTAAGTTGTATTTTAACTGCAGCATGTTCCTGGCTCAACCTTAAATGAAAGCTATAAAACTGGAAGTTGAGCTCAGAGGAAAATGTCCCAAAGACGTTTTGAGCTTTAACAGACCTCCAGCACAGAGATATGAGCCGATAAGCTGGGCACACAAAGATGGATCACCTCCATCATGAGATTCTGCAATAATTGGGAGGAAATCTCTGCATTCCTTCCCGACCAACAGCCAATCTGTGGCCAGCATTTCATTACTGCGACAGGAATTGTCACTATAATGAATTCATCAATGTAAGAAAGATAAATGACTCAACAAGAAATAGACAGTGCTATCTCCCTGATCCGATGTGGGGAAATTGTCTTTTTTATATATCATTACATTAGAGATGAGGCAGGCAGGACTCTATGAACATCTTTTTCAATTTAGTGTGTTTCAAATATTAATGGCAACATGATTTGACCTATCCAGGAGACACCTCTTGTGCAGTCAGAGAGTTTGCTCATTTACTGAGATGAGACCTTTCCCCCTACGTCGGCTCTCCATATGCTACGAAATGAACAATGAATACAAAGAAGTCTGCTCCTGCATTTAAAATGCTGCTTGCTGGTCCTGGTTCACTGGAAAAGCCGATACCATCAACTTTACAATTGAGGGTATCGCCCTGTGTCTAAATTTTAAAAGCTACTGTAGTTGCCTCCTGCATGGGTTTAATGGTATTAAAAAGCCTCTGGGCATGGCCAGTGCCTTGTTTAAACCCTCAAATGACAATATGGAACTGAAAACTTCAGCGTTTGACATTATAAGCCCTGCAGAAGGCCAGTTCCTTCAGAATAGGTTCATAGTTTTCAGTCAATCAATCAAAGTGTCACACAGTCACACAGTCAAAAATAATTTTCCATAATATAAATATGACTAAACATACGTTTATGTGTGTCTGTTAATTTGTGTGTGTGTGTGTGTGTGTGTGAGAGAGAGAGAGAGAGAGAGAGAGAGAGAGAGAGAGAGAGAGCGAGGTAGAGGAGAGAGAGACAGTTTGCATGCAGATTTCAGTGAAAATACCTTGATGTAAGGAATTGTTTCAACCAGGAAAAGACTGAAAGAGTTGGGAATAGAAAATAAATTTCTTTATGAAGTTTATTTTGAAGTTAGTTCATATAAAGTTTTTTTGATTGGGTGAACAATTGAACTTGAACAATTTCATAACAATTGTGTAATTACATTTGCAGCTGATACACTACTGAGCTCAGATGTGTATTAAACTTTTGAGCTCAGTTTAGTTTAGGGTGACATAACATGAATTGTTTATAAAATGCATTTCTCAATTCAGTTTTTCATTGTAGTTTTACATATAAATAAAATAGATTATACATATGCATATTTGCAGTAATCTGGCAAGAGACCATATAGATCCAATAGATAGTATATATTGTCCATTCCAAACAAAATAAGACATTATGTATGCTCTTTGTAAGATGTAAGCACTTGTTATCCTGTGTCCCAGTTCAACATTCACATTGGCCAATAGGTCATAATTTTCTGCCTTAATCATGTGGCTCCAAATGATTTGACTTACCTTCATCCAGTTATGCAACATGACTTTCTACATTCTTTAATAATTCAGTGTTTATTAATAACAATATTTGAATGATAATTAATAAAAATACCATAAATCCATGGTCATATTTTTAATATGGACACAAGTAAAAAGTACCCAGACTCAGTAAACCAGTAAGGTGTTAAATGATCTAGAAAATAAATCAATTAAGGATGAAAACCAGAAGCAAGACCCATAATATGAATCTCTCAGAATGAGAAAATAACACTACTGGTATATTACAACACTGAGTTATTTCACCATGAGACAGTAGGTATACTTATTGTCAGAGGCCCATATTGCATAGGGAGATTATGGATTACCACTGCAAGGCTTGCATTTCTGTAGTCTGAGGCTTCAGGGTACAGAATCTGTATTCTTTCACATTGATGCATTGATGTTCTCACACTAAGAATAAATAGTGGTGGAAATTGTGGGTAAACCAGCATTCAAGAGTTTTTTTTTCATTATTTTAATGGATTCTGTTATAGCATCTGAATGGAGTTTTGCAAGTGTGTGAACATTTAGTTATGTTATTGTGCTTCTACTATGTAAATTCTAGACACAATCAATCCTTTGACATGTGATCTCACATTGATTGAACTAGGCTGTCATTGGCTAACAAACAGGCCAATTTATTTGACAGTAAGTGACAGAAAAGCATTTGCCAGACAACTTGTGAAAGTCAAAGAAGGGCTTTGCAGATTGCTTTGGGCATAGAGGAAATCATGTGAGATTTTCTGGAGGCACACAAAAATGTGATTGTTTCCCTAATATAAATGTTCTGTTATACCACTGTTACTGAATACGTTGGTATATATATGGGAAACATATATGTACAGAATACCAACACATCTCAATCGGAATACCTAGCTCCTGGTTGTCAGCCATGGCTATGCTTGGCTAATTTGGGTTAATTTACCTAAGATGGGACAGCATGGTGCTGTGCATCCAAGTCCAGCGAGTTGCACCCTAATGGGTGCTCTCTGGATTCTTCCTGGACCAGACATGGACCAGATACTGCAGGAAACTCCACAATTTCCTTTCTCTTCAACCATCAGCCTTATTCATTGCTACCTAATTTTTCCTCATGCCCACTATCTGAGAATTTTTTCCTCTTCATTACCTTCCCCCAGAACAAAAAGGGTTAATCATAAGACAAACTCCACAGTCCATAAATCCATAAATAAAAACCAATAAAAGGAAAAAAAAACATTGTATGAAATAGAATACAGAAAAACAACCTTATGAAAAACAACAGATGTCTCTCTCTCTCTCTCTCTCTCTCTCTCTCTCTCTCTCTCTCTCTCTCTCTCTCTCTCTCTCTCTCTCTCTCTCGTTGACATGCAGATTTTCCTGTTTCTCAGACCTCAGTCCATGGATGGTGGCCTATTCTTGCAACAGGAAGAGGGATTCTGGGGCTGTCAGGTTTGGTGATGTGAGGATCCACCCACTCATCTCTCAACCAGCACTCACCTTGATGTATGGGCAGGCATCATGATCTTCATAGCTTTTCAGATGTTTACAGATTGTGTTTAATGGTTATCCCTGCCGTGTTCAGTGTAGCTAATTATACCACAGAGTGGCTGGCATTTACATGGCAAAAGGTCACTGGTTCCTCATTTTTCAAAAGGGTTTTTTTTTTCCTTTCTCTGTGAACAGGAAGTGGATCAGGGACAAGGGATTGTTCTTGGAGGACATGTGAAGGTAAAGATTGGCTGTGGCTTGTTTGGAATTAAAATATTACTGAACATCAATCAAGTTCTCAAATAGTGATGGTTTACTTAGTCTAGCTGCAGATCAGAGCAGAGCTCTACATGTTTTGCAACTATGCTCCATTTCTGAACCACAAATACAATAATTGTCTCACTCAGCACTCAGCCTCTACATTTGTATGGTCCTGCACTCAACTGCAACTTCTCTGAGAAGATCCACATAAATTTGCAATGTAAACATTTTCCAGAAAAAGAAAGCACCACTGTGCACATAAAACACTCGCTTGAGGTAATTATTAACCCCATTCTCAAAACCAATTCTGCCAAAAATACCATGACCTGGGTATGACCAATAAATGAGATTTCATTTTGAGATTTATATTTGTTATTTGAATATAAATATATATATATATATATATATATATATATATATATATATATATATATATATATATATATATATATATATATATATATTCAGATTTCACTTTTCTTGAGGTAAAACTGAAATCTGGAAAAGATATTTTTAAGCCATTTGACATCAATTACACCTCTATGCTTTTATTTAAAAAAAGTCATTTTCACTTTCATTGAATATGCCACCTTAATATATATTTTAGGCTATTGTCTAAATGTACCAATCTTATTTACCTTTGCTCATTTATTATAAAATGCATACAGTTTAGAAGCAAACTCAAATAATGACTTTGACTTCACACTTTAAGATTAATTTAATTTAATGCTTGCATAAATCCCACACTTTTGTCACCACTCTTTATATGTCTTGATGCATTTTAATAGATTACCCAGGTGCTGCCCTGTTCCTGAGATTCTAGAAAAGATTTTCCCATATAATTTGGAAGGGACTTCAACTCAATTTCAATGACTGTTCAGATTCTCATTAGATTTGCACTGAGAAGTTTTCCACTGAGATTAACTGCAAATAAGTGGTAGGAAAATAAAAAAAATTGACAGATGACTTTAGACAACTTAAATCTTACTTCATGTAAAATATTCACACAGATCAGCATGTGCAACTGTAAATTGCAGTGTCAGTGTGCATTTGTATGTGTTTGTGTACATGCAGGTTCAGAATTATTGTCACACTTTGAGCCAAAAAGACTATAAAAATGAGAAACACAAAATTAGCTACATACAAAATTAGTCTATAACTCATGCGTTTGTGCAGAAAATTTGTTTTTATCAATTGAGAGGTAACCTTGAGTCTACAAAATATGGTGGTCAGAATTATTGGAATTCAATGATCTTGCTTCAAATTTGACCCATCAAGATAATGAAATTCATGATACAAATGCCCTACACAAATATTGGCAGCCCTGGCAAAAATGAGCAAAAAGGACAGTAAAAAAAATCTTTATTGTTTACTCCTTTGATCTTTCATTCAAAATATTCTGAAAAAAAACCTTTATTTGCAGTAAAATGATTGAAAGAATCTAAATCTTATACTGAAATAAATATTTTTCTCTAAAAGATTTGTGTCACAATATTTGGCATCCCTTCATTTAATACTTTGTGCAGCCTCCCTTCGCCAACAGCTTTGATTCTCCTATAATTTTTCATGACACTGGAGAACACATGGCAAGGGGTCTGAGACCATTCCTCCATACAGAATCTGTCCATAACTTTCAGATTCTGAGGTCCACGCTTGTTGAGTCTCCTCTTCAGCTCATCCCATAGGTTTTCTATGGGGTTTAGGTCAGGGGACTGGGATGGTCAAGGCAAAACTTTGATTCTGTGGTCAATGAACCATTTTTCTGTTGATTTTGAGGTGTGCTGTGGATCATTGTCCTGCTGGAAGATCCAACCATGGCCCATTTTAAGCTTCCTGGTTAGGGCCATCAGGTTTTGATGTAATATCTACTGGTACTTCATGGAGTCCATGATACCATGTTTCTGAACAAGTTGTCCATGGCCTTATGAAGAAAAACAGCCCCACAACATCACAGATCCACCACCATACTTCACTGT
This sequence comes from Albula goreensis, assembly GCA_022829145.1. Lineage (NCBI taxonomy): Eukaryota > Metazoa > Chordata > Actinopteri > Albuliformes > Albulidae > Albula > Albula goreensis. Next base: position 28,834,309 of record CM040750.1, read on the forward strand.
AGGGATGAGATACTTTGTGCCCAGGTATTTAAAAATCATGTCCTGTTCCACCACCCGTCCCTCCAGCCTGAGAGGTCCAGAGAGAGGGTGTGGGGTGTCAGGTGCCTGGCGCCCCTGCAAAACATTTTCTGATTTGAGCAGTTCAACAACTTTATGTTGCACATGCACATCACTGCTGTATTCTCTGGTCTGCTTTTGTAAAACACATTATTTTCACAGCTCCTCTGAAGTCATTTCTATGACCACATATATTATTGATAATTCCAGAAACTCAAGATAATTCTCTGAGCCATTTTTAGGTCATTGTTAGCACTTCATCTCTACAAATCTCTATAAGCAGGCTGCATAGATTGATCTGGCAGCTGCCAAAAGGGCATGGTCTTATTGATTTTAATAAGGCCTTTTTTAAGAAATAAAATGTATATGGTGCAGGGGAAACAAGCATAGTATTCTCATGATTAGACCACTTTCAAAGCTGCATTTACTGTAAGGTTGATGTCATTTAAAATTGGAAGCTACTTACAAACCTACTTCTGAAAAATCAATTTACACCTTTTTTGTAGCAGGTGTAAAAAGTGGCATCACAACAGGGGTAAAAAGAGCTCACAACATTTAAACTGCTGGTTAATGTGGAAAAGCTGCATTTTTCCAGATCAGGCATCTGTGAGCACATACATTAGGGTTGATTTGGTATCTCATGCATGTTCTAAAGAGTAAGAGATCATTTTTACCTGGTTAGAAAATGATGTAGCTTGTGATTGCACTAATTCAATGGTTACATCATCATCCAGAATGTAATGATACATGTTGTTGTCTTGGTACCACAGGTGTCAGTATATCATGCAATTATATTTATAACCCAGACAAAAATATTTATTTTTTGTAAATTTATGAGCAGACAAAAAGTCTTGCTTGACACAAAACCAATTTGCTTACAATGTAATCCCTGCTCTGTTAGGAGAAAAAAAAACACCCAGAAAAACACCCCCAAGGCTTTCCAAAGGTCAGTAAGTTCCAAAACTACAATATTGCTTATATTAAATTCCAGCATGTTGGGTAGATTTACATAGTGACAGCAGTGTGCATGCAACCATTTAACCACCATAATATACTTAAATTACTGTACATAGAAATCGTTACAGTGCAAGGAGTAAAGAGGCTGTCTCAATTCAAAAAACCCTGATGTTCATTCACAAATTTAAATATCAATTTCAGGAGTATAATTTGACACACATTTCAAAGCTCTGCCCAAAACTCTTCATCTGTAAACAGAACACTTTTATTTCAGTTTTAAAAATATACTTTACAGGCTTAGTAAAGGCTTTTCAAGCCTCATATGACAAAATATACCCTCACCCAAGAGAGCAAATAAATTATGTTTGTATTTAAAAGTTAAATAATATATACAAGTGTGCACTTTCCCAGATATTTTTTAAAAATCTATGTTAATATTAATATCTAAAAGTATAAAACATAAATCCCATGTACACATCTTTCATTTTTGCCAATCCTATCTGCCCATGGCCTCAACAAGAGCATGCATTTAGGTCTGTCTCCTGGCTCTTTACCTGCTTCCTCAAAAGTCTTCATTCAGATTCACACCAGTGCCCAGCCCCCAGTTCTTGTTCAGCATGAATAGCCTATGCTCCCAGAACTTGTGAGTGAAGTAATAGGCAATAGATCTGAAATTAACTTCACAACCCAGCAAATCGGGCTGCGTCTCTGAGATGCATTAGCCCTGCAAAGCCACCAAACAGCAAGCACAGGTACTCAGTCTCCCTCCCTTCACTACCCCAGGATGAGACTGTTGAAAGCCCAAATTGCTTCAGTTTCACAGTCTATCTGGAGCAGAGATGAGGCAAAGAGGGCGCAAGTAGGTGGGTTGGAGCAAGGTGGAAAAGCTGCCGTTTTGGGCACTGCAGAGTGGAGCAGCTGAGCAGAGGGATAGTCCAGAAGTGGGAAGGATGTGGTGTTCATATGGGGATTTTATTCTTCATATACCAACTGTGGCAACATTTTGTTATAGGTTCATTAATCTCAGCTATGGTCAGTTTAAAACTGATACATTTGTATTCTATCAGCTCTTGGCCTAACCAGTTTGTATGGCTTTTGTAAATCACATTGGCTGATAGTGTCTGGTAAATGCCAAAATAAAGCTGTAATGTAAACAAGATTGGTAGAAAAAATGATAAGATGGAGAAGGGGCAGATGAGCAGGAGGAGCTATTCAAAGTCTCCCCATATCTTCTCACAGTGTTTCGATTCAACATCATGCCACACACCCCTATGTGAGCATTCACACCATCTCAGCTGGATTACTCACCACCTTCTTGCTGTATTCTTCTTGAGTGATTAATCAACTCCCTGGTTGATTATGTTTCTAGTTCAAAGGATATTCACTGACTGTGTATAAAACTGGTCTATGCTACAGCTCAGACAGAATTAACAAGGACTGTCAGTCATGTATGAGATACTGCTCAGATGTCAATTGGTTTAGAGTGTAGGGCAGATTTATGGGTCCTATCTGAAATGACCTCATATTCATTAAAACATGAACCATTGTCAGAGTGATTCCTTGTATGACTTTTTTTAAGACTCATATGACATTACTGTTTGATTCACACAAATATCTCATTTTGTTTTTGAAAATAAGCAACAGTCAATGTACTGCTCATTTAAATATAAGAGCTTTTAGTTCCAGTCATTGAATCATACAATTGTGTGAATGTTCTTTTAACAGCTGTTACATCGTTTTAAAAGTGGCATACTCCACCTAGTGGTTTTATATTACATTATCAAAGCTCACAATCCCTGGAAACAGAAAAGTAAACAAAATTAGTCTAATTGAACTAAATACGCTCAACACGTATCCAGGGATTCTGAAGGATGCTTAAAATTATAAGACAATATATTGCTTAATTGTCAGAATTATCTCTATAAAAATGTTAAATTTCACATGATAGCAATCCATAGCTTGGAATATGATTTCCATGTGTATTCTGACAGAAACTACAGAACAACATCATTAAATTTTCATTATCAAGAGTTATAACACATGTTGTACACAACAAATGAAAAAATGAAGACACCTAGGCACATAACCAGTCATCTGAAAACAGCCAATGGCCTCTCACACATCAATACACAAATAAATAACATTGTTTATATTTAGTTTTTAAACGTTGGGTGAGTGTTTTGTTTGATTTATACCTCACCACCCCCTCTTCCCCCAAAAAAAAGAAAAGAAAAAGAAAGAACATTCGGCATTAAATATGCCTCCACTTCTCAAAAGCCCAGACACAAATAAGCGTGATCCACAGCTGAAACATTCTCACAAGACTGAGAACTTGTACCGTCATGGACCTTTTTTCACTGTCAAAGGAGAAATTGAACACATAACAGCCTATTTGGAGAAATTATTTTAACAGCTGCTGCAGGCAGAGGAAAAATCCAGAGAGTGTGAGGCATTTTTTTTCTGAGCCTGAATAATAAAATATCTCAAACATTAGCATGCTGCTCACGCTCTCCCAAAGTGCATCACTGCCAGGTCTACATATATCACAGCCAAAACAGGCCAGGGAAAACAATCTGAGCTGGAGCGGGAGGGTGGGAGGCTGTATGAAACCTCATTGGGGGTGGCAAGGAGGAGGGGGTGGGGGGCTGGGCAATGCCGGATGTCATGTTGTTTGTTGTTAGGAAACAACAGACTAAAATAATTATGTAATGTACAGTGGGAGGTTTATGGAATAGAAATGCACACATTTTTTGTGGTGTAGGGGGAAACATTAATGGCTTCGTGGGTTACGTTTCAGCAAATTATGTGTCCCTAATTACTTCATCCTTTTCTTTTGACATTTGTGTTGTGACGTTCTGGCAGTACAATGACATCTTAAATAGAGGCAAGTTGCCTTTTCTTTGAATTCTGACAGCTGGTTTAAGTGAGACTGCAATGCACTATGGACTCCTAGACCAAATCTTAGTTTGCTTAAGGAACTGACAATCAAAAATTAAAATTCATGTCCTCGTTTTTCTTTTTTGACAGATTCTGAAAAGGATTGTGACACAGCACACTGATATGTATTCCATAAAGGTACTTTCAATGCATCAATATTTCTTATATGAAATTATATTAGGAGCAACATAACTATGTGTACATTTTATATATCAATTAAAAAAACTAAAAGATTACAGGCCACTGAAATGAGATTCACCATTTTAAATTCAATTTTAAAAATTTTGAATACTTAATTGATTGTTACCAATTTATACCATGGTTTTTTTTTATGTACTGTTGCAAAATGCTATCAAGAAAGCTTTCTGCCAAAATATGTGATTTCAAGTGCTGACTCATTCCACACTACAGATCATTAGTTGAGCTTTCACAGGTATGAGCTAAAGCAAGACAATTTAGCAAGCAATGGCACACAGACATTTCCACCACATTATTGTTGGATTGTCAGTCTACAATGGCAAAAATCTGTCACTTTGCATTGATACCCTACAATACTGGTAAGATCTGCTATGCTGTAATTGCATTCTTTTTTTCTGGTTTGATGATCATGATTTCAAGCACCCCTCAGGCACCAGGCAGCAGACACCCAGGGCCCAAATTTGGCCTGGGGCAGCAGATGCTGATCCCTCTTAACATTTGCCTGTATCAGTGGTGGCTGGTGAACTCAAGACAGGTGAGGAACAAACCTTACCTTATACCTATCATTTTGTCCAACTTGTTCCCATTTATCGTCTTTGTAATAAAACACATACTTCAGAGTATTCAACATCAACTGATGTAAATGGAGTTATTGGTAACCAATATCATTTTGTAATTGAATTACTGTATTTTTTTTTTTCAAACGAGTGTTACTTTTGTTGTTATCCATTATGTTATTATTTGGTCTGTCAACAACTGTACTCTTTATTCTTTATCCAAACTCAAGTAATATTATTACCTTTAAAAGGATCTGAAAAAATTCTACCATTAATGCACTCATGAAACATCACCATTTTTTTCCTATCCTTTTTCCCTATCCTTAACCTCCTTCTGCACTGCAATAATTTCATCCACTTTATTTCTTCCCCAAGAAGTGATACATTCAAAAATGTTACATCCTAACCTAATCCACCAGCAGTTCTGGATTTCAATATGGGTTTTACAGTTTTGAATTTCCATTGCATCAACATGACTGGAAAATGGTTTGTTAGTCTCCAATGAAAAAAGAGGTGAAGAGTATACAGTGGAATATGATGGTACAGAAATGCAATTTAACTCACAAGGTGATGTTTGTGTTACTCTGACCTTTCCATCAATTCTGTTCCATCTGACAAAAAATGACCTTGGTGGACAAAACATTTGAATGCGTTATTCCCTGGAAACAATTCTTCTTACATAAAATCAGTTTCTTTCTCTCTCTCTATCCTTCTTTCTCTTTAACATCTTTGCTACTCTCTCATGTGCTCACTATTTATTTAGTTACAAGGTCAGTATCTATTTACAAAACCTGTGATGTTGTCAGCTTTCAGTTGTTTTTTGAATGCATTTGCACATATGTTTGTTCTTTGTGTGTGTGTGTATGTGTGTGTGTGTGTGTGTGTGGGTGTGTGCAGCCTAAAATGAATTTATGTAGATTTTTTGCTATATTTTCATAATAACATTCATAAGGTATGCCAACTTCCAAAACATATAGCCTACTGTGCTTTTTTTGTTGAGTTTGTGGTTTTTAGCCACTGTCCTCATTACTCTGGGGCTGTCTGTTATCATGTGCTGAAGCCAGACCTACTCTCTTTTGTACTTCTCACCCTCTCCCAGATTTGGCCTCTGTTCTAATGTGAGAATAATAGCGATCACAATTGTAGTGTTGGCACACAGAATGAAATGGTGGTGGTTATTGAGCGTAAATGTTTAAGACCCTGTTGAGTGCACGTACTACACACACCATGTAGTCTTTAATCTCAGCACAGGCTGTATGAAGCACAGAGACAGAATGAAATAACAATGGCTGTGATGATGTTTTGCCATGGTTTTGTCAAGAGGAGAAAATAGCCTGCATCACCTTTTTCCACAGGAGAAAACTTCAGGACCATGGACAGCGATGGTAGGGTCCTCTACAAGTTCAGCAGCATTCATTTCCACTCATACCTGGACAGCTCCACAGGCCTCAATCATTCAGGTAACCAATTGCCTGGGGTCAAGGGAAGCCGTGGCTCATACCGCTAATTGGTCACCTCCCTATATAAGGGTTCTATGAAGCCCAGTCTGGGAGTTGGAGTAATCCAAACTACCCAAGCTAACCTTGTGCTCATCCTTGTAAATTTAGAGGATTAGGACTGGAGCCCCAAAGAAGCTCATGGAGCACCACTGGTCAGCAACCGCACCACCTGCATCAGCTGACAGCACTCAACCAGGACCCTCAAGACCTGATCCATGGAAGACTCCGGACAATGTGACCATGCCCACCGACCCAAACCGAGCTCTCAAATGCCCGAGCCATGCCCGGTGTTTTGCAGAAGACCTGACAGGGCCAGTGGAACACAGCTGCCTGATGATTGGTAATGGTATGGGGCCAGACAGTTGTCGCCCTCTTGGACTCTGGGAGCGCTATCACCCAGGTACAACCCCATCTTGCTCCCCCTGGTGCTACAATGAAGCCTGCCCAGCTCCCACTTATCAGCATGCAATGAGCACCACATCCCAGTAGTGATCCTGCCTATGTGCTCACAACATGGATCCTAACAAAGACACTGCAGGTATGGAGCGGGATCTGCCTGTCCCCTCACAGTTTGGCCAGAACTATCCAGGTTTTGAGCACATGTACCGGGTGGTCTGGACCCTGGCGTGGGCCCACCAACCCTGCCAAATATGGAGCCACTGTGCTCCAAAGCCACCTGTCCAAGAGAGAGTGGAGCCAGAGCAGTATGCTGTGTGGCTAGGAGAGCAGGTCTCTGCAGGGGATGATGAAGGAAAGGCAGATGTGGAGGGTGAGTCTAACCTCACTAATTCCGTATCTGACTTTCATACCCAGGTCCTGCCCTGGAGGTTCAGGGCAGTGCAGCTCCAAGATGATTGCCTGCACCATGCCTGGAGCCAGGACCGTGTGTTGGAAGGCGTTCAGCCATAAAGAACGGGTTGCTGTACTTCCATACCCAGCATCGCTGTGAGGAAAAGGAGCTGCTGTTATTGCTGTGCCCCTATGTTCCCAAGGTGCTTACACTGGCCCATTTCCACATCCAGGGGTTCCACCAAGGCCAGAGGAAGACTCTGGAGTGGGTAGCGGACCACTTCCACTGGACCAGCCTCCACTAAGATGTTGAGGGAATTTATCATGCTCGCCCCACATGGCAGTGTACCTCTCCAGTCCATCCAGTACTATTGATTCCACTACCCACCATAAAGACCCCTTTGAGCACACCGCACTGGACCTGGTGGGACCTTTCCCGCAATCGGTTCAGGGTTATCTGTACCTGCTGGTGATTGTGGACTATGCCACCCATTACCCTGAGGCCATTCCCCTGTGGACAGCAACGTCAAAGGCCATCACCTATGAGCTGGTTGGTGAGCTGCAGTTGGTGAGTCGGGTAGGAATATCAAAAGAAATTCAAACTGAACAAGGAACTCCATTTGTCTTTAGAGTCACAGCCAATGTTTGCTGCCTGTTGTGGATCAAGCATTTTGCACATCTATGTACCACCCCCAGGCTGATGCCAGGCTGATGGCCTGGTAGAGCACTTCTACCAAACATCAAAGCACATGCTCTGGTGAGTGATTGGTGCAGATGGGCATGACTGGGATCAGCTCCTTCCCTAAGTGCTCTTTGCTATGCCGGAGGTACCCCAGGCATCTGCCGGTTTTTCCCCATTTGAGCTCCTGTATGGGCGGCAGCCCCATGGCCGTCTAGACCTGGCTAAAGAGACCTGGCCATCCCCCACCATAGCCTCATCAAACACGTCAAGACATGAGGAGCCAAAGGTGACCTTTTTAAAAGACGTTCTAATTTCCAAATCCTGGTGCAAAAGTTTTCTTAATATATGTTTACCTTACAAATATACAATCATAAATGCATCTTATTTATTTGTAATTTGCTATGTAATTAATACAATACAAATATGGCCTGGCTGCTTGTACAAAAAACAAGAGGCAAAAAGTCTGTGAGTAAGTATTTGATAGATTTTTTTATAAGTTTATCAACAGATTTCCATGTAAATAAACAAACACAAATTAATAAAATGCATATACTTTGAAACACATCTTTTCAATTCATCTATCCAGGTGCTCATTTCACAATGGCAGCCAGCAGGAACGGGCTGTCATGGAGATTCAGGTTCACCCTCCACTGGAGCAGACCACCACTTCCACTGTTCTGTGGAAACCTCAAACTGAGTGGATGGAGATCGTCTGACAACATTGATTTCATTTCACAAAAGTTATTAATACAAGAAACTGATGGTTTTCCGGTGATTGGTAATTATCACTGATCTTACCCACTTGTTTGTCTGTCATCTCCTATATGCATCATCATGAATTTCTTTCATTCACTCAGGTTTGGCTGACAAATGCAAGTATATTTTTATGCAGTTTGAAAAGTTAATTTGGTTGGTTGCTAAACTCACTAGATTGGCTTAGTGTGAAGAAATAAAACTAAATGTTTAACTTTTTACCTAAACCCAGTTTTTATTTGTAAATTAAAATTTATGGACAGATGTTTATCAAATGCAGGCCCAGAACCAAAACAACAAGCAAGCAGATCTCCTGCAATTTCAAATCACCAGTAACCGGTCAATATGATTCATAGAAAAAAAGATGTGTGTATGCATGCATATAATATATATGGGGACAGCAGTTGACATACTCCCCAATATGTGCTTAATTTGTCTTCCACAGAGGACTTAAACTCAAGCAATGCAAATGTCCTCACCAATAGAGAAATGACTTGAAAGATAAGAATGCAATTATCCAGAAGATCGCATGATGCTACCAAGTTATGTCACACAGCAGAGCAAGAGCAACATTAGGCCACATGGTGTGAGAAGGGGTGTCATGCCTGCACATATAGTTAATACAATGGATTAGCATTCCTGAGTGAGAATCTGGAATTATTCTGATGTCAGAGCTGTAAAAACATATTGGTTTGACTGCTACTTTGAAAATATTTGTCATTTTGATTTCAAATTCAAGTTTTTCAAGTACAGTTTTTCAAGTTAACACTTGATTAAACTGAGTGTACTGTGGATTATTTCATACAGTGCCCACCCAGATTAAAGTATGACATGTAGACGTTCTGTACATGTGTGATATTAACTTTTTAAAATATGCAAAGAAATGTGCTTATGAGAACAAGCAGTATAACAATATTTTACATGACATTTTCTTTAAAACGATTATTAGAGGTAATTGGCTATTTGGGTAAATGGACTAATTGAGAAATTAAAATGAATATGAAACCATAATGCTGTTGCTGCTGAGAGATTTTATGGCAAACAGCCGTACCATACTTGGAATTCTTGCACATGATGACTGAGCTAAGCAGTGCTATACATGGTACTTACTTATTTTTGAAACATCTTGGGAAAATGAGGAAGCTATTGGGAATGGAGTCAGAGGTTCAGTAGGGGGCAGTCTTCCCTGTAGACCAAGCAGAAAACCAATGCTCCTGTTCAGTGACAGTGACATAGTGTGCAATTGGAGATGCTGTCCTTTGGATGACAGGTTAAACGAAGGTCCTGACTTTGGTCATTAACGATCCCATGGTGCGTCTCACAAACCATAAGGGGATCCCTGATGCCCTGGCAAAGTTCCTAATTTGGCCAGATAATGATCTTCTTGTTCAACTGTCTGGAAAAAAGCTCCCTCATCACTGCATGTGGAATTAAGAATAGCTCAAATAAAACAAATCTTGCCATTGAATTTTTAGCCAGGTTTCAGAGAATTTCTCTATTTCACACATGTTTAGTTCAGTCACAGATGGCACACATTTTTATGTGTAGATTCAGTGATTTAGTTTTACCTTTAAAGTTGCCTTAAAAGGTAAATCTGTCTTCAATGACTTCACTCAAATAAGTAATATATCCCACCCCATTTGTACCTGGTAAATCTAACCAAAGTAGACTTTTTTTAATCAACTCCAATAATCGCAGCTAGCCATTCATCGAGGGCGCTCAGTGGTGGCACCCCCATACTGCCGCCCATTATACGCCTGTTTGCCTTAACCTTGATATTGCATCATTTTTTCTTGATTTCAATCTTCGTGTGTGGCTCTCTATACTTTTATAAATGATGCACCTGGAGTACATGAAAGCATAAAATTAGTAACAATTCAGCAGAAAATGGAGAACAATCCTGAGACTCATAAGGTTAACTGGGGTGTTAATGTATATTTACTTGCATATTTTACAATCAACTTTCAAAATATGAAGGTATGCTTTCAAAAACTGGCAACATCATTGCAAGCAATTATCCTATAATCAGAGTATGTATATCATAGTGATAGTGCAATACATGTGTACATGTATGCCATATCCCTATACTGTTTTATAGTGCAAATAATGTTTTTAGCTTGAATGTAAGGGTAAACCCTAATTATAGTAAACATACTGGTAAATGTGTACAAAGTGCACAACTGATTATGTAGCACCAGAATTTGAGCCTGAGACTTTCCAATTATGTCACAATCCTAGTTCCGAATCTAGCTGTAATATTTTAAATAAAAAATGCACAGTAAACAATATGGTTTCTTAATAATTCATGATACACATTCATCCGAAAATATCATTAAGCCAGTACAGTTCAAAGATGTTTTCATGCCATGCTCAATTTTTCAGATCCTCTGACTGTTCAGACAGAGGATTTTTCTTTTCAAAGAAAAGGCTAAAAGGGGCTGTGGGACTATTACAAGATGTGTTTATTGAATAAAGGAATTGAATTGATCTCAAATCAAAGCTCCAAATAAAATGATAAAATTACAAACTATATTCCGGATTTACTGGTATATAAATGTATGACTGTCATATATTTCAACAGGCTTGAACAATAATATTGTAGCTGCTCAAAAAAAAGCAAACAGACAGCCCTTAGAAGCAAAGAGCAAAGGGTCCTTAAAAATGCTGAAAGTGATTACTAGGTAGTTATAAAAGGTAAGCATTTATTTTACCAAGAAAATAATATTTGGTAAATTCTCAGAAAATGTAAAAATTAAAATAGCAATGTGTTTGCAAACATAATGTCTCAAACATGTAATCTACAGTACACAAAATCAGTGTACAAAAAGTACTGTTGATGTACATGTAATATGCATGCTTTTGTTAAACTTTATGTCAAGACTTTAATCTATCCATGTCAATACTACCGTGGAGACCATACTCAGACAAGTTGAACAGAAGCACATAAGAATAGAATAGAATAGAATAGAATAGAATAGAATAGAATAGAATAGAAATGGGAGACTACAATATTTTATGAAATTCCCTTGTCCATATATTGGTCCACAATATTCACAAGTAGTTACTTATTTTTATTTTAAATGGCTTTGAAAAGAACTGTACATCAGTCATTTTCTTATTTATACATTACATTAAACATACTTTATAACTAAAAGCTATATTCTAATCAGGGTCAAGAAGTGTCATCAACTTTACAGCCAAAAATGAAACCTGCAATCTCTTAATTTATGGGGTTTAATTCCTTTTGTATACAATGAATCCAACTCATCAAGTCCCATTGATTGCAACTTGGCATGGAACTACACTAAAACAGCAGAAGATTGATTTCTGAAGGAAGAAGACGGCACTCAAATTTATCCACAGTAAACTAATTGACTAATTACCCCCAGGCTAATATGGTGGCTATGTGTGGCGTCTCTCTGCATGGTTTTGTAAATACAGTCCCCAGGATATCGGTGAGGAGCCATTCAGCCATCTGCTCACTCACCTGTGGAGTGACATACGAGGCCAACCTCTGTGACTCTGTTTCCGAAAAAGGAAGATGGAGATTTTAACCTCTGCTCACTTTCAGGCCGGGAGCTGGGGACCCAGGGTGAAGCGTGTAATCGCAGTGCTAACGGCTTGCTGAGTTCAGGTCTCCTCTTAGTTTCATTTTACAAATGGCATGCTCCCATGCTGTATCAACCTTCCCTTTTTAACTGTTGCTTTATTTCTATTATCAATGGACAGGCGGACTTTAATGCCTATTTGATTATATTCATTAGGAATAAGCAGTCCAAGCTGATGTGTGGGTCAGCTGGGGCGAAAATAAGATTTGTCAGACTTAAAGTGCAGCTACAAATGATGGGTTGGGTACCTGCATTTTCACCAAATGCCTTCTATTTCATCTTGATCTCACTTGTCATCACTAAATGTGGCAGAAATTCTTTCTGTTATTTTAAAAGATAATATGCTCTGTGCTTTTGATACGCCTGCTGACCTTGCATGACCCTTTTACCTTTTGTGTGTAAACATTCATGAGAGCTCCTGCCAGCACAGGTATAAGAGAAAAAAAGCTCTATCTGGTACATAAAAAGTGAACCCACCTGAAAATCAGCATTTGTGGTACTCATATTTTTTTTGTCAGATTACAATGAGATTCGTAACAAATGATTCATAAACAACTGGGCTTCAACAGTGAGAGATATTGCTTTAATTGTGTCATGTAGCTCTCAAAGTGATATGAAAGCATAATGGAAGAAAAAGTTAACTTTTAGTAAACAAAATCTATTTTTGGGAATGGCTGGTCTTAGTAAGACGTGGCTTATCTCACAAATTTTAACATGTCATGTAACACACAACTCATCATGAAAAAGATGTAGCTTGTTATATTCTGAAGTCCATCTCATTCCTTGGTGTCATCCTCAACTCAGAACTTAGTCATTTGGAAAAAGGTCAGAATCCAAACAGGATATTTTCCTTATTAATTTAAAATAAATTTGCAAATGTGCAATGATCAAAACAAAACTTGTCACACTGTACATAGATAAAAATAAAACGCAGTCAAAATTGAACAAAGGTACATTTCAAAAAGGTTTGGCAATATTGCTAAAGAATATATTTTGGGCTCATTAACAATGTGGGTAGACAAAAATAGTTCACCTGATAATTAATTACACAAATGAGCTTTGTGAGGAAAACAGTCAGCCAGCCAGCCAAAGTGCAAAATAAATCGACACAACCTAAAAGAAAAGTAGACAAAGTTAACTAGACAGTGGCTGCTGCAAATACCAAACAATTTGTTATTGTTACTTCCATCAATGCAAATGGGTAAATATTAAATCACAAGAAAGTATGAAAAATACATTTTTCCTACCATAATTAGAAGCAAACCTCTCCTACCATGTTTCATATGTAGGAGAAAAGCAGACTGTAGTGTAGCATTATCAGTAATGATCAAAAACTGTTTCAAGCAGCTCCTGCAGGCTGCATGTAAACACAGACCTTTAAGATTTTGCTTGTCAAATGCTCCTTTCTTTTAAAGAATCCTTAACTCACACTGGTGTCTTTCTGTCACACACATTTCTTGCTTAATAGCATTCTGAAACATAAATACATGTTATTTAAATTTCGTTTTACAGTTTCCAATGTTATCATTTTCTTGTTCAGAGGGAAATACATATATAATTTTTGAGAATTCCTATACTAGCTGATGGGAACAGGACTGCGGGCTGGTTTGATTGATGGCAGCTACAAAACAATGCCCTATTTAAAAATAGTGTAACACGGATGTATCATTTTTAGTCAAAAGATGACATTTCTTTAAATTGCATTTTGAAGTCATTTTCAGCAATCCAAACTGTCCACCAATAGAATTACTGAGATTCCACTGCATTTTATACATTTTATTCCAGCTGTTTGAATGCATGCAAGTGACCATCTAAAAGCCACCATTTATGAATTTATGTGTTTTCTGTGTTTTCCAGCTCAAAAGAAAATTCGTAGGCTTGATATGTTCAACCATTTAAAATAGATCAGAACAAAATAAATATAAACAGCATCACTGCGCTGGTCTCAAATTGTGTCTCAACTGTATTTTTATTAATGTTATAAAACTAGTACTAATAGCCACCATACACTGCACCAAATACATTTCAAAACAATAAAGAAGGCATTCGTGAAGAGCCTACTGCTGTTTTATTTGTTATTGTCAAGGGCATTTTAAATATTAATTGTGTGTTTTGCATACATTTCATCAATTATGTGTGTGCAGTGTGTGTGTGTGTGTGTGTGTGTGTGTGTGTGTGTGTGTGTGTGTGTGTGTGTGTGTGTGTGTGTGTGTGTGTGTGTGTGTGTGTGTGTGTGTGTGTGTGTGTGTGTGTGTGTGTGTGTCACCAGCATAAATCAGTCAGTAAATTTATGGACTCTGTATCAGCACACAGAGCTTGTCATAAATGATCAAGTGATAATAATATCCCTGTAAATTAAAGAGTTTTCGGTCATTTCTTCATATGACAACCATCAGATGGAACCCATTAAGACTGAAATTTTTCAGCTGGGGAAATGTGCTCTTTACTCTGATCATTTATTTTGGCCGCAAAAATCCCTTGATCCTTTTCATGCCACACAAAATGTAATGTAAAAGTGGATGAATGAATAAATTTGAAAATAGAAAACAAATTCTTGGTATTAATTATCATCATTAGCAAGAACGCATTATGCTTACCAATTAGGCGTGCTGTGTCCCTGGACACAGGGAATTGTCCTGAATATGTCCAAAGATCGTGGGGAGGGTGGGGGGTCTGGATTTCCATGCTCGTGCGGGTCCAGGTGCTCCGGGGGGGATTTTGGTGGTATTACTGGGAGGATAACCTGAACCTCTCATGGGGTGTGGTGTATGTGGTGGACCACACTGTGCCTAAGCAAGTCTCCATCCAATTACCGTTCAGAAATATGTACAGAGAACCCTGGGCCCATCACACTGCACACTCCTGAGGGTCACGGTCTGAAGCAAGCTAGGCCACCACAGCTCGCTTGCAGAGCCAGGAAAAAGAGCCGCTCAGGGGCCTTGGATAACGAGCTCATGGAGGACCCTGGCTTCCTTTCACCTGCCACTTCACAAAGCCGGGTTACAGCTGCCATGCAGCTTTAATCACATCGGTTTCCTCCAACAGACCAAGGGAAGGACCTATTACCCTCACTGGACATCTCACTTGTTAGGTTAAAAAAACCATAAGAGGTTCAGATGGAATTAAAACACAGATTCACTCATTTAAAAGTTCGAACTCTGACATGCATTTCTGCTGACCTATTTTTTTTTTGTGAAAGTATATCAGAGTGAGAGACAACTTAACACAGGGAGAAAGGGATGAAAGAAGTGTGTTGATTGGTACATTTCATTTACATATATCACACACATCACACACACAGATAATCTGACTGGTACATAAGAATAGAGGCAGATGCAGGACATTGGTACAGCTGCTTGCAGGTGCTGCTTTAGTTGGATCTCAAGGGTCTCGATCAAATCCCCTTCACTCTCTATTGTTCTGAAGATTACCAGTCTGCAAGCAATCAAGGAGGATGAAGAACATGCATCTGCTGGCTGTCTTGCTTGTTAACACCAAAAATAACTGGCTTGTGTTTTTGTGCCCAGCTGTGTAGGCTCCTTCATTACCTCTCTCATTGTTTAGAATCCATGGCTCATCAGTAAAGGACAGAGGGACTGAAAGCAAAGGAGGGCCAGGGGGAGCAGCCGTACAATTTACAATCTTTATTTGTTTCTTCGTCATACAATTTAAACAGAAATCTCCAGCACAGGACAAAATATGAACTTTTACTTTAGCTCTTTAGCATTGACTGCCAACCTATCTTATTTGGCACTTATAAGACACTGAAAATAACATATTTTCCTAAATGTATTTTATTTATGTTAGTAGAAAATATAAAGCCCTTATACTTACTGCACTCAATAGATACATTTAACAGGAATACACTCTGCATAGCCCCCTGATATTCTGAAAACCTGGTCGTTCAAATGAGCACTGCATGTGCAAAGTTGAGCACTGTCAATTAAATTAGACTCAAGATGCTTTTCTCCCCTCTATATGAACATATAATCAAATTATACTGTCCATAAAAAGCCAATAACCATAATGCACCTATATTCATATGACAACCTTTGCCGTCACACAATCTGTTCCAGAATCTTGTGCAGCTGTTGAGTATCATCTGCCATTTTTCCGCCAACACATTTCAAGATGAAAAGAAAAATTGCTCGAAGAATAGCATACTGCAAACAAACAAACAAACAGGAGTCTTTGAAGCTGCATGTTTCAGTAACAAAAAGAAACAGATTTTGACAAAAAATTGTTTATTTTGATAAAATCATACATAAAATTAAACTTTGCCTTTGATTCCCCATCTCATTTACCATTTCAATTATTTTAGAATGTGTGTGTATAGATAGATAGATAGAAAACATGTGTAAGTTTAAATTGAATAAAGGTTCTTTGCTAGCTCATTTTCTGTCTTTTATTGTTGTTTTTTCACTTCCTATCCATGCACCATGTAGATCAATACCACTTGATCTCTGAGTGGAGAAGTGGTGTGGACAGCAATACTATCACTCTCTAGGAATCAACTGAGCAAAACTGAGCAAAACTTGTTTATTTGAATTGGCCTGTTTTTTTCTTTCTTTCTTTTTAAAGGGTGTCTGTGGGTGGGGGTGGGTGTCGGGTTGGAGTTGGTTTGAAGTTGGTTTCTTTATTTCACCAGCTTATTGTAATCAAACATCTGTTGGACCCAAACACAGTAACTTGGTTTGCCTCTGTTGGAATGGGGAAAAGTCTCCAGTAAAAATCATTACCTTCTGAACAGGAGGTGAGGCTCTGGTGGGAGGAAGTCTCAGAAGACCTTTGGTACCTTTAACAGCAGGTACAGCATCATATGGAGTGAAGAACGTGCCATGAAGGATTCCACTCGAGGGTTTGTGTCCTACTCTCCTAATTAGGTAATAAGTTATGGTGAGATCCACTGAGGACATTGTTACACCAATTTTGAAACCTTTGGGCAAGAGGGACTTCCTTCACTGGAAGTCAATATGTCCCAGTAGTAAGGACATCTCCATGATTTCCTTACAGTCAAACGGGGTTAGTTTCAAATGAAATGCACTAGAGGTTAACAGCATATATGTTTGAGTTGCCATTCCTTAGCACTGAAGGTAATCCCGAGAAGGTTTAGGGAAAATAAAACTAGCTAACCAAAATACATGTAACGTGCATATTAAATATTAAATACATCAGCTGCTTATGCTGCCCTACCCTTATAAACAGTCATATGGTAAAAACCGATCAGACAGAGACAGGCAATGACACAATCTGGGAGTATATTGTGAGTATTCAGAAATGCATATTGACCATGGAAAAGAGTGTTTCAAATGATCAAATATATTAGCATTAGAGTATTCAGAGAAATATAGTGGCTTTGAAAACAAGGGTAATTAAAAAGGTTTTTCTTGCAATATTATAAATAAAAAATGTATAGCAACATTAGCTCTACAATTAAAGATGATATGCTGTTGTCATTTTAAATGAATATCAAAAGTTCTTGAATAATTTCCACACAAACGGTATACAGTTTTAAAGACAGAAATCAGTGATTAAACTATAACTGCTGTAAGAAGGAAATATGAATTATAATCATTTGAGCATTTCATTTTATTGTCAATTTGACTGGACATACAAATTTGTCTTTACTTTGGGCAAAAACCAAATCAGATTCTAAAATGCTTATCCTTACATTTTTAAAAACTTTCCAATGACTTTTTAGCTCAAAGATGAAGCGATACATCAACATGGTTGGAACACTGAATCTTCCTCAGAAGACACTGACTGCTCAAAAACTGTTATATCAGCTGTCTTTCTTGGAAAGCCATCTTTTGTGCTAATGATTTGTGCAATTATCTCCTGAAATATTTAAACCACAGGAGAGAAAAAAACATGCTGATGAAGACTCCTAACAAGCATACGTTATATCTAAGGTATCCAGGAATCCTGCCTCTTTTCTTCCATTTTGAGATACTATTCAACAGAATTTACTAACATTGTCTAAATATAAATCATAGAGATTTTCAGCACAGGATTATGGGACTAACTCTATCACACTGACAATTTTTCCTGTCACAATAAGAAGGGATGCCCCCTGTTAGTGTTTGAGAACACTGAATGTGTTTATAGCAGAAGGCTGGGGCTTCAGCAGTGATCTTGGCGAGAGCGGCCATTACCTTCGATGATTTATGAGTGCTCCAGAGAAACAGTGATTCTATAACCTGCAGGCGTCACTGAAGTTGTCTTTCTTTCTTAGACAGGGCCACCTATAGATTGTTTCTGAGATTACACTCCCCATCCATAAATCAAACAAACAAGCTAAAAAAGACACCAAGCAGATTTATCAAAATCCACAACGTGTTCTTGGAAGCCAACGTTTTTGTGCTCTGTGTTGTTTGCTGCTCTCCCATAGATTATTCCTGTCTAACATGAGAACCCATTCCATTTTCCTCAATAAAGTGGGGAGGCCTGGCTGTTCCCACAGTGCCAGCACACTGCTAAAAGATGATGAATGGGTAGAGTTGTTCAGTTCATTTCAGCCAAAGCCCAAATTGAATGAAGTAGAGTTCTGTGGCAAGGGGACAAATCATACCCAATGAAATCTCAACTGAAAAGGGTCTTGGTCACCATTGGCTGTGGTATACCCAGGTGTAATCAGCTATTATTCTTTTTAATAAAGGTAGCACCTCACAAGTTTCACAAGGTACTTCCTTTGAAAGTGAGCAATTTCCAAGGTGGCTGGATGGTTGATAGTAAAATGCAAAACTTGGTCAATTACATGGAACTTTTATGTTCTTAATAAAAGATATATGTTGTTGTGCTGTCATATTATTCTTGACCGCTTTTGCTCTTTGGAAAACCACAGGCCTTAGTAGACAGTTTCAAAATGAATGGTTGCTACAATTAAAAGAATATAAAGACTATTTAAATTAGAGCACAGTCATGGAGCATGTACTTTACAGTGATTTTTGTCTGATGCACAAGCATATCCCTGAGTGATATATCAGTCTAATGAAAAGCCATTACCCACAATCCATTTATTTTAGCATTATGAAACAGGCAGAGCAATTTCCAAAACAGTATTGCACTTTAAACAGAAGATCCATGTAGCAGTTCATACAGAGTTTTTTTTTTTTTTTTCTGGGTGGTGTTCCTCAATTATTCAAAATATTAAGTATGGTCTCCTGGAGACTTTAATATTGTTTGAGAAAATGATGGCCTTCTTTCCATGAAAAAGGAAATAATAGGGTTTTATGACATGAAAGAGAAGGCCTGATTTGAGTTTATTCAGTATTCCGTCATTCGTATTGACAAAAGATTTCTTCAATCGGATTTACTGAACTTGGAAGTCACTTAAAACATGTAGACTAAATACAGAGATTTACAACCACTAATTACAGACATTTATTTTTCTAGTTCTGAAGAACTAAAAAAATGGTATTATCTTGTGACATTACCAAGAAATGTCATTTGGAATTGTAGGATTATTCCCAATAATTGTATGAGGTCTGTGCGACAGTGTGTTGGTGTTACTTTAGCTAACAAGATTAAATGTCATGTGGGCACCAATACCACATGAAGTGGTTTATGGTTTATTCTAGACTACCACAGCAGACACTAAGGATCCCTAACCAACTCACCCCCTCCCCCACACACCACACATAGCTGTTGATATAGCCTGTACATGAACTGGCAGTATCTAGGCCATAGGGCTCAGTCTACACTTGTGATAAGCACCTTTACATTCCAAGCTGCATTTTCAGCAAGAACAAGAACATTAATTCAACTGAAAAAAGTGAAGGATGTCAAAGAATTATTGGCCCTCATTTGTCTTTCTTTGTAGACAGAAGCACTATGGTGATTTGGTACTATCAGTGACCCTATTACCCTCATGATAAAGTGCATATTGTACTCTGCATAATTAGAAAGTGCTGCTCAACATAATGTATCATATCCTATGATTCCATATACTTGTTGATCTTGATCTTGGTATACTTTTGGAATTGCAAAGGGCAACCTTTCAGTTACATATTGTAACTTTGTATGCAACTGATATTGAGTAAACATTAACAATGTATTTGCAGGAGAAAAAATAAAGTATAAGAACTGGACAGATTTGTTGTTCTCTTGGCATATAAAATCAAAAGTTTTGTTTAATAAATCTGGTTCCTTCTGCATTCTACCCTATCTCATTATTTAGATGGCATTCATTGCATTTAGGTCCAGCACTGGAGGGTTCACTAAGAAATCCTAGTGATCATGTTTGACTTTACATTGAACCTTTCCGTTGATACAATTGAAAGAATCATTACTTTTTTACAGAAACAGAACATCTGATATATCAAACAGCATTTTTGGCTGTATGGCAC